>JAUDYN010000001.1:4200000-4568377 GCA_030407005.1 Desarmillaria ectypa
ACGCCTACTAATCATCACCGAATGTGCTATTCCGGTGGTTCTGATTTGTGTATGTCTTCTTTTTATGTCATGACGAATAAGCCAACCGACTTCCTGTCAGATTGGAGATATAATTTTTGCTGTGAGTGATTGGCTCTGCCGTGTTCCATTCCTCATCAAGATAATGAACAACCTTCATAAGACCGCCCTTCCTCCGAGTGGCTGGCGCGGTTTCTTTGAATTCAGCTTGTCTCGGTTGTATAGGTACGAGACTTGCTGACTGTCAGCCATGGTCTGGATTCTGACTTGTCTTCTTTCAGTACTACGTTTTTTACGGTATGCATTGCCCAGAAAGATTGCTCTTGTCAACTTAATGTCCTTGGATTTTTACAGACATTGAACGCCCGGGCACCAAAGGCGGCTCCTGTGAGGACTTGTCCATTCCTCGTTCATCTCATCGATTATCTCATTATTCCCTACCAGGACATGGATGGCGAGACATTTAAAGCTTTCATTGAAAAGCGTGTCGCGTCTTGTGAATCGGAGGAAGAAAAGCGTGTTACTCGCGCTGTCTTGTCTTTGCTTTTATAAGGGGCAAAAAATAGGTTGTCGTACTAAGATACCCTTGCTTTTCTCTGCGTCTGGCACGCAACTAGTCGTATTACATGTATCATAATCATTTACCTTGTATCGATATACGGTGCACCGGTACCAGCGGTCCGTGTTGCCGGCACTTTCCTTTTACCTTTATGACCGCGAAAACGTGAATCTAGTGTTAACTTTTCCTCGTACTGTGACCCGGCTCAACGTGTCTGCGATGTTATCTGTCGGGATTGATATGGAGATACTGACATTAACACTTTAGTTTGCGGAATGGGCACCTTCGTTTTTACCCACCGTCACTGGAAGCCTCGATGGTGGAATTGGGAGTAATGGGTCAACTTGGCAGTGTCGGTTCGTCGCTTTACCATTACTGTGTTTGTATCTTAACTTCTTTTCTTTTAGGATAGTACCGACTCCGGCAGTTGTTAATCGCAGTCAAAAAAGTTCCTAGAATGTTGCGCGACTGTCGTATGCATCTTGAAGGGACGGGCATTTGACTAGGAATAATACTCAGGCTTACATTCAGCCTTTTCATCTTGACATTCATGTCAAGGGAAACCTGGGCGCCGGACGGGAGTTCATCAAAATTTGATGTTTCAGCTGCTATCGGAGCGACACCAAAGCTGAAAATAACCTTGTATTGTTTTCGTTTGCGTCACACGCGTGAGCATTCCAGGTGTGTCTCGGCAATTTTACATATCCTTTTCTTATATTGATAATTCAAGAGGTCAAGCTCCAAGGGCTTAGACCGATCTTTAGATGTCTGGTTTCACTAGCAGGACTCCAGGCGAATTTTCCGGGAAAACGAACCCGTCGTATAGGATCATCAAAAATTACTCTGCCTACCCCGATCCGCAAGGTCGCCGCACTTATATAATGTTCTGTGAAGCAGATGGTTTGCCCTAAACCTTACCCGCGGTATGCCTGTGAATCCTTTGACAGCGCGCGCCATACTCCGAAGCCCACCCCTACTTCTCAAGACGCTGTTAAAGCATTATTTCAACCGTGTCACCAAGAAGAAGCCTGGAAAGTCCTCGACTCGGTTGCGCCACGATGAACTTCTTTACGATGAAACCTTCAGTCTTCTCAAAGTACGTTTACTATGAACAGTTTTCGCCAGGTTGAAGTCGGGATTAACGGAGGCGCGATAGATGTTCATAACATTGGCTGCCAAGTGAGTCTCGTCAAGACCGGCGTGTGCGCGAGTTTAAATGTGCCATAGTCATACCATAGAAGAATTTCAAGGTGCGGGGATTCATTGCATAAGCAACTAGCCCTGTTCTCAACTTCGATGCAGCTTTCAGTAATAACCGCACAAGCTCTCCTAGACGGTTTCGTGTCCAGCGCGTATTTGTACCCATGTCGTCTTGCGATGACGCTGCGAAATATCTCGTGCAAGCCTTGGGCGGGCAAGATGCGGCACGGCGGATCGTAGGCGGTGTAAAGTGGTGGCAAGCGAGGGCCCTTGATGGGTACGATTTTGATGGTATCCTCGTAATTGTATCTAAGCGTTATCGAAGCGTCGATGCCGAATGGATAACGATGAAGAATGACTTGCGAGAGGCCAAAAAACGCGACAAGGCGAAACCAACATCTACTCCTGCGACTGCTCCAATGGAGGAATTGAAAACGCACATTGGAGCGTCCAACAAAGACGGCTCAGAAACTGATGAAATGCGCTGCTTTTTGTATCTTCACGGCGGTGTGTTGCAAAACTGCACTACGTTTGGACCCAATTCTGAAGTAATCACAGGTGGATATTACGTTGGAAGCTTGAATCAAGAACGGCATGCCAAAAATTTGTCATATGGTTCTAAGGAGTTCTTATAAATGTTTTGATTGTCAGATCTAGCATCCACCGGCATGCTCGACTTATCAACGGCCGTGTGTTTGGTGGGTCAATGGTTGGTTAAAGTTTCAAGGTGGTTTCTTATCATCTCGTAGCCATAAACTATCGTTTGGCACCGCAGTATCCCTTTCCTTGTGCGATACAGGATGCTCTAGCTGCGTGTACGTCGACTTCTCTGGACTTAGACCACGCCCTTATCCTTCCATTAGACCTGTATCTCATTAAACCACCTCCGGAGGCCAAACATCGGGCCTTCAAGCCATCCCACGTCTTGTTCTCCGGGGATTCTGCGGGAGGTGGTCTTTCCCTAGCTTTGCTTCAAGTCATTCGGGATAGTGGGCTGCCCTTGCCTGCGGGCACTGTTCTCATCTCCCCGTGGTGCGAGTGCGTCAACTGCTCTTTCCACATATTGCAACTGTGATCATCCAGCTCATACAGTCTTAATCATTCTTTCCCGAGTGTCACAACCAATACAGATACCGATATTCTACCAAAGTACGGCCTGTCCATATCGAAACCGAGTCCCTTGTGGCCGCCGCCACCGCATGCACCCTGGATGGCTGCCGATACTCTCACTGCGCAGGATCAAGGATTGCAGACAATCCGTTCCAGACCGACTGAATCAGGTGAAGTTCTGAAGATCGAGTGGCAGATGCATCCATACGCTCAAAACAGCCTACTGAGTCATCCTCTGATTAGCCCTGTCCTGTCGTATCTAGGAGGTCTGCCACCTATGTTGATCATTGCCAGTGGGAAGGAAGTCCTCTGCGATGAGATCGTTTACACGTAAGCTGAATTTATCTTTCGGACAATAATTCACCGCTGACGAGATGGCCTTTAGCGCCCATAAAGCTGCAGAGCCTGAGAAATACTCTGTTCGGGAGGAAGTACGAAGGTTGTATCCCGCGCTTGATGAGATAGAAATGCGGTACGGAGGAACGGAGGTTCATCTGCAAGTGTATGATGGTAGGAACCATTTCTCCCGTTTCAATGTCCCCGTCTTGGTAACAGCGAAAGGTGCAGATGCCGCCCATACACTTCCTACACAGTTTGAAGGCACCACTCCGGGAAAAGCCGCCTACGATGCTATCCGGTTGTTCGCTCGACGCGTTACTGGAATGGAGGCTACTGCTCACAATGTGAGTTCAACACCCCCTACTCCCACTATCCGCCATGACTAATCAATTCCTTGTACAGGAGAACAGTAGTTTCATTCGGGAGCGTGTTTCGGTCAAGGGCGTTGTTAGTCCCTTGGAGCCAGCATCTGACCTGGACGCGATGAAGATCCCCCTCGAGTCCGTTGGCATAATGTCTGCGTTTGCTGCTGAACGGTTCATTGAAGGACATAATCTGTTTAAAGAGAAGTTCTCATATATTGCGAAGGCCATAGAGCGGCACAGGATGGGGAATCTTAGGCGCGCGGAGAATTATGAGGGAAAGGGTTTGGCTTGGTCACTTGATGAAGGAGAGGTACCTCCACCCGGGTGCAACGTTGCTCGACGGGATATCGATGAAGCTAGGCGCCTGACGAAACAGATGGCGCAACGGGTTATCAAGGGATAATTTGAATCTCGCAGGATCTAGATGGATTGTTTGCTTTACTTTGACTTTCTCTGCCATGTCGTGTGCTCAGGGTTATGGTTTAGGTTTCCCCTAGTCGGACTAGCATCGGAAAGATAACCTGCCTCACATCGATGAAAATTCGCCCTTTTGCGCCTGGAATGGCCGCTGCTTCCTCCTTGTCCTTTGGTTGTCATGATTAAATTGTATTTACCCTTGAAATTTTGCTGATTGATGCTTTGTTCGGGGCACATGCTAAAGGCACACCCGTAGTCTTCCGTCTCTCCTGCGCGCCAATTGTTGTTCCCCGCGCTGCAAAAAGAAATTGTCCAATGAACGTGCACTCGGTTAACCTGCTATCTCTGCTTATAGTGGTGTCTGGGTCCTCATGCATGCATGCTACTATCGTCTCTTTCTGATTTTTCCCCTGTGGAGGCCAACTCATATAAAAGAGGCCCGTGTATCTGTCAAATGAGTATCCCACCATGCTACTCTGGATCTCACTCTGTCTTTCGTACTCACTCGTTTATGCGTCGCCGTCGCCTTTGAGGCGGAGCGATTCAATAACGACTCTGAGTGATTCGGCAGTCAAGGTTTTCAAACCCTACACGTACTACGCCAGTGCAGGGTATTGTGAGCCATCGACGACCTTGGCTTGGAATTGTGGAAGTGCGTCCATTTGGCATTTCATCTTTCGTGTGCAAGTGTCACTCATGATCCCTGACGTTAGCCAATTGCGAGGCCAACGCTGCCTTTGAGCCCGTTGCGTCAGGCGGCAACGGCGACTCCGTGCAATATTGGTATGTAGGCTACGACCCCGACCTCGAAACCATTATAGTGGCCCACCAGGGAACGGATACGTCGAAATTGTGAGTGACCATCGTATGCTCATTCGACATAGCAGCGATGATCTTGATGGCTTTATAGGTTGCCGGTAATCACTGACGTCAACTTCGGCCTAACAGAACTCGACGACGATTTATTCCCCGACATCGACTCCGATATCAAGGTTCATAGCGGCTTCAAGGAGTCTCAGGCTGAGTAAGCTTTGTCATTCCCTCAGTTTTGCAGTTTTGGTTGACTGGAAATATACAGCACGGCTGCTGATGTTCTTGCGGCAGTAAACAGTGCTATGTCAACTTACTCGACTAACTCTATCACTGTCGTTGGCCACTCCCTTGGGGGAGCTATTGCCCTTCTAAATGGTGTTTATCTCACCTTGAAACACCCGTCTGCGTCCGTATCCGTGATTACCTATGGTATGCCCCGGGTAAGTGTCAAGTGACTGGTCCCTCTACCCGTGGTTGACATGGGCTGTGAAGGTGGGAAACCAGGAATTCGCTGACTGGGTCGATAAATATGTCACCGTCTCGCATGTCAATAACAAGTACGTTCCGTCATCCCGCTTTACAGTTCTTGATCCCACTCGGATTCCGGCACTATGCAGGAAGGACCCTGTGCCCATTCTTCCTGGTAATACATATCACAGTGAAATGACCACCACATTCTGATTCGTTCGCAGGACGCTTCCTCGGATTCCATCATTGCTCCGGTGAAAAGCACATTACCGATTCTGATTCATGGGTCAACTGTCCAGGTAAACTCTGTCCTTTCGAAGGCCTTGTTCAAGGCTAACACACTGGACAGGGCAAGACAACGATGATGATCAATGCACAGTCGGAGAAGTCGGTAGCATATTAGAGGGCGATACAGATGATCATAGTGGTATGTGCTTTGTACTTTATCCATCTGAATCCGGCTGACGGTCTTTACTTTCTAGGTCCGTATGATGGTATAACCATAAGTTGTTAATCGGGTATGAGCCCTGCCGTCTTCGATGTTTATCCATTATAGTCTAACTATTATTTCTGAGATCGTCGTTTTCGATCACTTTAGCTATTTATATTAACTCTTTTGATGCCGACGTACTTCGTCAATTAGTTGCAGAAGGTAAAGATAGGACCCTCAAAGAGTTAGTGCGACGAACGTGCATCAAGATTCGTTGCATAAATCGCGTTTCTGTCCCTCTAGTAACGGATAATATCTTATCCAGATGCTACTCCCAACCCAAGCTCAACTCCATAAAGAGAAGCCTCCGAGTCCTTAAATCATCCCTTAAATCATCCCCTTTTCAACGTTGCTACAACGAACTGTCGGGCTGCAACAGATTGGATGTGCATCGACATAGGCCTTAGGGCCGATGGATACAACAACGGGATCGTATGGTCCTTTCGTGTTGCTTCATCTGAAGGAAACCAGTTTAGTTCCAGGCTCCAAGACGCTCGAGAATCCTGACGCTGTAAGGCATATCATCTTGACGAAAACTGTATGTCTGTTAAGAATCCGGCTAATCCGGCTAAGTACGATCCAGTAGTACTCGATCAAGGACTATGCCGAAAGCGAATGTAGAATATCAAAGTTCAATTTTACCAAGAAGGCTCCGACCGAGAGTTTAGCAAGCGCTTGGCGTAATCGATAAGCGAGATGTTCGGCAAGCGCTTGGCATAGCCGATCTCTTTCACTTAGGTTCACACTAGGTTGTGGAGTTCAAGAAGTAAAAATTAGATGCCCTTCGGGCGTATTACGATACTCGAATATATATTGTACTTGAGTGAATGTTCTGGAAAATAATAGTCACAAGAATACACTGGAAGAGTATCGAAGAAGGTAGAAGAAAGAAAAAGAAAATCAAGGAAAATTCTATAATATTCGTGATGATTAGTACAGTAAGTGGTCGGTGACTGTTGACTAATGTTACCTGACTGATATCCCTAACAATGTCGGTAATATGTCCTTCTTTTTAATACCCTTCCCATCCGTACTCGCATGCATCCGATGAGGTCTGGAATGCAACAGTTAGTGCTTGACGAGCTGCTTTGAATACTCATCTTTTATTGTGCATTATAACCTATATATTGACCCTTTTCTTCCCATGCCCTTGTCATTTGACTGTTATCGCCGTGACGGTCCGTCATGATCATATGGCCGCTTCGCATTCGCATCGCACTCTTCTACTTTAGACCAGCTGTTACCACCAGGTTTACCCAGGTCAAACCAGATGGAACTGGCGGTGAAAAGAAGGACAAGTCACCAACACGCTTCTTTTAAATTTTGATGGTACATTTTAAAGTTCTATGCAACTTAGCCTATTTTTCAGGAGTGCCAACGACCAATACTACACGGGTACAATTTCATTAGCCTACAATACTCAATTTCCCAGAGAGATCTTTGCGACCAGCCCCTTCATGCCTCCCACCAGCTTTAATTCTCAACACTTCCAGCCAAATTTCAATTTCAAGTCGAATCGAAGGGCGACTGGAAGGTCACCTGCATGTTCGCTTGCCCACTACGATCCGAGGTTCAGTCCGTTTGGTCCATAACTTCTCTGACACGGAAGTATCAAGCCGACCAGATTATCACCCCGTGCCCCCTCGCATCTGTCAAAACCAAGTGCCCTATTTGCTCTCGCCTATTGCAAGTTTGAATACTCGGAGGCGGATCCCTTCAGCTAGGCCACCATGTTCACTACCGCACTTGCAGTATGCCTTCTATACGGAGCACTCGCACATACTCAATCTATCAGCATCTCTGCCCTCGAATCCTTCACAACCAAACCACGCGTCTTCGTCCTCACTGATATCGCCAACGAACCTGACGATGAAATGTCCCTAACGCGTTTCCTCCTCTACGCAAACCACTTCTCTATCCAGGGAATCGCAGCGACAACCTCCACCTGGCTCCGGAACGAGACGTTCGCTTGGCAGATCCAGGACAAAGTCCTGGAATGGGGTGAGGTTCGGGACAACTTGACGAAGCATGCCGAAGGCTGGCCAGAGACGGAAGAGCTTTTGGGGAAAGTGTATTCGGGGCTGCCGGTATATGGGTTGGAAGGCGTTGGGGAGGGAAAGAATTCGAATGCTAGTGTGGCGCTTGTCGCGGCGGTTGATGACGCCAATGCGGATGATCCTTTGTGGGTTCCTATCTGGGGTGGTGCGTCGGTGCTGGCACAAGCGCTTTGGACAGTTAATCTATACGGGTTTCCCACATTTCTTGCCCCTAACCGACGGTTATAGGTCCAGAACACGAGGACACAAGTGGCTGCGATAAGCTTCGTGGCAAAGTTACGAGTTTATGCCATCTCAGACCAAGATGATGGTGCGTTTGATATGGTTTCCGGTGGACGTCATTCGTGATACTTATTTTCCCCCCTGTAGCCGGTCCTTGGATACGTTACCATTTCCCGGATCTGTTCTACATTGCAAGTATTCATACCTTCAATATGTAATTTCTTCTTTGTTCATGGCAATTTCGACTACCGATCATCTGTCTAGGTACAGTTTAGCTACCTGGCCTGGCATTTCTGGAGAGTTAGTTTACGATTTCGATGTGGTAAATACATTTAGTCATGTCTTCGAATATTGTCTCATCATCATACTAGGGCGGCCCAGATTCTAGTTTAGTCACCAACGATTGGCTCGAGTCCAACATCAGGTCTTCCGGAAGCGTATTGGCCGCCAACTACCCCATATTTGCGTATATAATGGAAGGAGATACGCCATCTTTCCTTAACTTGATTCAAAATGGCCTGTCTGCACGCGATCATCCCAACTGGGGCGGGTGAGTGCCAGCATTCTCAATCTGCTCTGCTCTACTCTGCTCATTCCACTTGTCAGATGGGGCGGGCGATATGGACGTCCCACGAATAAGAGCAACCAATGGGTTGATAGCATCGCTTGGAGAGTTCCTGGACACGATGGACGAAACTATACCTCCAACCAAGCGACCATCTGGCAATGGCGTAAAGCCTACCAATATGACTTTGCCGGAAGAATGAACTGGACTGCGACTGCGGATTTTGGAGCCGTCAATCATAACCCACGACTATACATTAACGGGAATGGAGGCTCAGAGTACTTGTACATGGAAGTGGATCCCGGGACGAACGTCGTCCTAGATGCGCGAGAAAGTTTCGACCCTGATGATGGCGATCAGGTGGTGTATAAGTGGTCGCAGGATTTTGGTGCGAGTTTGACTGGTACAGGTGACAAACAGGTTCCTGTGCTTGGGATTGAGGAGGGAGAAGGGGGTAAGGTCGCGACAGTAGCGGTTCCAAGTGAGGATACGGTGCGGAATAACGGGTTGTGGCGCCTGACAGAAGGCGGATTGGTACATGTGTTGTTGGAGGCTTGGGATAACGGTTTGCCTCCCCTTGTGAGTTATAGAAGGGTAGTTTTAAAGATAAGGGGGTTTGACTAGGCTTCCTTCGATACTTTCGGCATATCGTCTGTTTTTGTGCTACATAAAAAACGACATAACACATGATATATGATGTCGCCAGGTCACTTTCATTAAACAGAGAAGAAACATTAGCAAATAGTAAGCATTCATTGATGAGGTTGACCAAGTCCCATGAGATGCGCGTGTCGTGCTTACACTTTAATAAAAAAAGGAGAGCCTGGTAGGATCGCCGAGTTCAAGATCTGCCGTTAGTGCTACAATGCACCCAATTGCTAGAGACCAACAGGTAAAACATAACAATTGTAAATCTGGATCTAGATCCGTCCTCAGGAATCAAGATGATAGGGCACACGTAAAAATTAGGTTAGCCAATATAAAGCACAAAGATATCACCGCCTTCCATACTTCTGATTTCCATAATATCTGCTCCCTCTCCTCGCTCCATGATAGTCTAACGAACGGATCAGTCCCTGGGCAAGTCAAGGAGGTAACTACAATGACTTACACGATGAGGTATCCCTCTGTGTACTAACTCCCGCTACCGCCGCCAGATTGACATACCCCTCGTCTACGATAGCCTTACCCTTGCTCGCATCCGGAAAGACCCATTCCGCTCGACACCACACACAAGTAACGTTCTTTCCCGAGTTCTGGGCAGTCGTTCGCCCTTATAGAGGTGTAAGCATGAAGACAAAAAGGCAAGCAGTGGATGGCTCACATTGAGCAAAACAGACCCCATGCAGAGCATTTCCGCAAACTTTGCACCACGTAAGCCTGTTTTCTGGCTCTGTGTACATTTTGTCGTAGCAGATGGGACAGTCGTCTTCCTCTGTTGGCATGCGCTTATTGGTGCTGGCCTTGTCGGAGTCAGAGACAGGTATTTCCCCAGTAGCTCGTAAATGAGCCTGGCGAAGCCGCTCGTTCGCGATGGCATTTGGCGCGTGGGCGAAAATGTCTTCAAGTTCTATCGTCAGAAGTGCTCTGACAAGAAGGGTCAGCATCGGAGCATAAAGCGAGTAGGATGCACGTGCTTCTGGTACCAGTATGGCGATTCGTGGGGGACTTGGAGGACTGGGGTGCAGTGAGACAATGCCAGTCAATAGGAAGAGACGGGTATCTACCTTTGATGAATACAAAGATCTAAAATCAATGCTCAAAACAAAGTTCGACCAAGAAGGAGCGAGTACGCACGATATGCTTGCAATGGTTGCCCTTCGAAGCATCAGGACCTGAAGAAATGGTAAATTTGGATTAGGCGAATCGATCAAGCACCTACAGTTACAACGAGGAGTATGATCGATGACAACAGTATAAACCTTAGCTTCATTAGCGGCGTGACACATAAGATATCATACAAAGCATGTACATTGCCCGTGGAGCCCAAGACCTTGAAGGTCTCCTTCAAGTCGTCACCATCGCGCTCTCTATCAATCATGAAGAACCTGACACCAAATGAGCACAAGCCAATCGCGAGGGACGACGCCCCTCTTACCTTTGCTCAATCACCCTATTCAGCCTCTCGAGAATGTTTTGAGGGCACTTCTTTTTGAAAATGGCGCTGCGCTTCTCGGGCTTGGGCTTGGGTCGACGGGGAGTCTTCACCTTGGTTGGAGTTTTTTGCGGTGTTGGTGCTGCTCTAGGGGACACTCTTATATCAGGGGTTGTGGCCGCCTTCAGGAGTGCCTCGGCCTGGGACGTCGATGGTGTAGGGATGGAATAGCCATAGGTAGGGTCTTGGAACAACTGGTCAGCTGCAGGGGAAGGAGTACCCAAATCTATGTCGTGAACTGTAGAGCAACTGGCAGGATTAGCTACCTGCGATCTCGTTCCACTGGCCATGGAATGAATGCGGGAACCTGACAGAGTACCAATGCTGGAGTCTCCGGTACCAATAATCCTATCATCATCTTCGGGCTTGACTTTTCGGGCTCGCTTAGTAGGACGAGCCAAGTCTGGCGGTGGAAGGTGTGATGTTGCACCAGACGCAAGAGATGAACCAGTGCGCCTATCAGCACCGCAAGTACCAGTAGAATGACCAGTATCCTCAGGTTTGACTTTTCTCTTTCGCTTCGCAGAATGAGTAGAATCGGGTGAGCTCGATGCGTTCGTTACGGGTGTGCAAGCTTTCCACTCTTCAAAGTCACCATTCTTGGGCTTGAGAAGGAGCATAACTGCAATTTTCTGCAGCAATTTTCATGAATTAAGAGAAAACAAATGCGAGAAAAAGGAATGTACATTGCTGCTAGTCCTTCTTGGGAATCAAATCTCCAGGGCTTGTAAAAATCCGGTATCAAGACGAGGCGATATATGGAAGATGCGAGGCAAGAAATAGGTTCTGGATTGGCTTTTTTTCTTCCAACTTTTGGAAATGACGGATAATCGTGTTGTCGGTAAACGCGTAGTGGTAGCGGGAGATAAGGCTTTGACTGTGACGTAATATCTTAAGTGCTCATGTAGTGGCTGTGTCGCCTCAACCTCGAAGGGGTTGTCGATCATTCATGACTTTGCTCTTGACCAAGACACCCTTGTGACTCCAGTGGACCTTTCTTGCTTTTAAAGTGTATATAGTTTATTTCGACCTTGTATAAGTTATCTTAGGTACGAATCTCTCACTTTCAGCACCTTGCCACCTGAGCCATGCCAAAGCCACGCTGATTCATATTGACCGTCGTTCCTTCAAGTTGGAATATTCTCGCTCACATGGCGCCGTCTCGCACACGACAAACGTGATTTTTTCTGTTATTTCTGTCTCCTTGTATATCTGACATCCAAAGGGCCCGAAAATCAACGGGCGGGCGAGCCGCTGCTCGAGCCAAGAAGTTGAATGTCGATCGTAACGACGACAATGTACAATTGTATGGCTGCCAGAATAGCTACCGAACGTATGTAATTAAAATTTCCATTCAGCGATAACTCTTATACGTCCTCAACGTCGCGATTGTCAGCAGTATTCTCCTTCATTTCACTTGGCTGTACTAATGTATATGTGACAGAGCTACAGACCGCAAGACACCTGTTCGCACAGCTACTGCCGCTGCACATAAATTTGAAGACGTTCATCCATTAGTCGGAGCGTTTAATATGCTCGGCAATCCTCCGTACCATTCTCGCACCTCTATCAATGGCCTCACGTACTTACCAACTTCTTACTTGTAGTGAACTGGCATCATATCATCATTCTCATAAGACAGAGCATCCAGCCAAGACGTTTCCGAGAACTCCCACGCCTTCAAGCACAGGTCGTAACAGTCAAACGTATGTGTACTCGATACACCGAATTTCGTCCTCTAATCGAATTCCATCGATTCTACACAGAGCAAGGAAATCCACCGGTGGTCGAAAATTAGCACGACCTCAACAACATAATGAATCATTCTTTTCTCATCCCGCGTAAGTTTTTCGATTTTGTGGCTACCCTTAAAGCACGCTCACGGCTTTTGTAGAGGGCCTTCACCAGTGTCTAGCTCGAGTCTTGCCAGATCTTTTCACACTGGTGCCGCAGACCCGGACACGAGTCACCACGGTACACCGAGAAGGACGAAGCAGACGTAAGTGCACGACTAAGGCGTTCCGGTCTCTTTGTTTTTACTCGCCCATCAACAGAGCAAGGAAATCTACCGGTGGAAAACGAAAGGCATACCGCCCACATGGCAATGAATGAGAACAGCCATATCTGCTCGTATGCAGTGAATGGGATGATACCTTGTCTGAATGTGTCAGTTAGTTATGCACGTTATATTTGCTCAATAATTGAGCTGCACGCGGTCCCGAATCACCATCAGCCAGTGAATGAATTGATAACAGCTTAGACACCCCACAAAGTCACTATCCACGTAATCCTTATCAGATACATCAGCGCGAAGGGCCCAGGCGCCGCGCCCCGCGAATGCGCCGCAGGTCTTAGTGGGCTTCGGAGGTCACTGGATGATAAGATTGATCCGGCATCTTTCGCGCTCAAAAAAGGATACCCAACAAAATCGGATCAGAAGTTTAGTTACCGGTTCCTTTCCAACTACGAACATCGCACCTTCGAAGACGTCGCAGAGCTTCGCTTTGAACTTCTTACCAGGAGATAATCAAGTTCTACCGTACGTACATAAAATCGTTTTAATTTGTCGACGAAGCAGTCAGTAAGGGTTTAGACCCTGATCGGTCTTGCAATTTGCATCCTGTAAATTGTCGCGTTTCTGGCGCTGCTTTCTTAGGAACCCTTTTTGCTTTCAAATACTTCTCAAAGGATTAATCTGGCCAACATAACGTTATGACCTCCAGCTCTTAGTCCCTTTTTCTCGGCCCATCAATAGCGAGAACGTTCAACTGACGGCCCTCTTGCTTTCAATATGCTAGCTTCACAATGCCTCAAACATATGGTAGGTAAAATTCCATTTCTATTGCATACGTGCGGCTTGATGACTGAGTCTCTTCGACAGAAATCCTAGGAACATTAAATGGCTTACTAGGAACTTTCTCCTTCTTTGGCTTTCCGGTTTTCCCCTACTGTTATCGCTCTTAGATTTTCATGGTATACTTCTATTTCATTCGTAACGTGTTCGTTGACTTCTTTCATGACATTGTAGAGGAACCAGAGGTGTGAAGTTCCCAGGAGCTCACTGATTTTATACAAGGAAACAACGTACGACTATGTGACTCGTCTGCGTCTCTCGAATATTGATCCTTCCAATACATACAGTTCGTAAGAAATTGTTAGCACCTTGAGTCGCCCACCGCAGCGGCAGCCCGGAAAATGCCGGTCTACTATTGGCGGAGTCCGAACGAACCGGGGTCCCGAAATCGTCCTTGACCGGTTACCACGACAATGGATCCGCGCTGGGATCGCGGTGGCGAGCATTATTTCTTAGAGTATGTTTTTATCGCTTCATCTTCGATTGGAGGATTTGCTACAACGTTCTAGCAGGTCTCTTTATGAGTACACTGACATACAGTGCGTCTTTTTTTCGTTAATTCTTGTGTTTTGCTGCTCACAGCATCTATCTAGCCAAGCGGATCCACGGATTGTCGTGGTAGATTCTACGGATCCCCCTCCTCGGAATATCAAGCCTTTCAAGCTTCTTTCCACCCTTCCGAACGAACTTTTTCTGCACATCTTTTCGTTTCTCCCCACGAAGGATCTAAGCCACGTCGTCCGCACTTGTCGCCATTTTCGCGATCTTGCACAGAAGGAGTTGTACAGAAACCTGATCTTCCGATCCTTCAACCCTCATGTCATTCTTAGCGCCGGGATCTGGTCCAAACCTGAGTGGAATAATGTCCCCCACCGACTAACTGCGTCAGCAAACAGTGCTCTGCTGCTCCCTCAGATCCTCGAACTTGTTCCGCGTCTCACTCAGCTACGAGAACTCGTATTCCAGGGTATCGATTTCATACACACCAACAACAGCGATGTCTATGCCATTTTCGACGGTGTCCCCAATTTGCAGAGGCTGTCGTTCATAAAGTGTCACCTACCGCGGTGTCAGACGGACACATTTTCGCATCTGGCGCTTACACAGCTAGACATGTTGTTTATTACGTGGGACCAAGAACAGCCGGCACATCCGCAGATTCCCCATGGGCACCATTTTCTACTAGGGCCGACACAGCAACCGCATATACATGCACATACTCATGGAAACATATTCCACAATCCTTTCAACATCCAGAATCCGTTCGCTGCGCTAAATCCACCACAGCACCACCACCCACCGAACCACCAGCAGATGATGAACATGATTATCTACGGCGGCCCACCTCATGGCCCACCCATACCCCCGCCGCCACCGCCACCACAAGGCGACCGCCTCGGCGCGCTCAAACTCCTTGCGGTTCCGACCATTACTATCCTCCGTGTTGACTGGTCTGCCGAGAATATTGCGTACGTGTCTCAGCACACCGACTTCCTCACCAGCCAGAGCCGATTGCACACCCTTGAGCTTCGCTGCCTCGACGACTCCCGCGGACCCCTACATTTCCAGCAACTACTCGCTAAAGGCGTACGGCGCCTTGTGTTCATGCCTGATGCGAGGGTACGGAGTCTCCGTGGAGCGGACCTATCCAGGCTGAGGCTCTATCGCGGTCCTTCTGATATGCTCCCTGTCGTCATGGGCGGGAGGGCAGTACCCACTACGGGTTCGTACACGTCGGCGGCATCACTTTGGGCCCCTCAGACGTACCCATCTGGCGTATCGTCACTTCAACAGAAAGCTGCCCCTGCTGTGTCGGGCGTCAAACACGTCATGCTCACGACGACTTTGGATGCGACGAAGCTTGCACCGATGTTGGGCATGTTTGCTGGCGCGGAACAGTTCGAGTCGTTTGAGCTCAAGTTGGTGAGATGGGATCTGGAGGCTCTACATGCTGCAGTGTATGCTTTCCCAAATGTGAAGGATCTAAGGATCAAGTGGGCGAGTGGCGAAGGGATAGATGAGGTATTTTTCGAACTCTACTTCCCTTACAATGCACTGAGTCGGCTGTTGTGATAGACGACTCTCGTTTCTTTCTCGCCTCTTTTCTTATCGAGGCTACGAAACCTACAAGTGCTGCACTTATATGACATGTCTATAAAGGAACATGTTAGTGATGATGGGTTCGAGTTGATCGGTCCTGCGAAACGATTGGCGGGACTCGTTGAGGTCAGATTGCAACCTGGAGCGGTTTGGAAGAGAGCGGGGGATGAATGGACTCTGAGGAAGGACTTTGTTGAATAGTCGTGTTTATAGTGATCGATGATCTAGTGTACATATTTTATATCTATCGTGGTAATACACACCGCACACTCTTAATCGATGCATACACTGCCGGGTAGTAGTCGCAGTGCGGCGGCGGCAAGGATCCATGGGATCATCATCTCATACGCAACCTGGCCTGTTTGGCCTGTGTATAGCCTCACAATATTTCAAGGACATCAATGTCCAAACAACATGGGTTGTACCATTCAGCAACAAAGGCCAAAAGCAAGAGTTTGAAAAAGACATAGAAAGGAAGGCAAAAATCCTTGATTCCACCGAATGTCTGACTAGCCACTTTACAGTCCCGAGGCAGGCAGAGCGTCATATATGAGACAAGGATCTTCTCATTCCGCTACGTTCAGTTTGAGTGTAAACACAGTCGCTGACGGAAGACAGTACATACTCCGTGAAGATGGAAAGCATGCTGAACAGAGGAGATACATTCATATCTGCATTTCAGGAAGAGCTCAGACTGTTTACCTCGTGTATCACGCTAGCTCCTGGTATAAAAAGCTCAATGATAGAGTTCGGCGGTAAGGTATATACAGAGCCTTCTGGCAGAAGTTTACCAGCAGCTTGTGATCCGCTGAGGATCTATAGTAGTCCGGGGGGGATGAAAAGACACCCCATCGATATTGAACCAATCGACATCACCTAGTTAGAGAGAGAGTGATGCAGTAGGCAACAAAAAAAATCATGGGTCTAGGAGAGACCCACATATAACATGTTCAGAGTTAACGCAATGTCCTCTTTCAGGTATACTAGGTATTAACAATATAGTCATTAAAGGCTGCCTCAAAGTATGTTAACATAGACGCTCACTGCACTAGTATTTTCAAGAGGCTAGTTTTGAGCATTAGCTCATACTCGACCCTGAGTTAGTATCATACAACATACCACTAAATTGGCCTCATTCAAAGGAAGGACACCAAAAGATACAGACGATCCCGGTTCTGCATCGTCTGCGCCCGAGCACCGTAATATTGCAGAGTTGATCCCATTGCTATATCCAGCTTCCCCGACGTTAGGGTTGGCGCGAATCCCTGTATTTTGAAGGGTAGATTACGAGGAGAATATTAAGCATAGAATTCGAATCTTAAAATAGTTTTGGATATCTTGATTGACGTTGAGCTTTAGAGAGACGTGAATAACATTGGTCTGAGAACAGAATTACGCACAACAAAGGAGTAGCGCCGGCCTGTAAAAAGTTTGGGTCATGACCATATAAAACCGATCAAATGAAGACGAATTACCAGGAAAATTTCGAAGTTCGTCTACAAGATCATGCAGACCTTCCGGCTCACAGTGAGCTCGCCATTGATGGTACCACCAGCCAATGTCGCCATTCGAGTAGAACCGTCGGGATTGACGTATGCATCAGTTACTAATGTCTCACCGAGACATGAGGCTAGCCTCGCAGACCACAACGCAGCTGGAAGAACGAGCTTTTCCTCATACCAGAACAATCCACAATTATTAATTGGGTGAAGATGAGGAGGAGTGCGGCTTTCATAGTTGTGAAGTATGGCGTCCGCCGAAACATTGTTGTTCCTCTCCACCTAGCAAGTGACCGTCTTCGTCTAGGGTCTTCCAGGTACGTATTTTGCGATAAATCGAGCTTTCCCGTCCATATGGTGCGACGTCCTTTGAGGAGAAAATGACAGGATATTGAGTGGAGAACTGCAGGCTCATCCGAGGAAGGCACCCAAAGGCAGCCCGATGGCCACTTTTTATCCGCAGTTTCTACTAGTCTTGGCTTTAGAAGTGCGATGGGTCGGAATTACAGCTCTGTGTTCGGGACGACTCGACTAGGATAGGGGACAGCCGTTTCCAGCACCTCAAGTAAGCATTAGTCATCTAGTCACGTGAGGCCAAAATCGCCTTGGGACATTGTGACGCGGTCAGTTTTATTTGCTGCTCTTTCTTCAGTTTATTCCTCTCCTGCTGCTCCACAATTTGCGAATATCTGCTAGGGTATTTGGTGGAAATTTTCTGTAACCGGAATATTTTCTACTTGCCCACATAGCATCACTGCCATGAAGTCCATGATACGCAGAAATGAAGCGTGCAGAGCGATTCACATATCTAGAATATTATCCATCCTTGATCAAGACTAATTAATCAATCTCACTAAATTATTTGAATATGCGGAACATCATCAAGGCACTTGAACATATTCCTTTCCACGAAATTTTGGTCCGAGTGACGCGAAAATGACTTGTGTATCGTTAGAAAAGGGCCTTGTTTTTAGAAAATGCTTTACTGTGCAAAAAATATAATATTTTTCCTCAAAATTTTTTACAGAGAACGGTAGCTATTCATGCTGGCCATCATCCTCTGAGAGTATTTTGACGCAGCTACCCGACGACGAGCAAGGAGATAACGGTCGAAAAGTCGGCGGATTGTGATTACATAAAGGGGCGCCGAAAAAGGCTGTCCCCTATCTTACCTGAAACTGTTGCTCGTAGCTTTTGATTAGATAGCAGGGCGATGGAAGCTACAAATTGGTTGTGGATGACATTCCGTATCTGCTACACGTAATTTTATCGAATTTCCTCTTGCCAATCGTCTTATCTTCTCAAAAGAATGTGCTTGGCAACAAAAAAATCGGCTAACCCCGAGTTCGGTTCCTGGCTTTGCACATCAGAGGCGCCTTTTGCAGCTTTTGCGAATCGGCCCGAATCTCCGGTCTAGAAACACGTGATCCTACTGCACAATTGTACGTGCTACGCTGTACTTATTGCTCTTCCCTTCAACTTTTGCCTAGGGCAATATTACACTAGCTTTACAGAAATCTTGGGTTGACTGTTAGTATCCTTCCGTGCTTGAGCGTCCCAAATACAGCGACCCGGAGGTGTTTCTTTTGCCGTGGTTGCCATACGACTCGATTTCCACGACGTATCGGCTCTCGTTGTAGATATATGCCGCTTTCCAGTATGGCTTTCCCTGCTGCAACATGTGCTCGAGATAACGTTGGGTGCAACCAAAATGAAAGCAAGGTGCTCCACCTAGATAGCAATTCGATTGCTCTCAAGGGGCCAGTTTGGTTCTAGAGTTTCGTAACTCATGATTTGACCATGATGCATGTCCTAGTCTAACAATTACCTTCTCCTCGCTCTTGTATAGAAGGTATTTTGCGGCTGCTCATATCGGAATATCTTAGATGCGACGCGCTTCTCTTTCCAGACCCTAACCTGCTGGTACTTTTTTCAACTGGGTGACTGCATCCCACTAAAGTATCATCTACCATGCTAGCGAATATGTTCTATTATTAAAGGGTTCTGCACGCTGGCCGACTGACCTGTCTAGTTCCGTTTCGTCGTGGCCTTAGTCGGTCTGTGGTTCGATGCAGCACGTGAGACGTTGCCTCCAATACCTTGTTGCGCTGTGTTTCTGTTCCTTGAAAAAATTGGTCTGATGGACTACTATCGGATACATTAAAGGTCGTCAGCCAAGGATCTAGTACTGGAGCCGTCGTTATGGCCTGGCTTTAGAACAGCTCCATTGTTGCGCAATGTGCATATCTTTCCATCATGTCCTTTCGCTAGTAGATTGCACGGTGAGATTCTGACAGTTTGAATCGTTATAAAATCATTTCATGCCTTCTAAATTAGGGAGTCGTCACTACCTGGCGGCCTTTATTTCCAGTTCATCGGGTTGAACTAGGGTATTGTGCTTCCGAATCGAACGCAGTGAGTAGTGGGCGGAAATTACACGCGTTTTAGTATGCCACTATTTTCTTGGGCTTCGAATTGAATCTTCAGCTGCATTTATTTTCTCAGCATCGCAGAAATCCGCATCCCAACTAAACTGAGGAACACATCTTCGAAGTCAACGTCAATTCCTTCCGTTCGCTAACATAGGTCCAATTGGGATCGTTGTGGTCTTAGTCGGAAACCCGCCTATTAGAGGTGTTCATTCGTCCTGAAATATCCCATTCGACTGCAAGTACAGAAGAGATACCAGTATGAGAAGTGACGAAGGAACTTAAATCTAGCTCTTAACACGGGTATAAATAGAACTGGCCGATGCCGGTGATCCTGTCCTTTTTGTCGAAGTGAAGACTCCCATCGGTGCTTATATTTACTTGCCATTGCGCCATGGACGCTAATTCTAGGGACATCGTAACCCTGGATGCTCCTGACTCGGTACCGACACCAGGTTTACGCGATCACTAGCGAAAACTTTGGATATTGCGCTCCTGGCAACGCTTAACGAAATCAAGTCTTGGTGACACCAACTTTCCTTGTAGCTATTTCATTGGAGTCTTGTTCACGGTAATCTGTCGGCGCTCTCATTTTATACACTCCCATAATAATGGATGTAAATACTTACCCCGGGAGAAGAGAGTGCGAACGGCCATTTTTTGCATCTGGACTTCCAAGTTCTAGCCATGCAATGGCTTCCAGTACTACAATTAAAGTATGGTTTTCCCTAGAATAGCATGCTGGTCAGTCATAAGACATTTTTTCTTTCGGTCCAAGTCTTCATATCACGGCCGCCGGGAAGCCTGCACTGATTCTTCGACGCATGGCATAACAACGATTGAAGTTGGGCGATCACGGGGTGTTCTTCGGTAGAAACGATGCTCAATATGCACTCTTTTTTCTCCGGCTGGTCGTGGCATTGCAAAGCATAAAAATGGTACATTCGCTTCACCAGGAAATCACGGAGCCATCCTAGTTGATTCTTTTCGCCTTGCAAGGCGAAAGTCTAGGTGGGGTCCTGTACATGTAAGCCAACGTTGAAGGGTGTAAGTCAAATGTTTCCCTTCGCCCCCCGTTCCATACCCTATATCACCTGCAAAAGCCGATAAGCAAGAACTTTTCCTATTAAGGTAAAAGGTTCCCTTCGCTAAAACCACGCATGCTAGGAAGCACCCTAATACTTGGGTTGTGGAGGAAATATCACGTGAAGCTACGGTCTATGCCGCTAGGCCTACAAATGATCATTCCGAACATCCGAGTATTAAGCATAGTTAGAAAACGCGAGTGAGTGAGTACCCCGATTACACCTAAATTGCGCTATTCAATGGGTGGCGTCGTCGACTATCATATGTACGAGTCCGGGCCCATGATCTCAGGCGTCTTTGAATCAGAAGGGCGTATGTGCCTCATCAATGGAGGAAACACGTACATATTGAACATCATGACATGTACATATGGTTCCGAAAAGATCCATTATTGGTAGCGTGTGTGCTTGAAACAGGCGGAAAAACCTTTCAACGCAGCTTAAAAGCGAGCAGAGTAAACGGCCAAAATGCGCACCAAGATTACAATGTATTCCTCTCTTTCGCTTATTCTTGCTGCTCTTGCCTCCCTGGCGGGGGGTGTCCAGCTAGTCATTGAACCTTCTTGCGGAGCCCTCTTCGGTACTGTCTCTGACCTCAACGCCGGTCTTGGATCGTTGAGCTCATACAGCACTATCGTCGCTTTTGGAGTAAGCTTTCGCATATTCCGAGTGAAAGAATAGTGTTTACTGGAGCCATCTGATAGGATGGATACACTGATGGCGGAAAGGAGAACGGTTTGCCACTCGACGCGGCAGTCCAAGATCTCCCGAACCCTAAGGCTGGAGGCCGTTTATCCAACGGCCCACTCTGGGTGGAGAACTTGGCTTCCGATGTTAATGCGACACTCAAGGATTATGCGGTTAATACCCCGGTCTGTTCTTTTGGTGTGGCATTTTTTGCTGACTAGTTGCAAAGGTTACCGCAACTGTTGTCGACCGTACGCAATACCCCGCGTTCACATTCTCAGATACAAGAGATTTTGTATATCAAAGTCAGCTCGTTGTAACTTCTATCGTTCCTGGAGACAATGGACTGACTATACGGATTCAGACAACTACGTCATCTCCTCGCGCAATAAGCCCAGTTCTGACGATACCTTGTATATTGTCTTTGTTGGGATGGAGTTAGTAAATTTCCGTTTATAGCATGAGAACATATTGAATAACTTTCCGACATTTATCAGGGACTTTATCCGTGCTGACGGTATGCCTGCGAATTTATTCCTCTGTTCTTCCCTCGGCTAATGGTCACTGTATAGCTTCGAGTTTCCCTGGCATAGCCAGCAACGTCATATATGAATTGCTTTTGATGACCAGCTCCCCATTATTTGCCAAGAATATTCTGGTGGTAGACAACTACGGCCGAGGAAATGTGACTTCCTACGGCGACGAATACAAACAAAGCGTCTTCGACGGCCTAGGGACATTGTACTCCAAGCGAGGAGCGAACGTTGGCTTCGTCGACCTTGGGAACCTCTGGGCTGCAGTACTTGGTACAAACCCCGGCCATGAAGCATTTGGGTATGTGAGCGCCGGAGCGTGTACCATGGACGACACGACGACGGAAGGACAATGTGACAACCCTGATGAGACGTTTTACTATATTTCCAAGTGAGTACAGCTCAAGCGATAAAGCCACAACATTGACGCTATCTGTCCATAGCTATCCTTCCGCAGCGACTCACCGGTTGATGGCTGACTATATTGAAGCTGTGCTCAAGCAATGTCAGTGGTCATGAGCCAGCAGATAGTTTAAAAAAAAGTTTGAAGCATTCATGTGATTTTAATGCATATGAATTCTGTAGTATTTCTATCTTTCTGAGCGTCAAAGGAGGGGAAACTTAGAAAACCTAGAATCATTGGATGAGCATGGTTTGATCGTTGGTGTACCGCCACCCTGACGCTACGGAGTTTGCCGGTGCAACCGCCACACAGACTTGGTCCCAGCGGTTTTCTGTCCCAACTGTCATGAAGAACGTTATCATCGACCTTTCACAACCTGGGATCATTTCTCCATCTCAGAATCTGGATGTCTGAAGACATCAATCCAAGCTAGCAATCGGGAAAGACGAGCTGATGATTACTGAAAGCCAGCAGTGTCCGTCACAATACCAAGATTGACAAGAATAAACTGATGCTAGTCGTTGCCACTCTCCAAACCGTTCGTGCAGTCACTCAATTATCGGAGATATTATTTTTTCTGTCCTTGACGGAATTATCTCCACCTTCGGTACCGAAACAAAATTACATACGAGAAGGGATGTATAAAAGAGACGAAAAGTCGAGGGAAATATCCTCAACAAGCACTATTCTCTGAGTTCATTATGTTCTCTCGTATCATCGCTCTCGCTGTTTTGGCTCTGCCTCTCTTCGTTGTCGCAGCTCCTGCGACGACCACGACCGTCACTGGCGGATCGTGCAACACTGGTTCCGCTCAGTGCTGCAAGTCCGTTCAGGATGTGAGTTCGAACCTGTCTTCTCCAACGGTGATGATGCTAATTATTGAACAGCCCAAGTCCTCTGCCGTCCAGCAGGCCCTCGGTCTCTTGAACATCCCCATCGGTGACGTTACTGCAGGAGTGTGAGTGCTTTTCTCCTGTGAATGATTTTCACAATCTGAACTATATACCAAGCGGTCTCACCTGCGACCCCATCACTGTCATCGGTCTCGGAACCACCCAGTGTGCCAACCAGCCCGTTTGCTGCGAGAAGAACAACTTCGTGAGTGCTTTAGAAGTACATACGCTGGTAGTTTGCTCATGGCACGAAACTTTAGAATGGTCTCGTTGCTCTCGGCTGCACCCCCATCAATGTTGGACTTTAAGCCGGTTGGCGTCTTTGGTTCTTAAAAGGTCTTTGGTAGATCTAAGGTTTTCGTTACTACCATGGGATCTGTGTTTGTTTAGATGACACTTATTACATATACGTGATTTATCTTCGTGAATGTCTTCTGAACGGATCGATTGAGATTAAATAAGCTCGGACCAACTGCTCGTTGATGATTAAGTAACTTGCCTGGATAATGCACTTGAAGGTTACAGCAAGGTCGGAGGACTGCGAAGCTGAGTCAGTAAGCACGCATATGCAGTGAACAAACAATGCAGTGTATTCATATCTGGAACTCGCAACGGTCTTGAAAATATTTGTCTGTTACGGCAATCATGGACCCTGTGGCTGATAATGATAGAATAACGAAGATCCTACCTATACGTCTGGAATAAGACGGTTTGACAGTCGATCGTATACCCTGTCAAAGGTTTGTGGAAAGCAATGTCGGGAAATTTCCCTTGCTGCGCCTCATGGTTTGGATGCTTCATGCCGATGAGCACCTGTTGGAAGCTGGTCTTTCATGATCTTGACGAAATGCAGGACTAAGTTTAACATGGCTGGGATGATGAAAGGGTAAAGCTAGGTTTGGGATATCGACCGAAACTGAAGGCCCAGATGAGATGAATATTGAACCACAACAAACGGGATTAAAATAGTGGTATCTAACCCGCAAACTGGATGTCAGTTTAGTCAGTTGTCTTGGGATCTGGTGGCAGTTCTAGATGTTAAACCATCCAGCAGAATTGCCGTTTGGATAGCCGTAATAGAAAACGTCAGAATAGCGGAAAGAAATCATGTTTGACACACTCACGCAACGGCACGATTGCAAGGAATCGTCAATCGCAAAATGCGGCAATGAAAAAAAAAGTCCATGCAGTCAGTCACTCATCTGTCGCGATCATCAGTCATACATCTTTCACGGTAACCAAAAGTTATCTCCATGTTCGGTCCCGCAGACTTGGACAGGATATAAGATGGAGAGAGTGTTGACGGATAGATCCTCAACAAGCACTTGTAAAGATGTTCTCTGGTCTCACTGCTCTCGCTATCTTGGCTCTGCCTCTCTTCGTCGCCGCGTCTCCCGCGATGACTACGACTGTCACCGGCGGACAGTGCAACACTGGTTCCGCTCAGTGCTGCAAGTCCGTTCAGGACGTGAGTTCGAGCCCGTGTCTTCCAACAGAGATGATTCTAATAATCGAACAGCCCAAGTCTTCTGCCATGCAGAACGTCCTCGGTCTCTTGAATATCCCCATTGGCACAGTTACTGCCGGAGTGTACGTTTCTTCGACTTCGATTTGACATTGTGATGGCTGATTTAGAACAGTGGTCTTACTTGCGACCCTATCACTGTCGTTGGTCTCGGCACGACCCAGTGTGCCAACCAGCCCGTTTGCTGCGAGCAGAACAACTACGTGAGCACTACTACTTGATTAGATATTGTCAGAAAATGCTCAATATCTGAATGCGCAGAACGGGCTCGTTGCTCTCGGTTGTACCCCCATCAACGTTGGAGCTTAATATTTTCAGTTTATTGGTTGTGTCCGCCGTCAGTAGAAGTCGTGTAGGACTGATCTATTACACACTATTGATATTTGAAAATTCTACGGTTGACTTCGGTGAGAGAAAGCACCATGAGAATGGTATCAGTTGTTATAGATATCAGTCAGGTAACATTAGTCAACAGTCACCGACCACTTACTGTACCAATCATCACGAATATTATAGAATTTTCCTTGATTTTCTTTTTCTTTCTTCTACCTTCTTCAATACTCTTCCAGTATATTCTTGTGACTATTATCTTCCAGAACATTCACTCAAGTACAATATATATTTGAGTGTCGTAGTATGCCCAAGGGGCATCTAATTTTTACTTCTTGAACTTTACAACCTAGTGTGAACTTAAGTGAAGGAGGTCGGTTATGCCAAGCACTTTTCAGATCTCCTTAGCTATGCCTAGCGCTTGCTAAACTCTTGGTTGGTGCCTTCTTGGTAAAATTGAAGTTGATATTCTACACTTGCTTTCGGCATAGTCCTTGAACTAATACTAGAGGATCATACTTAGTCAAATTAGCCGGATTCTTAGCACTGGTGGACACATTGTATTTACCTTGTAGGAGGAATTCATTGTGCTACTCTTTCCAACCCTTCTCGGCAAACTATCACTCATCTTCTCGCATCAGAGCACTGCTTAAATGGCTGACCACACTTCACTTCCCAGCTCTAGAGTTTCTTCACCAACTCCTCCTCTGCAGGAGGGAGATTTCGACTTTCCAGAAAATCTAGTCCCTCTGATAGTGCCTATGGACCTTGAAAACATTTACAAAGATACTATACAAGAGGTCATTTGCCCATGGCCGACTTGCATTCCCTCATCCACATTTGCGAGGCATTCAAGTCTCAGAGAACAGAGAATGGGCTCTTCAAATTCTCAAGCTTAGCTCAAATGTGGGAAATGGCTTGTGCACAGCTTGCATGCTAATGCATAACTAGTATATGAAGACTTTTCCAGAAGAAACAGTGATGATGGATACACTTCTCATGTATGTTTTGACATGTACCACCATAAAGGAGGAGATCATGTATAAGTTGAAGGAGAATTCATATCAGGACCTATGAATCAGGCTTGTGACTCATCATGTGATAGCCTCTAAGTCCCTTTCTGAATTCAGATACCTGACTTGAAGATTCCAACCTGGGGTGTGGACATTATGAAAGGTCTGACAATCAATGATTTCAAGATATATGCATTACATTTCCATATTTGCATTGAGAATTTCCTTTACATGCTTGATGCATGCCATGACTGGGTCAACCTGGGGGTACACCAAATCCTACATGAAGATCTTATTGCAGCACAGCATGATGCTGATCAAGCTCACATTAAGACAGAAGAAGAAGAGACACCAATAAACCTCACATCATCTAAGTGTCATAAATCTGTGACCAAAGCCTTGCCTGTGACTTAGGAATGGGAATCAGTATGATGTGCTACAGTGGGGGAAGAAGAACTATGACATGATAGCTGACATGCATCCTAACTTTCTACTAGAGCCACTAAGATTCTTGAACATTCATCACTTCACACTAATTCAAAAATCAATAAGTCACATGGTTTCAGTCTTCAAGCACACAAGAGCATGTGTACCTCATCATATCAGCCCCAATCTGATACTGAAAGCAATAAGAAATCTTCAGAGGAAGAAATCTAAAATCCAAATGACTTAGATCCAGATCTAGATCTGAGTGGTGGTGGTAGCAGTCCTTATAGCCATCATAACCATCACAGTCACTCTCATCAATCATTGCACCATCTGCAGACTGCTCCTCAATCAATATGCCCTGAAATCTCTGGAATTCATTTTGACACCAAGCTTGAAATGGAAGATGTTCTGACCTGAGATGGTAATCCAGACACCATTGTAGCCTGGATATTGAAAGTCAATGATCTTGATTCCATAAGTGATTTAGTTTTAAAGATCCTGGCTGCATTATACTAAAAAGACTGCAAGGAGAGGCTGACTAATAGTATTATTCCTTGCCTCTCTATTATTGTCTGGACCTTGAGACAAATTGGGCCATGCTATGTGAAGAAATAACAGACTACTATATGAATTGGCATTGGTGAGAATGACAGAAAGACTGATCCAGATAAGCCACCTACTGACAACCAGGACATGCACACAAATCACCAAGCAAATACTACATTTGGAAATCTGAGTTGCTAAACATGGCCTTCACACTTACTGACTCAGAGTTAATCAGTCAAGTAATGGATGGAGCACCATTAAACTGGAACACAGTACTCACTGTCTAATTGTATGAAACAGCAGTAGAATTCCAATCTAGTATACATTTCCATGAGGATCAGCTCCTATGGTTAGACCCAAACTATTAGACACATACTCTGAACACTTATGAGCTTCACCAGAATCAAGATAAATACAGTTCACCTTATCAGACCTCTCATGCTTGCCTGGTTGGTGCAATAAAACATCCTTTCACTCCTCTATTCCCCAAGGATGATGCAAACAAGATGCATCACAAGAAGGCTTCTAAGGCTATGAGAGCTAAACTATGCAGGCACTGTAAAAGTGGCAAGCATTGAGATTCAGAGTGCAAGCATCACTATGAAGGGATGCATACCATGAGAACTTGACTAGCTGAATTCAATATCACAGATCTTCAAGCTCAGGATGAATATGATAAACTGTACTATGAAATGAAAGTTGAGCAGGATTTTGATTCAGTCTTTCAGACTACTGATAGCTTATGCAGATTCATAGCATCATGCCAAAACAATGTTAATGACCATTCAGCTCTGAGAAGAGTATCAGATAACAACTCTAATATTGAGACAGACCTTCAGTCTATAAGATCTTTGCAGAAGGTTAATATCTTCAAAGTGAAGACAGAAACCTCTTGCACAGTCTATGAGACTCATTCAGAATTCTCCCCTTTTGCTAGAAAGGAATGATAGCATCTAGAAAGGTTGCAAAAGAGGTTTAAATATACTTTCCATATTATTCACCAATCTCCAGCTGAATCTGCAGGTAAACTGCACCTATTGGAGCTAAAGAAATGCATGGAACAGCTGTCAGATTGTACCTTCCTTGGAAGCAAGGCAACAGTGACTTATGCAGGAATTAATGGTAAATGATTAGATATCTTGAAAGTTATAATTGACTTGGGATCTGATATCACACTGATTTCAAGAGAAGCCTTACAGGCTTTAACTTCTAAACCTAAAATTCATGTAGGTCAGGAGATAAACCTTGTATAAGTTACAGAAAACTCAACAATATCTGGGTACATCAATATTGACCTCTTCTTTAAAACATGAAATGGGCTAGTCAAAATCAATGTGGATGTGTATGTGGTCAATGGAATGACTACCTCTTTTATACTAGAAAATGATTTTTCAGACCAATATTCAATCTCTATCCTATGCAAGGATGGATTGAGTTACCTTATATTTAGGGATACTGAAAGAGAGTTAGAAGTGGAGAGTTCAACCACACCAGCCATTGTAGATTTGCAAGGCAGAACATTCCAAGTCTGAGTACTGCCAGAAGCTACCTCCCATCTTGCAAAGCAACAGTTATATCAATGGTCCCAGAAAATCTGTCAATGGAGGAAATGATCTATAGCACAAGGAGAGGTTCATGCATGAGAATGAGTGGCAATACCATCTGAATCCAGTGTGAAGATGCTCATAGAGGCCTTATTTACATTAAATGAGAATGATCTATTTGTGGAAAGACAGATCAGACAAGATAATAACTAGTGTAACTTCTACAGCTCACCCAATTCTCTGATTTCTAAGGATCAAGCCTTTCTGCACATCTCCAACTTCTCTGATGCACCTGTTGTAAGGCTTGCAACTCTCTCTGGTGAGAGAATTACAGTTTGCTTTTGCAAGATCTTTTGTATACAGTAAGTATATGAGGAGGTGCAAGAACCACCCACTTCAGATCAGTATGGATCCACTTCTGATAGCAGAGAAAAGTGAAAGAGTGGGACTCAATATCCTTTCAAGGGATTGAGCTTTGAGAGCAAGTTTTGTTAGACCCAAACTTCATATGATCCTGTGAGTGCACTATATCTCAAGGCTGTCTCACATTCAGACAATCACCTATAAGATTAACTGTTATGATTTTTCTACTTATCTCACCTTATTTCAGATGCCTATCTTATTTTTGGCACCTATTGCACATCTTATCAATTGTTGCATCACTATTGCCATGCTCTTATTGAATGACTCTTGTCTTTGTGTTATAGCTTGCAATGGTTGTGTTAGACCCACATTCCACATGATCTGCAGACATGCATAGTCCTAAGGGCTATCTCATATTTAGACAATCACTCTTAGGAAATGGCTATAGTCTTCTGATCTGGTGTGGAGAGGATGTGGTATAGAAATTAACTTTAGTTGAGAGATAGGGAGTATACAGTGTAAACTATCTGACTTATATACTAGAGTAAAGCTAAATATATGTTTGTAATCATGAGATATCTATGCAAAAAACAAGAGAGATGGCATGCTCATTGTGTAACTATGGTGAGAGTATTGTGCAGCATTACAACAGGTAGCCATGAGTATTGGATGCCTGATTGATGGATAAGAGATTGGATAAGAGAGCTGATAAGATGGGGATCAGATAAGATAAGAGTGATAAAGATGAAAAGTGGAAAAATCATAACATTACCCCATTGTTAAAGCAGTTGTCCTGACTGCTAAGGCTCTTCTTTGGGGGTATCATATTGCAATGCTGCTTGAGTGGTCTAGTATGTGTCCAATAACAATTTCCATTGATTCTGGTCCAGATTCCTTATCCATTGTCAAAGTCTATTCTTTTGTTGTACCAGATAGGTAATATCTTCATTGTCTGAATATTTGTGGTTGAGAATAGTGGTTGCTGCCTTGTTTTGTGTTATAATTTTTGTGATGTTTATGACTCAGCCTTGAATATTCTTTTGTACTTGGTGATGGCTTTCTGAGTGTTTGTCATCTCTGTTTCTCTGACCCAGGAGTTATACTCCTGCATCCACCCTTTCCACTTGACAAGATAATCAGTTACCAATATGGACTGTTATCCTTTTGTGGTTTGTACTCAATAGGTTCATGAGTCCAGAACTTCCTCAATCTCATATTCCTTCTGTCTATCCACAAGATCCAGAGGAGGGTGGTGGTGACTGCTGATTGGGGAATACAGGCATGAGGTAGGGCATTAATAGCTTCTCATTGAAGCAGGGATAGATTTTCCAGTGCAGTGGCAACTTTAGTTTGTATGTTGCCATACTAGTCTTCTTGAGGATTTTGAATGGTCCTATTCATTTGTTGTCAAGTTTTTTCTTTGGTCATAGCAGGTGGAGGTTGCTGATGTCTAGCCAAACTTTATTGCTGACTTGATTGTTATGATTTTTCCACTTTTCACCTCTATCACTGTTATCTTATCTTATTCAATCCTCTATCTTATTGGATCTCCATCTTATCAGTCCTCTTATCAGATCTCTTATCCAACATCAGGCTTCTGATACTCATGCTTACCTGTTATAATGCTGCACAATACCCTCACCATGGTTGCATGATGAGCATGCTATCTCTCTTGTTTCTTGCATGGACATCTCATGATTACAAACATATATTTAGCTTTACTCTAGTATATAAGTCAGGTAGTTTACACTGTATACTCCTCATCTTCCAACTAAAGTTTATTTCTATACCATGTCCTTTTCACAAAGATCAGAAGACCATAGCCATTCTCTAAGGGTGATTGTCTAAATGTGAGACAGCCTAAAGGAAAATGCATGTCTGCAGATCACATGAAATATAGGTCTAACATTGATGGTCTCAAGCCACTTGTTTCCTTTTATTGTACTGTCTCTTCATCTGCATGGCTGCCTTTTCTAACATGTCACATACTTTCTTATGCACTTGTGCCATAGTTTTTGTGAATTCCATGGCCATAGGGTTGACAAATAGAGTGTTTCATATTGAATTGGGTACAAGTCTGAGATTTCTTCCATAAAGTGCCATAAATGGGCTTTTTCCTATGGCTGAGTGTATGTGATTATTGTGTGCAAACTTTGCCATTGGCAGCCAGTTGCTCCAGTTGTCTTGTCAGTGGTTAATGAAGATCTGGAGATACTTTTTGATTTCCTAGTTGACTTGCTCTGTTTGTCCATCAGTTTGTGGATAGTAGGCTGTGGAAGCATTTGGTAAAGATCCTTCATGAAGGTCAAGGCAAATTGGAGTCCTCAGTCTGAAATGACCACTTGAGGTATTCCATGTTTGGAATACATATGGTCACACAAGATTCATGCCCATCCTTCTGCTGAGAGTTCCTTGTTACAGGCAACTGGTATAATAGTTTTTGAAAATCTATCCACCACAACTAATAATGCATCATAGCTGTTGGACTCAGAGAGTCTGGTGATCATGTCGACAGAGATATGAGTTTAGGGTGTGACAGAGATCACATTTGGGTATAGGGGTGCAGCCTTTGTTTGTGTGCTGACCTTAGTATACTGACATGTTTTGCATCCTTGGATATACTTTTCTATGTCTTTCTTTAGCTTGGGCCACCAGTATTCACAAAGAACAAGTTTGATGGTTTTTGCTATTCTGAGGTGTCCTGCTGTGATGTGGTCATTGTGTTGGGCTATGATTTCACCTCACAGGACTTCATCTCAGGAAATATATGTGCATCCATCATAATACAAGATTCCCTGGTCCTGGGTAATTCCTCTTTCATGGTCTAGGGAATTGGAGATGCCATGATCCCACCAATCCTTCTGTCATGTCATGTCCCAGATTTTCTCCTGCTCTTCAGGGATAGAAGGCAAGATTAAGGCATGGAAGTGTTCTGGAAGAAGGATTATCACATTGTGGTTATCCTCCTTTCCTTGGTTATAGTTATCTCACTGACTAAGAAGGTCAGCCTTTCAATTAGCCATTCCAGGTTTGTGCTGTAGGATGAAATGATACTCAGCGAGTTCTGTGACCCACCAAGCTTGTCATTGATTCAGCTTCTGTAGTTTCCAGAAATATTGGAGGTTTTGATGATCCATCCAAATTTCCATTTCTTCTTTGGCATCCATGAGATAGTGTTGCCATTCTTCAAGGGCAAGCATGATAGCCAGTAACTCTTTGTCATATATCTCATAGTTGCATTCTGTGATGGTTAGAGCTTTTGACATAAATGTGATGGGCCTCCATTTGCCCTCTTGTTCCAGGCTAAGTACTGTGCCTATTGCTTCTTCACTAGCATCAGCCTCAATCCTGAATTTCCCATTGTTGGATGGAATAGCTAGAATGACATTAGTCATCATCTGGTGTTTTAGTTGAGTGAAGGCCTGTTCCTGCTCATTTTCCCACTTCCACTCTGCCTTCTCAGTCAGTTGGGTTAAGGGGTGAATGATCCTTGAGTAGTCTCATATGAATTTTCAATAGAAATTTGTGAATCCTAAAAAGGATTGTAATTCTTTTTTCTTGGTAGGAGTTGGCCACTTGGCTATTCCTGCAACCTTGACCAGGTCCATTTGTATAGTGTCTTTGCTGATTCAGATGCCCAAGTATTCAGTTTCTAATACTTCAAATTCGCACTTCTCAGTGATATGCTGTCTATGTGTTCACACCTAGATTTTGTGATTTTGTAACAATACTATTGCACATCTATCCTATACTAGTGATACATAGAGGACTATAGCTGAAGCTTCGAGCTGATAGTTAAAAGCAGTAAGCAACTGGTAGAGCCAGGACTTAGATGCAACACCATTAGTGGGTTAAATCTACCAGCCGGCCAGACTAGTAACTCAAATGCTAGCAGGACTAAGTGAAATACAGCCACTAGCAAACGAAGGATGCTACTAGCACACAAAAACCAGGAGCAGAGTACACAGATCTCATCAAGTTCTGTCACTAGCAGCCCAGACTGGGCATAAATGCATAAGTCAGGATAACTAGTCACATGGAAATCTTGAAACAGGACTTAGAAATAAATTAGGAATGGATTAACCTTGAGTCCAGATCTGACTATTGCTATATAGATCTCTTATGATCAGTACTAGTATAGCTGGACTGCACCCTTGATCATGATCAGATAGCTGTTACAAACACCAATATCTAGAGATTCATATAACTACATCACTAGAGAATGTAGTTGGGCCAAGAGTGTGGAAAGACTGAATGTGGAGTCTCTAGATTGACCATTTGAAAAGAAAACAGACTAGACTGATTATGGCATGATTATTCACTATTATTCATGACTAGCCAAGAAATTCTTACCAATATACCCTATAACCAGATGATATTGAAAGTTTTTGTATCTTGCTCAGTAGTATATAAATAGTGGGATGGGTGCTCAGGCAAACCAGGCAAGCCATCTCTGCAGTTGAGCCCTCACTAGTAGTAACTGGTGTCTCCAACTATGTTATGGCCCTGTCTAGCATGTGACTTGGGATGTAAGCTGCACTCTCTGGGCTGTCTCATGTTTGGACAATCACCCATTTTTGAGAGTTAGGCTAGGTCTTTGGTGCAGTGGAGTAGAAGGTATATGAATGTAATTTAGTCAAAAGATAGAGTACAAGTGTGAAAACTACTCTACTTATATACTGAAAGTATGGTGATATTAATAGATGAAACATTGGGGTTCATGAGGAAAACTTGAGAGAGTTGGATGATCATCATCCAATGAAAACAAATGAGGGTGACAACCATGGTGAACTGGGATGGTGAATATGATATAAGGTGTTGACAGTGTGATATAGGGATTGATTAGATCAGATATGTCAATGGTATGACTGGATAAGATAAGATAATAGAAAAATCATAACATTACCCCCTTGTTAAAGCAGTCATCCCAACTGCTAAGATTCTTCTTCAGAGATGTTGAGTTGTGATTTAGCTTGATTGATCTAGTATTGGTCAATCAGGTTCTTCCATATGTCCTTGTCTGGGTTTGTAATCCATTTTTGATATCCATCCTTGCATTAAGCAAGATATGTGACATCACCTTTTTTGGAGTATTCATGATCAAGTATTTTGACCACTACTTTGTTCTTGGTTACAATTTTGGTGTTGTATAAGACTCAGTTAACGTTAGCCTTGTATTCTGCAATTGCTTCCTTAGCATCTTCCATCTCTGTTTCTTGGACCCATGAGTTGTGTTAACTGGTCCAACCTTTCCATTTGACTAGGTAGTTGATGACTTCTTTGGATGGTTGTCCTCATTTGGTGCATACTCAACAAGTGCAAGTGTCTAGTACCTTTTCAATTTTGTATTCCTCTTGACCATCTACAAGGTCTGGAGGAGAGGGTGGTGGCTGTTGTTGGTTAGGGAATGTGGGCACAATGTAAGAAGTCAACAATTTCTCATTGAATCGGGGGTGTATCCTCCAGTGGGGTGGCAGCTTTAGCTTGTATGCTGCCATACCTGATTTTTTGATGATTTCAAATGGTCCAGTTCATTTGTTGTTAAGCTTCTTTTTTGGTTGTGGAAGATGAAGGTTGGTGGTATCAAGCCAAACTTTGTCACCAACTTGATATTCCCTGAGAATCTGTTTTTTCTTGTCATATTGTGCCTTCATTTGCATCACCACTTTCTCTAATATGTCGTGTACTTCTTTATGGACTTGAGCCATGTTTTCTGTAAATTTGATGGCAGTAGGGTTTGTGAATGGGGTTTTATGGATAGAATTGGGTATCAGTCAAGGATTTCATCTGTATAAAGTCATGAAGGGTCTTTTTCTGGTTGCTGAATGTATGCAATTATTATGAGCAAATTCAGTGAGAAGTAACCATTCGACCAAGTCAGATTGTCTGTGATTAACAAAAATTTGAAGATATTTTTCAATCTCCTAGTTGACCCTTTTTGTTTGTCCATCAGTCTGGGGATGATAGGTGGTGGATGCATTTTGGGTAATATTTAACATCTGGTAAAGTTCTTTCATGAAAGAGGACACAAATTGGGGTCGATCCAAAATGACCATCTGTGGCATTTCATATTTCACATAGACATGGTGTTGAAGGATGCGAGCCCATTCTTCTGCAGATAATTCTTCATGACATGGAATTAGGAGTATTGTTTTCGAGAATCGGTCTACCACTATGAGTAGTGTGTCATATCCTTCTGATTCTGGAAGGCCAGTGACCATATTGACTGAGATATGAGTCCAGGGAGTATCAGGGATGGCATTTGAGTGTAAGGGAGCCACTTTAGCATGAGTGTCGCTTTTGGTTCTTTGGCATGTTTCACATCCCTTGATATATATTTTGACATCTTTTTTCATCTTGGATGACCAGTATTCTCATAATACCAGTTCTTTGCTTTTGGCTATCCCTGGATGTCCTGCTATGATATGGTCATGGAATTGTGCAATGATTTCCCCATGGAGGGATGCATCTTGAGGAATATAGATACATCTGTCATACCATAGTAATTCTTCTTCCTTAGTGATTCCTTGTTCATGGTTAAGGGATTTCTCAATCTCTTGGTCCCACTGTTTCTTTTGTCTGGTTGCATCTCTTATATGCATCATTTGTTCTTCAGCTGTAGGCAGTATTAATGCCTGGAAGTGTTTGGGGGAAAGGACAACTACATCTTGATTGTCTTCCTTTCCTTGATCATGATCATCTCATTGGCTAAGCAAGTTAGCTTTCTTGTTGGTGACTCCTGCTTTGTGTTGGAGGGTGAAATGGTATTCTGCTAGTTCTGTAACCTATCAAGCTTGTTGATGGTTTAGCTTCTGTGGTTTCTGGAAGTATTGGAGATTCTGATGATCAGTCCAGATTTCAATAGTCTCCTTGGTGCCCATGAGATAGTGACACCATTCTTCCAAGGCTAACATGATGGCCAGCAATTCTTTGTCATAGATTTCATAATTGCATTTGGTGACCATCAATGCTTTGGACATGAATGTGACTGGTCTCCATTTGCCATCCTGTTCTTGACTTAGGACAGCACCAATGGCTCCATCGCTCAAGTCTGCCTCTACTCAGAATTTTCCTTTATCTGAGGGAATTGTCAAGATGACATTCATAGTCATCAACCTTTTGAGTTGTGAAAATGCTTGTTCTTGCTCTATTCTCCAGGTCCAGTCCACTTTCCCTGTTAACTGAGTGAGGGGTCATATGATTTTGGAGTAGTCATGGATGAACTTTTGGTAAAAGTTTATGAATCCTAAAAAAGATTGGAGTTCCTTCTTTTTCTTTGGAGTGGGCCATTCTGCAATTCCAGCAATTTTAACAGGGTCCATGCAGATTGCATCTTCACTAATGATGACTCCAAGATATTCTGTCTCGAGTACCTCAAACTCGCATTTTTCTCCATTGAGGAACAATTTGTTTTCCCATAGCCATTAGAGAACTTGTCAAACAATGATTCAATGTTCAGATAAGGATTTGGTGAATATAAGGATGTCATCAAGGTAAATGGTTACTTTTCCTCTGGCAATAAGATCCTTGAAGGTTCATCATCCATTGAAAGATAGCTGGAGAGTTGATAAGGCCAAAGAACATAACTGTAGGTTCAAAGAGTCCTCAATTAGTTCTGAATGTGGCTTTTTCCTCATCTCCTTCATGAATTCACACATTGTTATATCCCCATCAGACATCTAATTTGGAGAAGTATTTTGCTCCTCATAATTTATCAATGAGTTCAGATATTAGAGGGAGTGGATAATGATTCTTGATCATCATTTCATTGAGTTTTTGGTAAACCTGAACAGGGTGTAGAGAGCCATCTTTTTTCTTGACAAAGAAGAAAGGAGAGGCAAAGGGGGATTTGGAGGGACAAATTTGTCCTGAGTCAAGATTTTCATCAAGGAATTTGTCCAGTTGTTCTTGCTCATTTCTGTTGAGCAGATAGACCTTGCAGTCTAGAGTGGCTTTGGCATTAGGGATTAGCTCAATGGCATGGTCCCAAGATTTTTGATATGGTAGTTCATCAAAGCTTTCTTTAGAGAATAGGTCTCTAAAGCTTTGATACTGAGGAGGTATGAGCTCCTTGAATGTCTTCTTTGGTTTTTCTGCATTTGCAGCTGCTGCCAGTTCATTGGCATGGTGTATGGCTCATAATATGATTTCTTCTTGCATATTGACTGCAAGAATAGTCTCACCTTCTTCCAACTCTTCGTCCCACCTATCTTCTTCATTGGAATCAGGGAGGGTGAAACAATTCTTAACACAGTGGCATCAGCCAAATGTTATTGATCCTGTTTTCCAATTGACCAATGGGTTATAGTGTTTAAGCCAATCGTGGCCCAAGTACACCATTTTGGAGCCCAAGTCTGTGACTGCCAGGTCAATTCATTCAACATGGTCTCTGATCATCAATTGGAGTTCCATGAATTTGGTTACATCACCTGCTTTATTACAGGTTCTGTCTGCATTGTAGACAGGAATTGGAGCAGCAGCTTTTCTGGTATCCAACTGGTGTTGTTGGACATAGGTTTGATTGATAGAGCTGCCAGTGCAACCACTATCCAACAATGCACAGGTTGTCAAAGTCTTCTTTCCAGTACAGGGAGCAAGCTGGATGTCTACCAAAAAGTCTTGCCTGGAACCTTTAGTTCCTTGGATATACCAGCTCAGTTCACGAAGTTTGTAGAGTTGCTCACATGCAGAGCTCTCTTTGGTGTTCAAGCTCTGGATGAGCTCATCAGTGATCTCTTTGAGTTGTTTGGGGTGAACCCAAGTGGAAAGGATAGCTTTGGTGACAGCCAAATTTTTGGTGGCTCAGATAGCATGTAGGGTCCAGTCAACTCTGAAGGGCTTATACCATACATAATTGGGTATTCCCATGACTGGCAGGATTTTGGGGTTTGATACCCTCTTGTTAGGTGGGATTTTGGCTTTGGACTGTTTTGCCTTCCACATTAGGAAAGCTGTATCATCTTCTTCATTAGGTACTTCAATGATAGTGGTAGTTCTGCTAGAATGCCCCCTCTTTACCACCTGGGCACTAGTGGGTTCCTGTCCTGTGGCTGTTGTGAGTGCTACCAGTGATGGGTGATAGGCAGTTGCACTCCGATAATGTGCTTGGTAACGGCGAGTGACAAAAGAATTAGGGAATGGCAATGAACACCAATCACACTAAACCTCTTACTACTCTACACTTAATCACCAATATTGAATTTGGGAAGTTTCAAGTATGATGGAAGCACTCTGCAGACTTTAATAATCAAGTACAATTGTCTTAAAGATGTTTTATTCATTACCAGTGAGTTATACAAAGTACTACTTGTACTAGTGGGGTGGGTAAGACACAATTGGATAAGAGTGACTTGGTTTGAGCTACTGTGCTTGTTCTGACTGAAACTGCTTCAGACTGGTGGCACTCTTGGCCCTATACTGCTTCCTACAAGTGATAAACACTTGACTAGCCGCACTCTTGGCTAACTAGTGGTGCTCTTGGCCTAAGAATAAACTATAACTCCAAGAACTTTGCTTGAACTAACTTCAAAACACTCCGGACCTTTGCAGGACACAACAGTGACTCTAATGGACTTCAATTCAATGCAATTCTATGGGTGACTTAGCGACTATTAATCACCTCATTGAGGTTAAGCACAAAAGCCTTTAATTGGGGACACCAGTTACTACCAGTGAGGGCTCAATTGCGGGGATGGCTTGCCTGCTTTGCATGAGCACCCATCCCACTACTTATATACTACTGAGGCAGAACTATAAATATTATCTGGGTATAGGGTATATTAGTAAGGATTTCTTGGCTAGTCATGAATAATGGTGAATAATCACACAATAGTTGGTCTAGTCTGTTTTCTTTTCAAATATTCGGTCTAGAGACTCCACAGTTGGTCTTTCTGCACCCTTGGCACAACTACATGCCCTAGTGATGTAGTTATATGAATCTCTAGATATTGGTGTTTGTAACAGCTATCTGATCATGATCAAGGGTGCAGTCCAGCTATACTAGTACTGATCATAAGAGATCTATATAGCAATAGTCAGATCTGGACTCAAGGTTAATCCATTCCTAATTTATTTCTAAGTCCTGTTTCAAGATTTCCATGTGACTAGTTATCCTGACTTATGCATTTATGCCCAGTCTGGGCTGCTAGTGACAGAACTTGATGAGATCTGTGTACTCTGCTCCTGGTTTTTGTGTGCTAGTAGCATCCTTCGTTTGCTAGTGGCTGTATTTCACTTAGTCCTGCTAGCATTTGAGTTACTAGTCTGGCCGGCTGGTAGATTTAACCCACTAATGGTGTTGCATCTAAGTCCTGGCTCTACCAGTTGCTTACTGCTTTTAACTATCAGCTTGAAGCCTCAGCTATAGTCCTCTATGTATCACTAGTATAGGATAGATGTGCAATAGTATTGTTACAAAATCACAAAATCTAGGTGTGAATGCATAGATGACATATCAGCAGCTGAGAAATGGACCCAGGGGTGAGAGAGTGGAATCTCTTCTCATTCTCCCAGTCAGGCAGGGGGAATTCTCCTGGGAAGAATATGGTCTGGGTGTTGGGATGGTCAGGGTGGTAGTTGGGGTGAACTGCAAGGTCACCATTCTTGTTGTAAGAATGTTTGAACTTCTTCATCATATGTTAAAATGAGAAGTGCAGTGACAATAACAATGAGTGCAGCACTGCCAATTGTGACACTGAGAGAGATAGTTTTCTGATTTTTATTTTCTTCTGGCATGAATAGGTGCTTCTTTTATGGCTAGCATATAAGGAGTGGGATGTATCTTTTGACTAATGTTATGGCCCTGTCTAGCACATAACTTGGGATGTAAGCTACACTCTCTGGGCTATCTCATGTTTGGACAATCACCCATTTTTGAGAGTTAGGCTAGGTCTTTGGTGCAGTGGAGTAGAAGGTATATGAATGCAATTTAGTCAAAAGATAGAGTACAAGTGTGAAAACTACTCTACTTATATACTGAAAGTATGGTGATATTAATAGATGAAACATTGGGGTTCATGAGGAAAACTTGAGGGAGTTGGATGATCATCATCCAATGAAAACAAATGAGGGTGACAACCATGGTGAACTGGGGTGGTGAATATGATATGAGGTGTCAACAGTGTGATATAGAGATTGATTAGATCAGATATGTCAATAGTATGACTGGATAAGATAAGATAATGGAAAAAATCATAACAAACTAAAGGCTTCTATGCTTAATCTTGATGAAGTGATTAATAGTCACTAAATCACCTATAGTATTGCATTGAATTGAAGTTTCTTAGAAGTTCACTGTCACATTCTTCAAAGGTCCAGAGTGTTTTAAAGTTAGTTTAAGCAAAGTTCTTGGAGTTTATAGTATTATTCTTAGGCCAAGAGTGTAGCTAGTCAAATGTTTATCACTTGTAGAAAGCAGTATAGGGCCAAGAGTGCCATCAGTTTATTCTTAGGCCAAGAGCATCTCTAGCCAGCCAAAAGTGTGACTGGTCAAGTATTTATCACTTGTAGAAAGTAGTATAAGGCCATGAGTGCCACAAGTCTAAAGCAGTTTCAGTCAGAAGAAGTGCAGCAGCTCAAACCAAGTCACTCTTTATCCAATTGTGTTCTACCAACCCTGCTAGTATGAGTAGTACTTTGTATAACTCACTAGTAATGAATAAAACATCTTTAAGACAACTGTACTTGATTATTGAAGTCTGCAGAGTGCTTTCATCATACTTGAAACCACCCAAATTAAATACATTGGTGATCAAGTGTAGAGTAGTAAGAGGTTTAGTGTGATTGGTGTTCATTGCCATTCTCTAATTCTTTTGTCACTCACCATTATCAAGCACATCAACAGACCATGCTTTCAAAGGATTTCTTTTCTTTTTCTTCATTAGGTTTGACTATGAGTTTGTTGGCTTTGTGTACTGCCTAAATTCCAATGACTTTATTAAAGTTGACAACAAGTATGGTTTCTTCTTCTAGTTCTCACTTATTGTCAGGATCTACATTGGAGAGTATGAAGGGATTTTTAGCACAGCAGCAGTGGGTAAATATGATCTTACCTGTCTTTCAGTCAATGATAAGATTGTGTCATACCAACCAGTCATCTCCAAGAAAGATCTCTTTGCTTCTGAGATCAGTGACAGCTAGGTCAATGCATTTGTTATAGTCTCCAATCTTGAGATGAAGTTCTACATATGACATTGTTCTGTATGTTAGACCCATGATCCACATGATCTGCAGACATGCATTATCTCTTGGGTTGTCTTGCATTTGGACAATCACCCTTAGGGATGGCTATGGTCTTCTGATCTTTAGGTGGAGAGTATGTGGTATAAAGATTAACTTTAGTTAAAAGATAGGGAATATACAGCATAGACTACATGACTTATATATCAAATGAGGGTCTAAATATATGACTATAACCATGAGGTGTCCATGCAAGAAACAAAGGAGATAGCATGCCAAGCATGCCAGTATGGTGAGGCTATTGTGCAATGCCACAATGTATATCAATGGGTATCAGATGTTGATTGATGAATATGAGATAAGATAGAATGGGAGGAGATAAGACAGGAGGGAATGAGATAAGATAAGATAAAGGTGAAAAATGGAAAAAATTGTAACACTGTATCACATATATATATGCACCAAATTTTGGCTTCTGCAAGCTAGTACTCACCACAGGACTAACAAAACCCACCTGCTCAGTTAATGGAAATACAAGACTAGAATCTGCTAGAAATGAAGGTCAGGGGACAATGGACTGCATCTGCACTACTATCCATCATTGATAACCTGCTTTTCCATTACATCAGGAACCATGTCAGGCATAATAGACAGCCATCCAGCAGTGGAAGCCCATACCTCTGCCTTAATATTACCAAGGATAGTGATCTCATATAGTTTCTCCCTAAGAGAATCTTTTAGGAGTGTTCAAAGGGGTGGTTACAACTGAGCAGGTTGCTACTGGACAAGAGTTATCAAAGCAGATAGGTATAGGGGTAGGAAGCTGGCTTGGTTCTGAGAGTATAAAAGCATGATTAATGTAACTGAGAAAAGAAATCTAGCTCATAGCACACTAGAGGAATAAATTCCTTATCCAAGCCACCAGCTTAGCATACTTTAGCAGCCTCATGCCTAGTATTGCTAGCAGACAGCATGGAAGCCCATTGCTATTACCCAGAATTTGCTCTTAAAGCTCACTCCCTTGAAAGAACATTGAGTCCCACTCTTTCATTCTTCTCTGCTATCAGAAACAGATCCATACCAATCTGAAGTGGGTGGTTCTTGCACTCCTCTGTATACTTACTATATACAAAAGATCTTGCAAAAGCAAACTGTAATTCTCTCACCAGAGAGTTTGCCGGCCTTACACTGCCCTTCCAGATTTGATACTATAACCCTAACCCTGGACATCCATCACGGCTCGCGCCGTTGAACAATCTTTCATTCTGTCAGTATTCTGCCATGCTTCTGCTATGTCACTCATATTGTTACCTTGGAATTTGTATCGGACGAAGATAGGAGGCCAAACTTTTTGTTAGAATGAGCAGTAATTCTCCAGCGCTCACTCGGCTTTCAGCAGTAAACAGGCGAGAGTCATCGTAATTCATCCAGCTGTTTATCTACATCCATGTACACTAATAGAAGCAATACTATGTAGTAAACAAGGCCGAGGAGGAGAACAATGTTTCCTTACCTGACAACCGAAGATCCCGATGTCGACCGCACTGTGATGCGCGACACTTATCTTTACAACAAATTTGTCTGCCTGTCATGACAACGTCGACCATTTCTACCATGCTGCAACAGTTATCTGGTTATTAAATGAGCAGACCTGAGGCAGGAGTAGTGGTGTAAGTGGCTATGAAGGTTGTGATGCAGGAGGCCACAGTTATTTTTGCGAGATGGATAGTGCTTTGTGTGAAGTGGCTGCTGAATGTGTCGATGGCGAGCAACTCCAACGAAGGATTTCCTGTGCTTTATAGGAAGCCTACCGCCAGTTTCAGGTGACGGTGATTGAACATCACTATTCCAGAACGTCGATTTTCCGTTAAATTCGCCAGGCTCTGAGGAGAACAAAGGATCCGCAGTTGCACTATTGGCCTTTGGGTGCTAGATTTACATTTAAAGTAAAGGGACAAGCATCATGTACAGATAATGGATCTGTATCGACATCGAGGAACCGGCGACAGGCCTGCAGAGCGATAACCCCAGCGAGAAAACACAAACCAGTGTCGACCTGTGAGTCTACTACTGAATACTATACTTTGCGCTTTTTGACCTGCTTCATAGTGTTGCAGGCGTTGCTCCGATGAATGCACCATCGCTACGTCATCCCTCTCATTCCCGACGTCTGCACTGGTGATCATATATCATTCAGCCTTCATCACCTGACACCAGAACCTACCCCTCAACCCCACGCGTCGTTCTCCGAGGAACAAACGCCCTTCATGCAGCCTGCACCGACGCGCTCCAAGTCAATCCGAGTGCATTGTGGCAGTTTAGTGTTTTATTTACCACTACCATGGTTGGGAGTGATGCTGTCGGGCGCGAAGACGCTGTAACAGTCGCCATTCCATATTGAACATATTGAAATAGTTAAGCAGGGAGATGATAGTATTCAGGATAGGGGGAGGAGTGGGTGGGATTGGAGGCAGATTTAGGAAGATGCGTGGATGAAAGAGGAAAGGCCTATTAGGGAGGATATACCGCTGCTTGCCAATTTTAGTGTTAATGCGTTGCTTTTGTGGATTTGTTTTGCCTATGTGTGAAGTACGTTACCATTGATGAAGGGTACGACTTCAGCCGTCCGTATTAAAATCGATCAATCCCTCGAAAGGCTGGAAACGAATGCCACGTGATTTGAAGAGATTTTCGCGCATCAGCAGGCTGTCATCTCGTAAATTACGTCCATACGGAAGTAGTACGAAGCCGCGTACGCGAAAACGCGCTCTGAGCAACTCTGTGTTCAGGAGATCATGGATCAGCATCGATATGCCCTTTCTCCTCCTATTCTTTCCTTTCTGGATAATCTCCTGGCGCTCATTTTGGCACTCACAGATCCCAACGCGGCTTTCATGGACCTATTCTCTTCGGTTTCAACCTGGGTGTGCATACAGTCGAGTGCCGTCATGGGCTACATCTTGCCTATGCTCAGACTATGAGTGGGTATAACCACATCCTATCAGAACTTAGCCCACGACATATCCGAGTAAAAGGACACGGAGGGCATACTATGGAAAGGACTCCTACATATTTAAGTGAAGCAGGTGTCATCTCTTTCATTTTCTGTCTGGGTCGTTCTTTTTCTGAGAAAAATATTTCATAAGGGCTCCAAATACTCGCGAGTCTCCGAAGGTTAACAAGATGCCAGGATAACATGAACAACGTTTTGACATGCCCCCGTGTCCCAGTATAAATGTGCGACTATCTACATTGCACAAGCCTGACTTACTTTAATTATCATAGGCCGTAAGAGGTGCACAATTCCTGAGAATTGGCTGCTCGAGCCGAAAAAAAAGAAAGAGAAAGGCAGACTGGTGAAATAGACGGTATGATGCCACTGTTCCCCACAAAACTAGAAGACTGAATGGCTTTGTCGGTCTTTCACTTATGAAACAGGCCTATAACTGTGCTTGATCAGAGGGTGCAGTTGGAACGGAACAGAGGATGGTGGTTCCATCCGCGCAGAAAATATACTTCCTTTCATTTTGCTATTAAAAAAACCAGAGAGGGAAAATTACAAACTGACATGCTAATGGATTAATTAAACCCGCAGATAATATCCCATAATTGGTCCTATAGGCACGACAAGTTATCCTTCGAAGAAATAGATGCTTTCGATGATATGATTGTCAATCAGAGTTAAAGCAACGAAGGGAGACGTGACCTTAATGCCAGCGCAGACAAAATTCGGCTCTAGCCCAGAGTTGCCATCGTTCTGATAAGCGGCGTGAATATATGCTGAAAACTACGATAGCTGAGGGCATATATCATCTCGGGCACGAAAAGCGTCCGGTTACGAGAAGCTTCCGTGGCGGTATCGACTACCTAGACTTTCAAGTGGAAGATAAAGGTCTGACCATAGTCCTTGATTGTTCGACGCCACGGAGGCTTCATTTTCGGCCATGAAGGCCATGAATTGGCAAATGAATCGCCTGGACCAGTGTTCTCTGCCGCAAATTCGTCGAACACGATTTCCCTGGATTTATCTATCTGCGAAGTAAGCATCTGGATGATTGGAAGGTACAAAGTTCATCATACTGGTAGACCTTACTAAGTACTATGAAATCGGCAGAGCCCTAATTCTAGGCAGGAAGTGCAGCCGTGGCGGTCGTTGCCTCTTTCTCCCTGGTGAAGGTATGACCGAGCTTTCCAAAACCTGAGGTTTGAAGGTAGATGATCATCCAGCTAAACGGATACCATGGTTGATACTAAGAACACATTCCAAAAGTTGAAATGAAGAGCGACGAGCAGAGAAAGGATAGCGAACCTTGGTATAATTTGATTAAGTTACAATTCAATGTAGTGGTCATATATAACACAAAATAACTCACGATTAATGTAGATAGAAACTATGGGTATAAATATTTTCAAAGACCCGACACGACTGAGTAAGTGGTGGAAAACAAGCGAGCCACGTGGGCGTTCGTCTTCCATTGCAAATTGGATGTCCCCCCCCTCTTTTTTTTTCCTCCTGACCACCACTATCATGCGCCCTTATCGATATCCTTCATGTATCGCAAGTGTCCGACATCGAAGGCTCCCTATCCTCCAGTCAAGAATGGACATCAGGTTAGGGTGTCTTCGACCACGAGGCTCTCGAGTATCTCCTTCAGGCTTTTCGTCCTCTACTGGCGATATATGTATGATACTAGGCTTTGGTAAGGAAGACAAACGTTTGTATGATGGACAGCTGGAAATCTTCAAGTACGTAACCTTCGTCTCAGCGTTCATTACAGATCCCGACTCAAGATGCATTTTAGTGCAGGTTCTAGTGTATCATCTGGGGTCTCTTCGCTGGCTAGCATGCTGTAAAAGGGCAGTCCCGCCGCTTACTGAGTGAGCTTGTACGCCAAGTGAGGTGCCCTGCTTACTGACATACAAGGTACTGTAGTGGAGGAAGAGTTGCCACCGTTGTCATTCATCGCTGCACAGGCGAAGGAGATTTTTCATTGCTGTGCCACAGTCCGGGCCACCTTGCCACCGAAGACAATAGCAGATCTTTTTTGGCTTTGTTTTAGCCGCTGTAGCTTCGCTTGGTCTACAGTATAAATTCCTTTCTTGAAAACTACCGCGCTTTGATATTTCTACCCCGACCCGCCCATTTGCATATCAATCGATATGAGCACGAATCCATCATTTTTGCGTCCAACCTTCAGTGATTGGTGGTCTGTCGGAAAGCAGTGGGATGCGCCCATGTCCTGCTGTGTTACTTGGGAGATCGATGAGGACGGCGGGAGAAAGAGAATGCATACTTGGAGATGCCTAACAACTCGTAAGTCTCCATTCTCATCGGAATATTGATCATCGCTAATATGTTGCTCTGATAGATGTCAGTACAAATAGAACGGTCGTGAGTGTGCCAAGTACGCTGTTTCTTGTCCACCACTAAACTTTATTTACAGCCTTATGTGGGTTCGTGTTATTGGCATCTAATAGATACATCTCAATGGACTCCCTATAATCCATACCCAGTATACCGACCTGCACGGCGGGTGAGTTCAATTTCCGATTTCTTGTAACCGGTTTGTGTGCTAATGCAGGTCCTATCGTTAGTATTGCTGATGCGCGTTCCTGGCACCGCCCCCGTCAATAGATGCGGTTTCTTTCCTTGGGTTTAGATGACATACATGTCAGGTCTTTTTAATTTTACGATGATTCATTCCACAGCAGTATCCATTCCGGTCCAATGGAAACTACTTCCTATTGCCCCAAATTATTTTCTGTGTGTCCGTTGCATACAACCGCTTTCCCTTGGGTACTGCTGTTTAATGCGCAGTCTTCCACGACAAAAATATATCTCGACTAGTCCGACCGTGTTGCCCCGATATTGGGCCCCACCAGTTACAGCGGTAGGAACAGCAAGAGTGCTGTATATCTGATATGATGTCGCTGACCATAGCTGGTCGTTGTGGTTCAGCGCCAATTTTCCTCTAGGCGCCAGACTCGGAACTCGGACCGCCTGCTACTGACACTGCCTACTCACCTCCGCCATATTACAACGTCCGATGGTGGTTATTTCCGAGTAACCCACCACTGGCAAGACATTCCGATGAATGGGATGAGTGGGCAACACGGTAACAACTTTCCGCTTGACTCGAGCCTGCTGTGAAGGACGAGTCACAGACATGTTCCCTGCTGCATCAACTACTTAAGTCACCTTGAAGAACGGGAAAAAAAGTCAACTCGTCCCTCGCAACTCACTAACCATCGATTACCATCTCCCTATCGTCTAAAGAATGCCTGCTTACGGAGGAAACCACAGTCAAAGACAGTGGTCCCCACAAGCTTCATGGTCGCTTGGTGAAGTTTGTTGGTACCAATTCACTCAGAACGGACGGCCAGTAATCGCACGCTACCAATGCCTCGTCGCTCGTACGTATCTCCTTACCCAAAATTTCGCTATAACTGACTCGGTACCACAGATATCAGTACTCTCAATAGTCCGGTAGGTCTGCTCTCAACTGCGGGGATAATAGCCCGCTCATTAAGTTCTACAGCCGTGGAGCAGCCCGCAACTATGGCGCTCAGTTTAATATGGTTGCAACCCGCCCGATTACATGTGTACGTGCATCGCCCTAACGCTGAACAAGCTACTCACCGTTCCCGCTGATAGTTCGCGGCGTGATTGGGCCGATTCCTTCGACTATTTTCACCTCACACTTATTATAATTTTATGTTTAATGTTGTATTAGGCTGGATTACTCGTTTTCGTTTATGTTATTTCGTGTTTCTGTTTTTTCAATGCTTTCGAAATCATTCATGTTCAGACATCTACCATACTTGCTTGTTAATACTTCTCACCACGGATTTGCAGCATATATATATACATGTAGCCTAAATCATCACCACATCCCAATACAATCACGCAACGAGTGTCAATTTATACCTACTACACCTTCCGTACCGCGTAGTAGAATCTTCTGTACAACAACAGGTGGTCGAAGACATAAATATACTATGACGAAGGGTATCTGATGGCATCCAGGAACTCACAAATGAAAAAGCCTGGATCTACAGGATTCTCCGTCATGACTACAGCAGGTTTTACAGCAGATAGACAAGAGAAATACCCTTCTTCTCTTACACTCCAATGATTCGAGACCTATCCTGAGATAAAATGGTTTTACCCTGGTTCATACTAGTTCGAAAATCAAATTTAATGTTTTTTGTAGATGTACCTGCAGTTAGGCATGACAAGAATGAGAGTGACGAGCTCGCGGCCCCCACGATCCTGGGCCATCCATGACCGTTCTTTCCAAAGACAAGCGTATTTTCGATATTAGCGAGGCCTGTTAATACCGAGCCCATTCCTGCTTTTCCCTCCGCCAAAGTTGGTCTTGTCAAAGCGCTGGGTCATGGCACCCTCCGGTATTTGCCGCACCGGCATTGTCCAGGAGTCGTCCCGAACCCCGGTCGAATGCTTCTCAACTAATCCAACTCTTCTCCCGGTATTTCATCGCTCTCTATCATGCAGCGTAGCAAAAAGGAGGAAGATGTAGATAAACGACATTGCGTGGTATAGTCTGAACGGATCCTGGGACCCGACGTCGCGATGAAGATAATCAGGATACGGCGATAGCGGATCGCAAGAGCAGGCACCTTGGATTGTTACGACCGGAGTGACAGTACCTTCGATGAGGGGAGAGACCGCATGTTGTAATGCCTATCGTTCTCATACCGTTTTGAAAAGGCCGGATATACTGCGTTAATAGGGTGCGTCGGTCTCACGCTGAGGCCCCGAGTTGTTCATCAGCGACCACCGTAATTAAAAGTCAAGTTTTTCAGGCCTGTTTGTGGCCTTCCATCATGATTTCCATCAACCTATTCAGTAAAGCACACTCAATCCAAATCAAGGATCTCCCTCATGGAAAGCTCTACTTTATGGTCGATTGAGGGATCGTCAAAGAAGTCGACGACTTTTACTCTAACCTCCATTTTGGCGCGAAAATCCCAGAATTTCCACCCTATATTTTTCTGCATTCCGCCGTCTTCGTACTCCCCCGACCTATGATGTTTCCGTAGACCCCTACATACATGGCGGTAATACTCCACTGACGCGTTAGTGTCATGGATCTTGAGTATCTGTAAACTCGGTGCATGAGTCAATGCATGCCTACACTCGGCCTTCTCGGTCCTAGCAGTGACTCACACATAACTTTCTTTTACTTTCTCTATTCTTCTTGCTCATACTAGAATATAATAGAACATTGTAGAATATTCATGACTCGAGCCTTTTAGTATATAAATACCATCTGTAACCTTGTAGAATAAAGAAATCAAGCTACTCATCTTCAAGTCCACTTCATTGTGTGAACTAAGCATCTGATTGGTTATGCCTAGCGCTTGCCAATCTCCTCGCTTCCTGACTACGCCTAGCGCTTGTCAGAAACCTCATCAGTTACGCCTAGTGCTTGCTGAACAACTCGTTGGATACGCCAAGCGCTTTCCGACACCAATCCGAAGACTACGCCTAGCGCTTGTCTTCATCTACAGCCCATAATAGCTCCGCGCTCACCAGCTGCTTCCTACAGTAACTGCTTCGCACTTACTGACCCCTTTACCTCGCAAACTGGACCTCTCAGGTCTCCTCACGAACCCTTGCCGGAATCTATTCTATTCCCTAACGACATACATCTCTATAACATATCCTACCTCGCTTCGATCATCACTTGTAGCCCCTCACTCTCATATCCTGATTTCGGCAGATTCCTAACATTGGTGGACACATTGGGACCTGAGTATAGGTCCTTGTTTCTTATCATTCAAGGTTTGTGCAGCTGGTATATACTTTTATACAGCTATTGGTCAAATCTCTGTCAGACAAGTAACTGGTTCCGATGACTTGGAATAAAGAATTATTTAGCCCTGACCCTGGCAGAAGATATCATTCTCGCGACCTCTGTGCTTTCTATAGCATGGACCAACATGAGCAGATCAAACACAGTACACCTCCTCCTTGTGCAAGACATACTTGTCACTCATCTTCACGGACAGGCCCTAAGCACCCAAGCATTGTACATCAGCCGATACTTCATCCCTTTGATGGGCCTTTTCGGCGAGGAACCTACAACATGAATGAAATAATGGCAGTCACAATGGGCAATACCATACCCCTGTCAATGCTGGCTTCGAAGATTCTACAAGAGCCCAGGCTGACGTCTCGTAGAAACGAGGCTATAAGGATCATAAAGAGTCATTTCAATATTGATCTTAATGAGGCTTGGACCGTCAATGAGGAACAGTACAAGACTACCTTCCGGGATGAGTTCAAGCTCCTAGACAACTTGTTGATGGAGACATGGGCTATCCGTAGGTCCAACGGTGATGTTGGGTTCAGCATTGATTATTGGCAGTACAAGAAACTACAGCATGCATTATCAGAATGGAAACGAAAGGCCCATCAGTCACTCATAGCTCATGGAATAGATGATCCGAAGTGCCCCGAATGGCATCAAGGCATTGATACCTTTATGATGGCAAATGACTTTGAATTGCAGGCTTTCTACTATCGGACCTCAGTTGAAGATTTCCTTGCGTTAATTGACAGTTGTCATAACTGGGGTACGAGTGAGCCATTACTGACACCGTTTCAAAGATTTGAAAGTTCCATGTGTCAATCCAAAGAAATCGTCTTGCAAATAGAGCAGCGAAAACGAGAGGATACTTTGGATGCTCCTGCTGGAAATATTCCAACTACGACTAAAGAAGCACCCTTGCAGCAGTGTAGATCTAGTGGAAAGATATCCGAGACTCCGATAGCGAGTTCGTTGCCCTCCAAACATTGTTCTAAAGCAACTCAGACTTCCATCAGTCATGATGGACTCAAGTACATGATTGCCAAGCCAGACATCGCAGATCATTATGCACAGATAGCTACGGAGTCGCAAGGAGACCTCAATCTACTATCCGATTCATATGAAGTAACCCTTACTCACCCGCAGTCAATGGCAGGTCATAATGGGAGTTCTCATGACATGCCTGTCTGCAGGATGGCACAGAAAAAGGCCCTTACTTCTGAAATTTTTTATGCCTTTGGTCCGTCAAAGGAAAGCATAAACTCATCTACCATTAATGAAGTAGCATCCAAAGAAACAAGTATGGATTCGCAGAATGGAGATGAATCAGCACAAGATAACCATCAGGGACAGATAAGACAAGCATCGGAAAGGGAATGGAAAACAAGCAACCAACAAGAACTGGTGCCATCAGAAGTCATGGAAATTGAACAAGAATCAACCAGATCGCATGTAGAACCTCCACAGGCTGCAGAATTCAATAAAGTATCTTTGACGCACAAATTGCCAGAGAAAACTGAACACAATCAGTTAAATCGGAGCATACAACTCAGCACAAGTCCAAATGACATACCCTACCCCATTCATATCATGCCTATTACAGTCTCTCCTATTCTATTTTCTGAAAATACCCAAACTAGCCTCCTCGGATGCTCAACCGACCTAGCATTGACCGCTCTGTTTTCAAATGTTCATACAAGTGTCATTGGACCTAAACGACACAATATCCATGCATCAGGAGGTAGTGTTGAAGGGATAATTGTGACCATAGAAAGCCCGGATGATTGCAACCAACACCATAAGGAAAGAAGCCAGTGCACTGGACTCTTAAGTGGAGTTGATGATCAAGGGAAGTTCATGGTCAAGCTCAGTATTGTCCTTGACAACAACATAGATCTGGAGTCTTCTACGCTCAGAGAGGAACTGAGATTGTGCAAGGCAGTAAGCACAAGCCAACCAATTCTGGGATTGATAACACAACGAAAGAAAGGCTGCGATCAATATCATCAATATCATTCCCATTTTGGAAACATCTCACCGGCAATGATGCAAGCTGATTCACCTTGCCATCATTGCATGATAGAGCTGTGCTCTATTCACGCATCTCCCAAACGACATTTTGAGGCATTCAACAACAGAAAATATTTTGAATCAAGTACAAATATTACTCCAGGGCACTCCTCCACCTATACACTTGTCATCACTAGCCGTGTTTCAACTCCTGATTCTAAATTACTCTTAGACTCATCTGATAGTGATGAACCATGCTTCAAAGACAGTCCCGAATGCGTTGAACCTTGCCCTCCATATGTGCAGGGTGTGGGATAAAATTATTCCTATCCATTTGAAGTTACAACCATAATCAAGTCCCAACTGCTTCACAGAATAATTCAAATCTATGAGGTTTTACAGTATCACATCTTATTATTGGCTTACCTTTTGCCTCGTTTCTGCATGTGTAGACTGGGGGGGCTCTGTCATGGATCTTGAGTATCTGTAAACTCGGTGCATGAGTCAACGCATGCCTACACTCGGCCTTCTCGGTCCTAGCAGTGACTCACACATAATTTTCTTTTACTTTCTCTATTCTTCTTGCTCATACTAGAATATAATAGAACATTGTAGAATATTCATGACTCGAGCCTTTTAGTATATAAATACCATCTGTAACCTTGTAGAATAAAGAAATCAAGCTACTCATCTTCAAGTCCACTTCATTGTGTGAACTAAGCATCTGATCGGTTACGCCTAGCGCTTGCCAATCTCCTCGCTTCCTGACTACGCCTAGCGCTTGTCTTCATCTACAGCCCATAATAGCTCCGCGCTCACCAGCTGCTTCCTACAGTAACTGCTTCGCACTTACTGACCCCTTTACCTCGCAAACTGGACCTCTCAGGTCTCCTCACGAACCCTTGCCGGAATCTATTCTATTCCCTAACGACATACATCTCTATAACATATCCTACCTCGCTTCGATCATCACTTGTCGCCCCTCACTCTCATATCCTGATTTCGGCAGATTCCTAACAGTTAGGCGGGGACTTGACTTTTTCATCTCCTCTTGCGACACGCATAGATCCAAACCGTTGGTAGGAAACCGTTATTTCAGGTCTATCAAAAAATCTTGCTTATTTCGCACTAGGTGGTGCGCTTTATCTGCCGGTGATAAGGCATCGATGAACCGAACCAGTTGCTGTGACTCAGCGCGACCTCGGCATTCCAGCGTCTACCTAGTACGGAATACGGACCGCCTCTTACTGAAGCACTGCCCTTCACGCTTCGTCACATCATCCCAATCGAGGTGGATTCCGGGCAACGCGTCTTTGGGGTTTAATGAGAGGGCAACACGGTAACAGCTTACCGCTTGACTCGAGCCTGCTGTGAGGGACGAGTCATGATCGCGCTACGACTATTTAAGCCACCTTGAGGAATGGCGAAAATCGTTATCAGCCAAGTTCCGAGTCGTGTTTTATTTCTTCACCATCTCTATCGGCTAAGAAATGGCCAATTCTGCAAGTCGTCATGGAAGAATGTGGACCTCGCAATCTTCATGGGAACTCGGCGAAATATGTTACTTCGCATATGTTCAGAACGGACGACAAATGCTCTTGCGCTACCAATGTCTCATTCCTCGTATGTATGTCCTTTTCGACTAGCTTAACGACTGAGTCGGCCTTGCAGACGTCAGCACTGATAACACCCCGGTAAGTCTGCATTCTCGACCGTGGGGATAATGAGCCGCTCATTAGTCCAACAGCCGTGGAGCAGCCCGCATCTCTGGCGTGCAATTTAATATAATCACAACTAGCCCGAGTATATATGTACGTGCCTTGTCCCTACAGTAGACAGCTGCTGACCCCGTCCATTGATAGCTCGCGGCGCAGTCTGACCGGTTCCTACACTCGGCGGCCTTGACCGTTCAATTCACACACATAGCATAATTTCATCGCTCTAATATTGCATGGGACCGGATCTATCTTACTTCCTTCGTTTACATTTAATCGTGTTTTGCTTTCGTATTGCCTGGAATTAGAAATAAGTAGGACATTTATACTGGCATTGTTTTATATCGAACGTGGAACTTGTTATCACATCTTGTAGCGTAGACTTTCATGTAGCTGAACAAACTATGTCATTACCATGCACACTGCAATGTCCGATGACGTGCAACTCAAAGCATCGAGCCGACGGACCACGCGAAGTCTGCGCTACACTTGCCATAAGTGCAGCATACGCATTATTGCACAATATATTATCCTTCATACGTACAACAGCAGAATATCAACATCTACTATACAGCTACGCAAGGGAAGCAAATTGTAAGAATGATATACAGCAGAAGAATGAAAAATGTAGACTCACACATCTTCGTCATACATTATACATCGGAGGATGCTATAACAACTATATAACACGTGAACCGTGATTCAAAGCGGGGGAAGACAAACCACTCACGCATACCACTGCCAGATCTCTTTATATTATACTCAAAATCATCCCCAGACAAAATGAGCACGTCTCCGTGCACCATATGAATTGAAAGATCGCCCACATCCGCAACCTTCTTTTTCCGAGGCGAGGTTGGTTTAGCGGTCGACGGCTCGGCATCGACCGCAACCTGCTCCGTTCCATCCTCCGCCTTCAACGTCAGCAAGCCTTCCAGCGAAGGGAGCTCCGCCACCGCACGACACTTGTGCAAGACAACCTCCACCTCGCACCCAAGGGAGAGTATACCTACCAGATTCTGTTTTGCCCGTAAAACCTGACCAACGGCTCCGGTTTCGTGGGCCTACAGCGAAGCATCTTAACGGTTGCTACGAGGACCTGACAAAAAAAGGACCTACCTTGAACTTCGTTGATCCTTTAATGAACCAGGCAAGCACCTCGACCCGCTGTATATCCATCCCGGACGGGAACTCCCCATAGCCAACAGCAGAGTCGCCCACAACCTCACTAGCTTCTGTAACGCTCCCCGGCCAATCATCACTATTTCCCCCAAACGCGCAAGTGTAATACGGACCTGTCGAAATCATCAGCACAACACCGCACATCGAATGAAACAGATCGACCTACCATCAGGACCACGGATCAGCTCCACCCCCTTGCCTTGCAACCCCATCCATATCTTGCTCGCATCCTCTTGTAGCGGTGGATAGTTGCCTGTGAATACGTGCTTTACCAAGCAAGACGACGAGAGGGGATACATATAGGTCACTGTTCCGTCTTCCCATGTCGTCGTCATGATCCCAGGAACAGACGCCATATCATGCGGCCGCACCATCGGCATCCGGTCATTACGCCCACGAACGTCGTCCAAAGATAAAGCTTTAAGAAATTCTGGTTGTTTATCCTGCTCCTCATGACCATCAGCAATGCGAAAAGAAGGATCTGAGAACAACTTTCACACACCTTGCACTTTTCACTCAAACACCTCCTCCACTTCCACCCATCCTCCCGGTTAACACGACCACACCCCCGGCACCACCATCGCTCCACAGCTCTCATGCATATACCAAGACTCGGACACTGACCTCTCACTAGCTTATCCTCAAGCCCAAGGACTCTCTGCTCCGACCACCAACACCCTTTAGCCGTAGTCTCATCCTCGGTCTCGTCGTACTTTTCATCCGCCACCCACCGCAATCGTACGCGCCACATCGTCCTCCTTCCTTCGCTTTCATCTGTACTCGTCTTCGAGACAATACCTAGGTTGCAGAAATACCCCAACGACGCGTAGCCATATCCTGGCAAAGGCACGAACAATAATACCGGAAAATCGGTGTCGGCAAATTGCTGTACTTCCGGTAGATCATTGATGGCGATCTGTCCAGTCTCATCGGCTATCGGTGCAACGATATCGAGCACATCTGCTCGAAGAGAACCCAAATCGCTCTGCTCGGGAAGGGCAACTTCATTGTTGGTCGATTGTTGAATGTCCGGACCAATGGTCTCCAGATTTTCGTGAGTACTGGGATTCGGGTTGGATGCATCTTCAATTCCTTGCGGAGTAGAATGCAAACCGTTCCGCTTGTGACGCGCCAGATCAGTGTTGGCGGTTTTCTCGACTTGTGATTGTCGTTGAAGGCGGCCGTTCTGTCCAACTTCGTGGGTATTGGAAACCCATCCGGCTTCCCCTTCACAAGGAACATCAGATTGTGATATAGTAGGCAAGTTCCGCTCTTCCTCCGATCGGGAAGATAAAGAAGGCGACAGAGGGATCGTATTTGCATTATGTTCTCCCTGGAGAAACATGGGCAGAGGCGGCGGCTTCGTCACTGAAGGAGGAAGGCCTACCATTTCCGTGGGTGGTACAATGGTCGGTGGAGGCGAGGGCGGATGCGCCTCTCGAGAAAATGGTACTTCGTCTAACATATATGTATCCTCGTGGCCCGGCGACGAAGGGACATTCAACGGTTGACTATCATGCATCCTTGGTAAGGGAGCGTATAGAGAATCCAGGCTTGACGGATGCAATTTCTTCAACAGATTATTGGGTGGTGAAGTTGCAGAGAGAACCTGTAATGGGGGGGAAGAAGATCTCTTTGAAATAAAGGTTAATGGTTCCCTCGCAGACTGAGCATTATGTGGCGGCCTGAAGGGATACACCACGTGTGCTTCTTCTTCCTTGATGATGGGAGCGGGCGGGGTGGCTGAAATTTGAGGTGGCGGTCGTGAGCCCGGAGGACAACAAGAACTTGGGGTTATAGCTTGGCCTCTGAAAGTGTTAGACAGGTGTCCTGTTCCTAGGGAAAACTTTTCCGTCATATAAGAAGTCAGAGTGCCCTTTTTAGAGGAATACAACTCCAAGCGCTCGCTATACACGCTTGACGAAGATTCCGTCCTTCGGTAAGGATGATCCGATTGACTGTAAAAGGAACGGCGGGCAGACGTTGATGATAATGATGATGAAGAGTAGCTATAATCACCGGCAGCTGAATCGTGCAATCGTGCATTTACCTGTGCATCAGGTTTGGCATAATCCGGTCGGGACGATATCGGTGTTGAAGCTTGTATAGACCGAGATTCGGCTGTACACAGACCCGGTGGAAGGGGGCTCGATGACCAATCCGTGGCTGAGGTTGATGATGGAGTGAGGCTACTACTCGCGGTGCCACGAATCTTTTTGAAAGACGGTAATCTGCTCTTGGATGGACGCGACGTTAGTTTAGGTTCCGGAACCTCGGACTGATAATTCGCCAGGGAAGCGGGAGAAGACACTTGCAGGCTTCTACGCACCGGTGAACGTCGTCTAGGGTCCTTCGTTCTATTAAGCCCAACTGGACGGTCGGACAAGGGTTTATGGCGCGTATCCTTTGCCACAGATGGCAATGAAGAGTGTTCCTCAGGTGAAGGGTAACTCGGACGTTGACTGCCCGTCTCCCGGAGGTAATTACGACGTACAAGGGATCCTGACCGTTGGCTAACCGTCTCTTGCGGGTATGCATCCCACTTCCGGTCCCAATGCTTTGAACGAGGTGGAGGTATCGACGCCCTTGGGGACGGGAGAGGTACACGATTGCGTTCAGATAGGAAATGGGTCTGTTGCACATCGAGGGTCGTTTGATCTCTTGCTGCAACGAGAGATGGTGAAGACGTAGTCGCCAGGTCTGGTTTGGTCAGGTCTGGCGGTAATGGCGAGATTCTCACAACTAGTGGTAACGATGGAGTGGATGGTACAACCGAACCTCTAGGAGCGGGGTCTTCGAAAGACGTGTGTTGCGAGACCAAACCGGACACCTGTGTATTACGCGTCTTCGGCGGCTCATGGGTGGACCGGCCTGGTGGAGAGCAGTCCAAAGACGGTATCTCCGCAGCTTGCGTTGATGAAGGACGGGTTTTCATACCACCAGAAGAATCGTTAGAAGGGGAGGATATGGGGTTCGATGCATGAGTCGTCGGAATTTGAGGCTCTCGCACCGGAGGAGAGGTATAGGGATCTACCAGGTCAATGGGAGAAGATGCTGAGGTGTCTTTAGTTGACGACCGAAGTGGTTCGGGTGCCTCTGGCTCATCCAGAGGATTCAAAGGGTCAATTGCTATGGATTGACTAGTGCAGTCTCTTGTTCTGTGATCCTTTATCAGGTATTCGATGTTAAGAATCCGAAAAGGATGGTACAAACATGGATAGTTCCACTTCTCCGTTATCCTGTATCGCAATACTAATGGCACTCTCCTGATCAATGAAGACGGTGGTCACCGTATTCAGCTTGGACGTCAATATCATCAAATCGGCCTTATTCTAAGAGACATCAGCCTCGGAAATCCTGCACTAAAACGAATATTGACGTACACTAGCCCATAGGCTGGGAGTGTGACTTGAAGCAATTTCCAGGAGAGATGGAAATGCGGGCTCAATGGACAAGGATTCCACTATACGAACATTAGAGTTAAAGTAAGGGAAGAACCAAGAGACGGTGCTTACATGGTTCAGACTTTACAGGCTCGCTTCGCCTCTTCTTCGTTGGGCTACCATCCATGGAGGCGCGACACTTCTTCTTTGCTGGAGAGTTTGACGATGCCAGGCCTTTTGCGCGACGCTTTCGTGGAGTGACTGTAGCGCTTGAGCAGGGTTTGGTCTCCGCATCGACGACATTGGGTTTATTGTCCTCCACTATGTCTAGTATCATAGGTCCATCGTTAGCAGCCGTAAACCGCTTTACTGGTGATTTTGATTTTGATTTAGTGGGAGAGGCGGGTGTCGACGTGCCCACCATGTCGTTATTCACCTTCGAAAGTCTGTCGCTTTTTCTTAGAGTTTTGGGCGAATTACCTTGGGATATTGCTTTCGTGAGGCTATCATCTTCGTCTTCGACTTTTTCCACTTTGAAAACAGGTGTAATCAGCGACATATAGCAATCAACAGCAGACTCACCCGTCGGTGCGTCCAGTTTTCGTCTCTTCGCAGGGCTGTTCGGACCACGCGTTGAGGGCTTTTTCGATGTTGATGCAGATTCTTCTCCCACAGGTGCCGGTTCTCCTGCTACTATGGGTATGGTATCAACCCATGAAGACTGAGGACGCACCTTTAGGTCGGTTTCTGCCGCCTTTCTTCACCGTAGTTATCGTTGAAGGACCTAGTCGTCGACTCAAACCTATGGGCAGTATTTTACTGCTTCTATCCTGAGTTGGCGCCACTGCTGCTATCAAGTACAGCAGAGATGTGTATATAGGGCTGCTCACCCTCGGTACGCCCAGCGGCTAGTCTCTCCTCAGCATTATCTGCATCTAGCGAGCGACGAAGTTCTCCTGTGACGCTACCAGTCAAGCTCACTCTCGCCGCTCTAGTGCTGCACATCCGACTATTAGATGAAGTTTCCGGAACAGCAGATACTGTCGATGTCGTTGTTCGTCCCATTTCGACGGCACCAGAAGTATTCTTCTATATTGCAAAGCTTTTTAGGATATAAAGAGATGAAGCTGGTAGGATAATCAAGTTTGTTGCATGCTGTCCTCTGGGCTGGAGAATTGAAAGTGATGGTCATAATGGATGAGCGGGGTTAGGGTTTGAAATCAATCAAAGTAGCGGAAGTGGCGGGCAGGTCTCCTTCTCCTTGCCCCGCGCAAATTCTAGTATTCTAGTATTCTAAATTTTCTCGCCCGCTTTCTTCGTCCCCCCTCCTGTTGTTCGTTTTCTAATTCTGAAGGAAATTGATGTCGGCACGACTCGGTAGAACTACTTCCCATGGCGCAAGGCAGTCGGACAAGAAATTTTTATCTCTTCAAGTATTTAGCTCAAATATGGGCAAGAGTTTCCTGTTTTTTTTGGACCTAACGTTCTCTGATTTTCGGAAACACCTTAGCAGGAGTTTCCTGGTCCTTAGAGCCTTACAATTCACTATTTGCGAATCTTTCAATCACCGTTCTGTGCAGAGGTCTGCCGGCGCAGATAGTAACAGGCCTCAGCTCATGCTTCTACCCTCTATATCGCAGGATAGAAGGCCGCCACTTCGATATTTTGGTTCGGCTGCAAGAAATTCTGCAGCGTAAAATCGATTTTCATTCAGCGCAAGGATCTACCGGCGGCGAGCGCTGACAAGCTTATGCCTCTACCCTCTCAGTCTTGCAGGAATCTTTCCAACACTGGTGCGAGTAGAGACACATTATATCAGTCCGGGTCAGGCCACCGGCTGGATGACGAATCTTTCCTTCTTTTGTGGCGAAGGAAACGCTGCAAATACGCGCAAGTACTTCTGGTCCGAAGTTTCCAGCTCTCTGGAATGCAGCGTGACCCACTGGAGACTCACAGGCAGGATCTCGTTGGTACCTTGTGCTGGTGCAGAGCACTGAACGTGCGTTAGGTCACTCAGCTTCGTACTCTTGACTCTTTTTGACAAGACATATTCTCCTTCAATCTTGGTGCGATATCCCATTTTTATGATGGATGATAGACTCATCATGATATCCGTCTCGCTGCACAGACCCGAATAGTTACGCATACCAGCTCGACATGGGCGCCCTGCTCTGGATGTCCTTGTCCAAACTATCACTTGCCATCTCGCACCTTCACTTCCGAACCCTCTCTCTCCGATGATCCCAAGTGGATGCACCTTACACATTCGAACAACCCGCCTTCACAGTACGAAGAGACAGTACTATCGGGTATGATATCAGCATACAATCAGCAGATGCAAAACATTGACATGTAGAAGTCCAATCTCGAAGCCTTTTCCCTCTCCCTGAAAGCCCGGATCATCGCCGTTTCCCAAAGGATGGACGCGCTGCGTCAGGAGTGCATGCGAGTCACAGAGGCAGTCCGCGAAAGGCAGAACCTCCCTAGTCCTGTCCGGCGCCTCCCTCCGGAGATACTCAATCATATCTTCTTTGATACCATCGACTTCCCAGTGCCGAGGACGCAGATCATACAAGAGGAGGAGAAGGAGGACACTGACCTGTGCAATTGGGAGTTCGAGCCTATAGAGAGCTCCCTGTGGTCGATTACGGGAGTTTCTACAAAGTGGAGGCATGCGTCTCTTTCTTCCCCAAGACTCTGGTCTTATGTCAATATCATAATCACGGAGTCAAATTTCAAAGGCCATTCTTATATTCGACAGTTGGGTCTACAGATGGTCCGCTCCGCAAAATATCCCTCGTCAATTTCGATATGTCGTATAGTGACGGAGTTTGCTTTCGAAGATCTTCCTCCGCAGTTGGTGGCTATCTTATTTTCATTTTCCAGTTGTATTCGAGAGCTCCATCTCTATCTTACCTCATACATATTATCGGAAATGAGTCACATACAGTTATCCCTACCATCTTTGGAATACTTGATCCTCCTCCGTCAAGATGGGGCCCTTGGAACATTCGATCACTTGCACCTGTTCTCGTCCACCCCAAAACTACAATTGCTCGAGGTCATAGATTGGCAGGACGGCCTCGAGCTTCCCTGAAACCAGTTAAAGAAGTATCACAGCGACCATAGGTACATACCTCACTATCTTTTCAATCGTTCGGGTCTTCAGGCGCATCATCATTTGAACGCTCTCCGAAAGCTCCAATAGGTGGAGGAATGTGCTCTAAGGTTGAGTGGTACTTCATATACACGGGAATTTGGGGACGACTTTTATCCTCTCACGTGTTCGCGGCTGCGTGTGTTAGATCTCTCCTCTTGGAGCATTGATCATACCACAAAGCATTCTGCCTTTCGACAAGTCACTAATAGACTTGTTTTGCCGGCACTTTCCATGCTGAGGGTCGTATGCTCTCAAAGGGACAACCACGAAGTGCAGGGTTTTTTCCCTCGATATGTTGTCGTTCACAATCCCCGATTACTGTACTGCACTTCGACTATGGTCGAGTTCTCACTGAAGATTTACTTCTACTCTTCCGTGCTTCACCCACTCTTGAAGATTTGCGCCTAACATGCCTAGGCACTGCTGTCTTCACTGACGAAATAATAGAAAAGCTCACTGTGGACCATGCTTCTTCAGATGACTTGCTTCTCCCCCGCTTGCGTACTCTGTATATACCCGGTGGATATTTTAGCACATCGCATATTGTTCGTATGGTTCACTCTCGTAGGAGTGGTGGAAACTCTCGCCGGGTTGAACCTTTACAAACTCTTAGATTTTGTTTCTCAGGCCTGTGTCCTGTCTCTGACCCTGCAATGCCCCATCTCGAGCAGTACTACGCCGAAGGATTCTCTCTTGATATTTGTCACATTACTTCATGATAACCACACAGTTTTCAGCACCAGAACATATATTTTCTAACCTTTGAAAACGAAAGAGATATTTGGTCCAGAATCAATCCTTTGTTCTCCCGCCATCGTCGTGACCACCGAATAATTTATGCTTTCAATAACCGCATTATATGGACTTCGCAAAGACGGGGGAAAAAACACATTATTAAGGTTGTCCCTGTCAAGAACTTCAACGTAGACAAGCGGATTCGAGTCTAACTAAAAACCGCTGCAGGTAGGACACTTTTGTGATCAGTGATGACGTCAGGGAACAACGAAGGAACATTTGTATCATTATTTGATATTTATCGAAATCTTGTACCAGAGTAATCCGCCGACGTCCATACGAAGTCGGAATTCAAAATAAAGGACCTTCCATTCCTTCCTATCCGAGCCATGGATTGTCGGGGATGGAAAGGTCCTTGGTGGATATGATGCGATCATGGTAACCGTCAGTCACACTCATCTCATGAGCTGCATCAGGCAAGACGGCTCTGAGATTCTTGGTCAAGCCCGGGGCCGGGACGCAATACTTGTAACAGTCAAACATCAATTGGGAACCAAAATTAACACGGCGCGTCAGATATCTCTTCACTCGTTATTTTACGCCGTTATTCACTTTCACCCCAAACAGTAGCCGTCCGGAGTCGTGATTCTATAGCGTCAAACCATCATGAGCATTTCAAGCAGTCCTTTCCAGTGGTCGTAAGTGTTAGAATTGCGGGGCTGGACTCAAACGAAGTGAGTAGCAGAAATGGGTTACATCTGTGGCAAATGTGACACGGGACTAACTACAAAATATCTAACCTTATATACTACGAAGTTTCCGCGGAATAAGCAAACACGTAAATAAATCCGTACAAGAACCCAAGCAGCAACTGACTGTCAGTGCCATAAGAAACTCAAAACCTCACAGTAAGTAGCGTCGAGCAGCCTAGCAAATTGGATGTCATTGATTCTCTGCACCTAGATTGAAGTACGAAATCTCAGGACTAGTATCCCAGAAATTGGGACGGTATGTTCCAATCCGAATCTTCATTCCCGCATTCGACAATGTCCCCAACCGCAATTTTTCTGAGGACCCTAACCGCCATTCATTACTACACAGCCCTGAGTCCTAATCACTCCCTACTCTCAACGACAAAGTCATGAGAAATCTTTTGAGACAGCTCTTCCGAGCGGCCAACATGTCGATGATGGGTACCGTATAGTCATAGGTGATGTTAGCATCGTGGATACTGAAATTCTTGAGGGAAGGGAGGAGCGACTTCTGTGCCATTACATAGAAGAAGGCTTTGTCCATGAGAAGAGGGAAATGAAAGCTTAGCAATGTCAGAGAGGGAAACACGCGGAGAAGTCGAGTAACAGGGACCTACGAGAAATAAAATGAGAGATTTTCCACAATGCTGTATGATCTTGAGATTAAGGAGGACATGTCGAGTTCTATGTTATCTGCATCTCCGCAAACAGTTAAGGATGAGAGATTGGGAAGGTATATGAAATTAGGCAGCGAGCTCAATTCTGAATCGATTTCGAGCACTCGAAGATACGGTAGAGTGGTCATAGGATGTGCGCAGAAGCCAGTCTCGCCATTGGTCAACTTGTCCAAAGCTTCCAATTTAAGACGAGACCTATTGCATAAGATTTGGAGGTAACAGTTCTGTGAAAAGCGAAATACGCAGAATTCCTTCAGCTGTTTCCACAGAAAGATGAACTCGGCTTGATAGGGGAGGGTGAGGGTGACACGACGCAAACTCTGAGCGTTAGCGAAGATGTCAACCAGGATTGGATACATATCATCGGTGGTCAGGAGGAGATCAAGACTTTCAAGCATTCGCAAGTTGTTTTTGATGCGAGGAAGGTTTTCGGAAAGGGAGCCTTGTAGATGGAGTTTGACATTTCGCCATCGTGTTGCCTGAGTAATGAACACATCCAAACAACCTAAGGCGATCTCTTGACTATCTGGATGTTTGGGAGATCTAAAGAGAAAGTAAGAGGTGCACTCCCCCGAGTATCCGAGGGCCTGACTGAGAACCGTCTTAGATATGGTGGACCGAAATATCCCGTGGTGTTTCCTCTCCAATCTACTTTCTGGTGAAATAAACCTGGAGCGAGGCTCCAAGGTCGTCGATAGCCAACCTCCCCAATACAGGTCAGGCGAAACTAGGGGGCCAGGTCTCTTCAGGTAGATGAGCTCCAACCGTCGCTGGAGAACAATGGAGTAATGGATAAAGAATCCAGGTTAAACTCTGACCATAGCATCCGGTTGGAGTGGGCAACATTCCTCCACGGTCTGCACACCCTGGTCGCAATCCAAGGAAGCTTATCCATGAACGCAGCGTTGGGAGAGGCGAGTTGGAATATGACTGCCAGGATATCATCCGGCAAAGAACGAATGGGAGGAAAAAGCGCGGCTTTATGCCGGTCCATGATTTCTTGTACGCGGAGCTGTTCAGAGCGCGTTTTCGCATATGCCTCTTCATATTTCTTCAGGATGAAAGCGACCTGCGAGACAGCGTTCTGATGGCACGTATGCAATTCTTCTGAGCATGAAGATTGCTTGGTTAACTGCCCAAGGGACTGGTTGATTTCAATACAGATGGCCGGTGTGGGATAGAAATTGTCGTTTATATATGGATATAGATTATCAAGGACGGAAAAGCCGTTGGTCGATAGAATGTGATCGTAGTTGGAAAGATTCGCGGATAATGTGCAAGTAGGATAAGCATGTTCAAACGACATCAGGTGGTTGCGGCACAGAGTTGCAGGAAACTTTGCCTCAGTGGATGCATCCATGGTGGCGATAGAAGAAAGTCAAAATCAGGCAGGATTGGATTCAAGAATGCGACTAGGCCTATAGATAAGTCAACAAAATTTGTCGTTCTGCAGAAATGGGCACCTACAACTCTGGGCTGAATTCAAGTCGAACTTGATCGATGTTGATCGCCGGGTGCAGGAGGTGATAAACAAATATAGACAAGCTATCTTTCCTTCTTACCACCATGTCATTGCCTCCTTGTCTCACGCCGCCAACAAGTACGCCGTTTTGGGGTCAGCGTCAGCGGCTAGCAATACTGAAAGACTCAAGCTGACCAAGAACGGGCCGCAAGAGCATCGCGAGGTGTGCTGAAATTCTGAGTGTCGGAATGGAGGGAGCAGTCCTTATGCAGTGCGTATCCTGCCCTTATGCCTGCCTTTCTTTTACTCAAATGTGTCTATTACTCTGGAAAATAGGGTAGCGATCACCGTTGGAACGGTGCTGACCATCGGACGACTATCCTCAGCGTTATTTCTTGCATCGATTTTCGGCCCACCACATTATTCAAAGCGGTATCAATGTCATTCTTGGTCAATGAAGAGACCAACCTTTGCTTGTCCAATTCAATTGGGTGATATTCCATCGTCGCGCCCATACGTAACCTAGATGGGGTGCTTGGCGACGTCGGTGCATCATCTTTCCTTTGTGCTGACGGACTCTCCGCACCAGCATGAATGTTTCCAAGTGGTCCTATGACAGTTCCGGCTGTTGTTTCGTCACCGCGTGCCCTTGGCAACCGCGCGCTCTTCCCATCCTTGGTCAGTGGCGTTCGTCATCAGCTTTCTAGCGTACTCGTATTTACTCAGACTGAAGCTTTGAAGAACATACAGCTCTTTGCCGAAAATAGGGTGGCACTTTGTAATCGCTCGTCGAGTTTTTACGCACCTCAGTCAATCGCACAGCACGACAAATGTGAGAGGGTGGCGAAAGTCACGGGCTCTCACAAGGAGCTTGACGCAAATAGTGACAGGTGTAAAGGCTGGTTAATTGCGAAAAACCCGAGCTACTACAACGGTACGTAGCTCTTTTATACTACTAACTAATATCAAATAGATAATATCGAACAAGGCGCGAACGGTGGAGCAGGTGGAGCGACAACAGGGTATGAAATGGAGGAAGGGACCGGGCCTGTAGCCGGCTCGTTACATACGCCCTCCTGGCCAACGAAGTGGGACATTGTAGGTAGAGTAAAAGAAATAAATGAGTGTGATCAACAGAAATCAATGAAATGAAGGGCAAAATGAGAGACATTACAAAGTTACTTATTATTCATGGTGGTATCTCCATTCGCGTCGGTTTTGTCGCCCTCCAAATCATGGTAATAGAGCAGGCCATCCTGTTCTTCAAGAGCGGTCTTTCCATGATCTGGATCTGGGTCTCCATCTGCGTCGGTTGATCCAGTGCTGCCTTCAATGAACTCGGGGAGATCATCTGACAGAAATCCATCCCATGAGTCTGCCGTAGAAGTGTAGCGCCCTTCGGATTGTTCATCCCACATCAATCCGGCTTTTTTATCGAGGCGATGCTGGATAGCCCTTTCCTTGGCAGTTTCGCGCTGGAATAATATCTGATGGCCAAGGAAATGAGTTTTGTTGTATTCCCGTTCAGGGATAATGACATAGCCAGGAATGACGAGCTTGCGAGGATCAAAGAGGAACTTCATGTCAACGCGAAGCCCTTTACTGGTAGGGGATGGGGTAAGGAGATTCGATAGAGTGTAGGAATTAGTCCCATTGGGGTTAGTGGGACTGGGCTTGATCCACTCAACGAACTTTTCAGGCTGGGGACCTGCATTGAAGGATGCAGCAATGGCACCATAGGCAATGGGCTCTGAGCGAATCTGTCTGCACTCCGAAATCCCATCCTTGGCATGCACATTACGAAGAAGATGGTTGTGTTCAACACACTTGAGCATGTGTACAGCATGGACTTTTGTGATGAGGCTTCCAAAGGCACCTGAGCCTGGGGCTTCATGAATGTCAAACCACTCGCGATTCCTGCAAATAGTGAAGGCCTTTGGAATTGGCACTGAAGCAGTAGCGATCAGAGGACGAAGGTAAGCAGGGAGTTTGCGACCCTTATTACCACGGGATTTAGCATGGTCAACGGGCATAGCTGGGGGGAATAGAGAGGTGATGGATCTGGAGGGAGAATAGCGTAGTGGGGAATAATGAGGGAAAGGATGCACAAGTGAAGGAAAAATCACAACAGATGTACCCTTTTCTACTCTTGCATGATCATCTAAATCAAATGAGATACTCCCCATGGAAATTCCATACTGTTCGGGATTAGGTGGTAGTGGTGCTTGACCCCTTGGAAGGTTACCAATAGATGTACATCCCAACAGATCAAGATAGTCAGTGAGACTGCCAAGCCCTACAAGCTGGTCAAACGGCATCCACGTAATATCACCAGTAGTCCATTTCACTTTAAACACTGCTTGATCCTTAGCACCATGATGTGATAATATCCATTCAATTTTCCATTGAGGGTCTGCCTCTAGGGTCTGTTGTATCTGGGTGTTGAGACGTCCTGGAAATCTACAATCATCATTAGGAACATGTATCCGAAGCAAGGAAGAGTGAAAAACTGGGTGTACTCCTCTCTGAATAAAGCTTGAAGGTAGCTCCACATGGAATGAATGATTTCCAAAGTCCCTTGATATCTTGTAAGGGCCAATATATTTTGGAATTAATTTGTGAGCTAGACCTTTAGCAAACTTCAAATTCTGGGTGGATACATATACCAAATCACCTTCATGGAAGGGCTCAAAATGCCTCTTCCTATTTGCGATCTGAGTTTGCTTGACTCAAGCCTCAAGAATTGCATCATGAGCTGATATAATAGCTAGATGTCGCAATTGGATAAAGGAATGGACTGATGGGTACTCATTCTTCATGTTCGAGTTCCATATCATTGATCGAGGCATCCGTCCTGTGTTGAGCATGAATGGAGCATATCCAGTAGTTTCCGACTGAGCACAATTAAGGGCAAATTCAATGGCTGGTAATTTTGATACCCAATTCTTTTGAGTGGAGTCTATGCACTGCCATAACATCTGGGTAATGGTATGATTAGCTCGTTCTGTAGCCCCATCACTCTGAGGGTGATACACACTGGACATATTCAGCTGGGTTCCTGTAAGCTCATGTAGTCTTTTCCAAAAGACACTAGTGAACAGAGAGTCACAATCACTTATAATCCGTCGAGGCATTCCATGGTGCTTGTAGACATGCTCGAACATCAGTTCAGCCACTTGGCAAGCAGAGTAGGTTGTATGGCATGGGACAATGTGTACCATTGAAGTAAATAGGTCAATAATAACAGTTATCGAGTCAAAAGTTCCATCGCGATTTTTTGAATCCGGTAATGGTCCCACAAAGTCAATACCAATAGCTTCCCAGGGATATGACAGAACCTTGAGAGGGTGCAGAAGACCATAAGGCTTCTGGTTGTTAGGCTTGCTCATTTTGCAAGTATGACATGACTCACAATATGATCTGACATCTGAAACCATATCCTTCCACCATACATTCTGGCGAAGGTAATCCAACGTTTTGCTTGCACCAAGATGAGCTAAAATTGAATGAGCTTCTGAAATAATAATTTCTTGAGCTGTATGACCATTTACGAGAGTACGAGGTATGCAGAGAAGTCGGTCATTATCCTTCTTTAGATAGAGAAGGCCAATATCCTGGTTCCACTCAAAGTTAGCAAAGTGGGCCGGGTTTTCCACTATTTTCTTGAAGAGAGGATCATTAGAATACTGGTGCTGTATTGCCTTTTCAAAGTTGAGGCCATTGAGTGAGGGGATAGCATTGAGCAATGTTGCCCCAGTCAAATCTGAGTCAGTGCCGACTTTTTCCTGATCATGTGATCTTGCTTTGCTGGCACTTTGAGCATCAGTCTCTTCAGATCTACTGCCATCCTGACTTTTGTGCGACAAGTCCTTGCTCTTGGATCCTCTAGGCATGTCTCCTGAAGCTCTGGCAGGTTGTTTGGATAAGTTCTGGCTTGTATCCTTGAAGCTATGGCTTGATCTTGCAGGGATTTTGATGGTGAGCTTTTCCTGCTGTTTATCATCATTTCCACTGCTTTCTGACCGCGTTTTGGGTTCGTTAATGAACTTAGGGCTATTGCGACGTGTACTGGACGATGATGAAGCCAAATTTTCGGTACTCCCGCCCTCCTGTGCGCGTCTAGGGCCAACAATGCGTATATGACCTTTCATCCTCTTTGCAAACTCAAACGACGTTTCTGGACGACCTGTATCTGCATTGGATCGTTTTGGGAGTGCTCTGGCACGGGTTGTATGTGCTGCAAAGGCTTCCAAGCCTGCTAGTAATGGTATGGTGATTCCATGGTTGTTTAGGTGATCCATACTGACATTATCATCATGAACAGTGTATTCAGAGCGTGCGCGAACAGTACCAGGGGCGTCGTTGGTGTATATGCGTGAGAGGGCATCTGAGAGGACATTGGTTTCACCAGGTATGTATTGTATTTCGAAATCGAACGCGCTCATCTTTTCTAACCAACGTGCTTGCCTTCCTGTTAGGTCTTTTTGCTTCATAAGGTGAATTAATCCCTTATGATCTGTTATCCATGTGAAATGAATACCCTGTAGGACATCCCGGTGGCGTAGCATCGTTTCAAGACCCGCTAGCATTTCTAGTTCATGAACCGCGTAATTCTGTTGCGCTGAACTGAGCTTTGCCGAATAGAAAGCTGCGACTTTGGCCTTCTGCCATTCATTACCTTGTGCAACATAGCCTGCAATGCTTGCAGAGCTCGCATCCGTGACCATCCAGACAGGTTTATGATTTGGTGAGTATTCTAATGGTACTCGGCTATGGTTACGGTGATGCTCAACAATTTCCTTGATCTCATCAAAGGCTCGCTGTTCAGTGTAGGACCAACGGAATGGGACTGTTGAGCCTGTAAGGGTATGAAGGATTCCCATGGGACCACGGATGCGAGGTAAGTCATCTGCGAGATATCCTACGCTTCCGAGAAATCCTGACAACAATCCTTTTAATGTAGGAGTTTTCCAGTTGATTACAGAGTCTACCTTATCAGGATCCATACGTATTCCATTATCGTCAATAATACGACCAAGTACTTTCATTTCTTTTGGTAAGAAGTTAAGTTTCGAGGCACTCAAGTATAATTGTTCTCGCTTCAACACATCAATAATACATTTAACATGCTTAACGTGATCCTCAACTGTGTCTGAATAGATGATAACATCGTCTAGGTAAACCTCCATGAAGACACCTATGTAGGGCGAGAAGATATGGTTCATCAGTGCCTGGTAAGTTGCAGGTGCATTGCAGTCACCCTGTTGTAGAATGAGACTGACCATATTTCCATCAGGAGTTGTGACAGTAGTCCTATCAACATGCTCAGGAACAATTCGGATTTGCTCGTAGGCATCCTTGCCGTCAATAATGCTTCGGTATTTGCATTTCGCAACACGACGCAAGATCCCTTCAATACTTGGAAGAGGTGCTGATACTTTGTGAGTGTTGGCGTTGCGTGATCGCAAGTCGATGACGGTTCGGAGTAAGTGTTTTTGCTTCCCTACTTTTGGAATCAGCAACATTGGTACTGAATTCCCTGCAGTAGTAAGTTTCCACCTACCTGAAGACAAGTAATCCCTTCGTTTTTGGTCCCATTGCGAGCGAAAAGCCTCAGGGCATCTAGATGGCCTCCAGGGATATGTCTTGTGCTCGTCAATCAATGGGATCTTGTGGTTGATGGCCCGTAGTGGTGGTAATGGTGTTTCCGAAGCTGTTTTGCAGATGGGAGCTGCATACTCATGAAGCTCTGCGCGAACTTGCTCAAGTGCATTCTCACTAACCATCATAGCTTGAGTCTGAATATGGCTAACATTATCACCCACCATAGGCAATGCCGTGTTACTTCCAATCTCGATAGATGATGGATTAAAGCCAACACAAACATTATACTGGTACAACCATGGGGTTCTGAGGACCAAATCATAACCAGAGAGGTTTGCGATGTCAAAGTAATGTTCCGACTTGATGCTCTGGTACTTGAATTGAACCTTTGTCCCACAGAGAATCTTTGAACGAGATCCTTGTACTGCAAGATGCAAAGGGATTGGCGATGGAAGGTATGTCTTGAATACCCTTAACTGATCTGCTAATTGAGTAGACATGAAATCTCCCAGTGAGCCTGTATCAACCAAGGCTCGGCATGGCTTTCCATAGATATCAATGACAATAACCAGAGGTCGTGGCACCACATGGCTGATGTCCTTGACAACTGAGGCATTTTGCTGGATAGCAGGGTATGTCTTTGGCTCGATTTGGACTCCTGCGATTCTCATAATATGAGTGTAGCCATTTCGTTCTTCCCAATGCAAATTGCCATTCATCAAGTGCAAGTAGTTATCAGCTGCTGCAACCACGGAATCAAGCTCTTTCTCAAATGGGTTCATTTCCATAGACTTTGAGAACAAGCGGGTAAGGAACTCATATTCAACAGGGCTTTTCAGGCATTGTAGAAGATTTTCATAGGCTTCATCAAGCTTCTTCTGGTACCAATTTGGCAGATTGAAGTTCGGATTGGTCAGGTACTTGATTGGTACTGATGTTTTAAACTCACGATGAATGTCCTCAATGATGTACTCTTGAGAGGGCTTTCTCGGGTGAGGATAAATGATGTATGAAACATCCTCTTCCATATTCCTGGATTCCTTGATAAATGGAACATGCTTAGTCAAGGATTTTCGAGCGGCAGTGGCTAGCGGATGTCCCATCTGAGGGTAATCCATGTTCTGAAAGGCAGGTATGTGGTTGAACATAGCCAGTTGCCTTCCCCAGAACTCTCCTGGACTAAATTGTGGGTCTAATATCCATGAGATAGGTAATTCTCCTCCTAATCCTCGGTCATGATCAATGAACTTAAGTATGTGATCTTCTTTAGATTCCCACACTGTGAAGCGAAGATGACCATGAGGTTCTGAGGTATCCCCTGGGTATGGTTGGCTCTCATGAAGCTTTGCTTCAAGAGCTTCGGCAAGTATATTTCCCATTCTTTGAAGTTGCCATTGCTCAGATCTAATCTTGGTAGCTTCAGCATGCTTTAGTTTTTCAAAACAAAGCTCATCAAGAAGGAGTGACTCATATTGAATAGTCAGAAATGCCTTCAAGTTCTTTGATAACCATCTGATAGCATGGGTTTTCAAGTCTTATAGCATCAATTTGAAGTATTGCAAGGTTAGAATGGTCTACAACTGTAAGCTTGTCTGATTGAACTTCTCGGGTTATACTGAACCGGTCATAGGGTGAAACTTGGTTCTTGTTAAAGCCTAATTCCTTCAAGTCGGGGTAATTACTGATGCCATGGCTCAGAGTAAAGTGTAATCCTTGAATAAGGGCATCTCCAAGTTCTGAGGACTTGATAAACCACTTTGCAGAATCAAATGGCAGTGCAAGCAGTCTTGCACATTGCTTCGCATACCAAGCACCAATTTGGAACTTCGGATTTCGAAGCAGGGATACTGAAATTGTGAGTTCACCATGTTCTGATTCAGTGTCCACAATAGTAAATGTATCATTGTTTAGACAAAACACACCAAAGCGATAAGAGCTCACTGCTCCCCAACGAAGCTGATCTCCTGGATATGGTGTGTCATGGTTTAGGCTCATCTCAGCTGTGTATTGATAGAAATTGCCAATGCTATTAGGACACCAGTGAGGATCCATTATATGATGCAAAATGAAGTCTGAATACCCTGTTTCTGGATACCCAAAGACTTTCTTTGCATCATCTGCCCAGCAGTACAATGGTTCGCCATTGCAATCCTTGGAACAGGCATCTTTTTTGGACCATGAAAGGCTAAAATTCTCAATTCCAGGAACTGGTATGGTCTCATTGCATTCTATACTTCCGAAATCACTAATGAAGGCTTCCAGATCATTCAATTCTGATTCATTTGAAGCATCAGAACTTGCCACTGAAGGTTTGGCCTCATTTTCAGACATATCAGGTGAGGTATAGAGTTCTCCAAGTGCTCATAATACCTACTCCCTGTCCAATTTATAATCAGAACTTCCTGAATTATCTGTTTCTGAAACAGATTCAAGGTCTGGAATATCTTCATCAGATGAATGCTGGGGCTGTGACTGACCATCTTCCTCATTAGACATGAACATCATTCCAATTGAGATATGAGCTGCTGTTTCTGTCGTTTCAGCAAGATTCTGAAGGTTTTCATCAGCTAATTCATAATGCATGCTATGTGCTGAGAATCCCGGTGGTCCTTTCTTATTATTGGACTTGACTGTATTATTACCAGGATAGTTCCGAGCCATATGTCCAACTTCCTCACAATTGAAACATTTATTAGCTGCTACTAATTCCACTTTCTTACTGTCTGACATTTTGCCAGATTTGGATGATGTTGAAGGCTTTCCACCTCCTCCATTATGCCCAGAATTGTGAGGCTTATTGTTTGAGCCTCCCTTGGATGACGACGATGCCTGGTTATGACCTGTAGAATGACCTAATGGTGCAGATCCACCATTTTGGGGTCCATTCTTGTAGTGAGAATAGCTTTTGTTGTTATTATTATGCTTATTCTTCTTTAATGAGGTTCCATTATTTCTGTTACCCTGGCCATTGTTACCTCCTTGTGATGGCTTCTTTTCCTTGGTGCGGAGTGCCGCCTCAAGATCAGCCATCTCAATAAGTTCAGCTTCTTCAACAATGCGATGCCAACTATGAACTTCCTTATTCAGTTTTGCCCGGTGAAGTTCTCATTGCATCTCTTTTCAGAATCCATCCCAAAGTTTGATGACACGTTCATGTTTGCTAGTAACTCCAACAAGTCCATATAAGGTTTCAAGCTCATAAACATATTCCGAAACAGTACGATCATTTTGATAACATCTCTTTATTTTATCACATTGCTGACTACAATAATTCAGAGGGAAACAAGCATTGAACATCCCATGTAAGAATGTCAACAGAGTCCATTCTGCATGATTCTTAGAGACCTTCTGGATGAAGTATGAGAGAGCTTTTCCTTTCAGGTAATGTGATGCCAAGAATACTTGTTCATCTCAAGGCACCTGACCTTCTTTGCAGAACTGAGTCATTTCCATTGTAAAACGGTGAAATTTCTCACCATCTGCAGTACCATCATATGGAGTTGGGGGAATTGGCTGAATTATCCTTTTTCGACCTCATCTATTTCTTCTATGACTATGGCCATGTCGATGATGAGGTCTACGTCTTCTATGGTGGCAATGGTGATGACTATGGTGAGATAAATCTGATGATTCCGAAGAGTCTGAATCTGATGATGATCCATCACTAGGGCCTGATGAGCTTGAATCTGACTCTGATGGATCACTGTCTGATGGAGAAGAGAATGAGTAGTCAGAATCTGAGTCTGACTCATCACTAGAGGATGGATCAGAGCTCGAAGGCCCTGGATTAAAAGAGCTAGTCTGTTGCCAGTATTTCTGTTTCTCATTCTTCTTTTTGTTAAGCTTTCATTTTCGTTCTGGTGAAACTTTCTTCTTTCCTGAATGCTTCTTTTTGGATTTACCCACTTGTAGGACATTTGCCAAGAAGCTATCAGCTGGAAGCTGGTCTGTCGGATGAGTAGAGCCATGTCTGCTCTCCTGATGGCTACTAGAGGATGCCTTAGATTTGCCCTGAATGACTTCTTTCATTCGACGACCAAATGCACTTGCCAATGGCTCAAGATCATGAACATTCTTCTTCTTTGAAATCCTTTTCTTTGATTTCTTAGGCCTTTTCTGATGTTTTTCAGGTTCAGGATTGTCCAAGTCTTCATCTGAAGTTTCCTCAATGTCAAGGACATCATACTGGCCAGTTCTACCAGTTAGTTTCTCAGTTCGTAAAGCCTTGGACTTGCTAGAATCCTTGGTTTGCTTTGAAGATTTTCTGATGGTCGTGAATTCATCATCACGATGTGTCTCCATTTCAGGTTCATCCAAGTCACCATCAAATGATTCCTGTACCTCATCACAAACTTGGTTCCAGTTATTGAGTGCCTCACATTGAGCCTCAATATCCAATTCCGAATCATCAATTTCCTGATTACAGTCAATGAATTTTCCCTTTGTAACATAGGAACTGGGGCCTGGTGTTGTGTTATGGGTCTCAGGTTGGTTTTGAATCTGTTCTCGAGTGATTCTATCCTGATGTTTTGCCAGGATTTCACACTGTTTAGCTGTCAGATTGTGCTCTGCAGCTCTAACTGTGGAAGCTTGCTCCTTGGTAAGCTTTCTTGTTTTGTGTTGTTCCTTGAAGTGAACTGCATGCCTACTCAGGTCATCTAAACTCTGAGTATGGCGAAGCCTTACTAGCCTTGCTGGTTGGGCAGAGGGAGGTTCCTCAGTATCTGTCTTACTTGATGCTTTCTCGGATTCCATACTAGTGCTAGATGTATCAGATTCATTTTCATCTTCTACATTACTACGATATAAATTCTTCTTTGAAATATTCGCAGCAGTCAGATTCCCTTGGGGACCGACATCATCATTATCCTCCGATTCAGAAGGATATGACTTCTCCTCCTCCACATGTACATATGTGGAAGGAGGGTTTCTCAGCGTGGCTTTTCCAGACGCTGGAACACGGCTCGCAGCCGGACCAGGATCAGAGTCCTGAGCACTCGCAGTGCTGGGTTCTGTCCGAATTTTAGTATGATGAACAGCTGGTGATGGCTCACCAGATAACTCAGACAAGGGACTCTCTGCTCTGGGCGAGACCTGCCCTGTTGCAATAGTGTTGCAGCGGCTGCGCAAAGCATAACGAGACATCCCAGTAATTAGACAGAGGGTTCAGGTGTCGAAATCGGAGTGGCCTCGGGTGATCAAGCCGTAGGTTTTCCAGAGATACAACAGAAAGAGAGAGATATAGAAGTGTTTAGAGAAAAAAGCGCAGATGTAGTTGAGAGATAGATATAGAAATAAGCAGAGAAACAGCCAATGGAGCTGTCAAAAATATGAGAGGGTGGCGAAAGTCACGGGCTCTCACAAGGAGCTTGACGCAAATAGTGACAGGTGTAAAGGCTGGTTAATTGCGAAAAACCCGAGCTACTACAACGGTACGTAGCTCTTTTATACTACTAACTAATATCAAATAGATAATATCGAACAAGGCGCGAACGGTGGAGCAGGTGGAGCGACAACAGGGTATGAAATGGAGGAAGGGACCGGGCCTGTAGCCGGCTCGTTACAAAATGCAATAACCTCCTTCCCTGAATGCGTAGTCATGTCAGATGCTGTGACGACAAGACTTTTATAAGACGATAAATGACATCTTTTTCTTTCCCCTCCCATCAATGGTGTATCCAATTCGCAGGTACAAAGATCGATGGCAAGGCTACGGAAGCCAAAGCAAAATGGGATGACTTCACTTTCCCTTGATACAAAAATTATATATTCATCAGACAGTAGATCCCTCATCCTCCCCTATCAATGATTCGGGAAGCTCACACGCTTAACGCCAAGCGACAAGACTGCTTGGTCCACAATGGGATGCCTTCTGGGAGCGTCATGGTACGTGCTGGTGTTCATGGGCTTTGTATCACATTCTCAGAGTGTTGCAGGTATTACCGCCATCGTCAAAGTTTAATGGCGGCTATACTACGGTACGTCTCATCACCTACGCAATAGGTTCTCAAGCCGAAACAGGATTTACCTAGATGACCCCGAGTTTACCTCTTTACGACTGCGAGTCACAGTTACCTCCCACCCATACACTCAAGCTGAAGCGTTTCGCCTCCCAAAATCAAAGTGATCAAATTCCGGCGCGTTATTTCTTTCTCTACGGCTTTGGTTTGCCGTCTTTCCTTATTATCTAATCTCGTTCTATCCTTTTTCCAGTCTGTCCTCCGCTTTGGCTTCTGGGCATACTCGTCTCACCCACTCCGACCTGCTCTGCCCTTCCTCTTCGACTCTTCCCACAATATAGAAACACGCTCGAAGGAACAAAAGTGGGCTAGTCTCTGCCTCATCATCACTAGCATCCTCTCCATGGTCGGTGCAGTGGTATGTCTATTCCTAGTCACTCGAAGGGACGCGGGTATCGGTGGACAATGAGCATCTGTTGCCAACGTCGGTATGATAACCTTCACGTCCCTATCATTGCCTGATATGCTGGAGTATCTGTAAAGGTTAACCGGCAGTTGAGACGGAAATTCATATTGGACCATGAGCTATTAACCTCCGGAAGCCGGTGGATAAGGACCCCTAGGACCTATCACACCGGTATCGACTCGTGGAAACCATGTCCCATCATAGTGCGCATTTACCTGAGGAGATGGTACGCTAGTTGTTGATGTTCTCGTTCCAGAATGGTACTCTGCCAGTTGCAGAGGGGGCATAAACCGGCATCGAACGTTGGTGGTATACCGGACCGCGAAGCTTTATCATTCCGGTGATGTTGACGCTCGGCCACTGTTCCTCTCGTTGCGCCATTCGGAGTCAGTCTGTACACTGCCAGTACAATGCAGCATTATTAGCTTGCTCCTGTCACGTGCTCCTATCATGCAGCTGTCTGCTGTTTGGTTTTGAGGGTCCAAGTTGACCGCTATCTACGAACCAGTTGCCGGACCGCGGTTTTTCCGTTTATCACACACATCAAGTATCAGTTTGCCGTTTTGGTTCTTTACTATCAGCGCGCTTGGAGCCGTCGATGCGCAGCCGTAGCATCTCGTAGTGACATGTCCTTATCTGGCATTCATTGGCTCCTGGCGGTGTACGAACAGTGTACGAACGACGTCTTCGGTGCGTTCAGCTGCAATGTTCTTAATATTATCCACTACTAACAATGATCTCAGGTATTCTTTGTGCATTGGGTTCAAGCCATATCCCTCACTGTGATAGCCTATCTACGGTGCTATTAAATAGGTTCCCGAATGTTTCCCATTCCGAAGAAGATAACTGTATCTCCGAGTTGTTCTCCAGCTTTGGCTGGTAGCATCAAATTGCTAATAGTTCCACATGTAATTGACGGCACTTATCAATGACTTTAAGAAGCTTATCACCTTCTTTCCCGACTGTTCGTACACCCCACAATTATGTCGACCCACTCTCAACAACAGGGCGAGAAACTCTTTGAGGAGAAGGACGTCGAAGTCGTCTCCGTCAATGTAGCTGACTCCGGTGCCGACATCATCGATTTTGAGGAAAAGAGGGACCTCAAGTAAGACATCCTCGTCTTTGCATGCGGATCCTTGACGTCTAATACCACCGTAGACGAGGTTTAGGGCAAAGACATATCTAGTAAGTCGAACCTTTGTCCTTGGGAGCGCTAAGTCCTTAACGTGTTCACCAATCAGGATGATCGCCCTAGCCGGGACAATAGGAACGGGTCTCTTCCTCGGTTCAGGGCGAGCTATCGCCAATGGTGGTCCTGTCGGTGCACTTATGGGTAAGAACCGTGGCTTTTCGTCTTACAACGCACTTATAAACCCCAAATTCAGGCTACACCTTCGTTGCCATCCTCGTCTCGTGTGTCGTAATATCGCAGGCCGAACTGGCCGCACTGGTCCCTCTCTCCGGCTCCATCGTCCGCCATGCCGAATATTTCTTCGATCCTTCGCCCAAGGTTGGAACAGCGTTTATTCAAACTGTGTTAGTCTGCCTGCAGAAATTACTGCTGGTGCAGTCCTTATACAGTACTGGACTACTATCAGCAATGGGCTGTAGATCACGATCTTGGGTTTGCTGCTCGTCGTTTGCAATCTCATGTTCGCAAGGGTATATGGAGAACTGGAATTTGGGTTTGCCATACTCAAGATTATGCTTATCGTGGGCTTGATCATCATGGTGAATACAGAACGTCATCTGCGGTGATAATGTCGACTAAAACGTATTTCAGGGCCTAGTCATTAATCTCGGTAGGTCAAGGCACCTTTGTGCTCTTCTCTGAATTAATCATCGTTTGCTTTTAAGGTGGAGGTCCCGATTATCATAGATATGGGTTCCAATACTGAAGAAATCCTGTATGTTTTCTATTTGTCTCTTTTCTTAAATCTACACCAACGCTGGCCTCGCTTAGGGTCCCTTCGTTCAATACCTCGGCATTGATGGCTCCCTCGGCCGGTTCCTCGGCTTCTGGACCACCTTCTCCAATGCTGCATACGCCTATGGCGGGGCCGAAGGCGTCGCTAACGCAGCCGCCGAGACCCAAAACCCACGTCGGAATATCCCTCTCGCAGCTAAGCGCATCTTCTGGCGTGTCCTCATTTTCTACGTTGTTGCCATCTTAATTGTCACGCTCATCGTCCCATCGAACGATGCTAACCTCCTCCGCAGCTCCGGAAATGCTTCTCAATCTCCGTTCGTCATCGCTGCAACGAATGCAGGGATTGCAGTGGTACCACATATAATTAATGCTGTTGTCCTCACCTCGGCATGTCCTGCAAGCAAATCGGGGTTGCTCAGTGGCTCGAGGAATCTCTATGGTATGGCGTGCGAGAGGCACGCACCCAAGATTTTCCTCAGGGTCAACCGATTTGGGGTTCCATATGTTGCTGTGCTGTTCTTGTTGGCATTCCTGTGCTTAGCGTACATGATGCTTTCGGATAGTGCTTCGGCTGTATTTTCTTGGTTCCAGGTATGTGGTTTTTTAACGTGGATGGGATGAAGCAAGCTGATCTCGTTTATTAGGACCTGTCGTCATCCGCTATCCTGGTACATCGTAAGTAATGTGCTTTATGCAGTCTTGATATACATCTAATTTCATTCCAGGGACGATCATCTGCACAGTCTATCTGCGGTTCTATTATGGCATGAAGAAACAGCATATCTCGCGTGATGAGCTGCCCTGGAAAGCTCCGATCTAGCCGTATGCTGCTTGAATAGGTCTCATTTCCTTCCTCATCATCCTTCTTACGCGGGGGGGGTACGCGGTCTTCATCCACGATCATTGGGATACGGAAACGTTCTTCTCCGCGTATTTCAACATCCCTCTTATCTTTACGCTCTTCTTTGGCTACAAGTTTCTGGCCAAGACTAAGGTGGTGCGGTTGGATGAGATGCCGATTCAGAAGTACATCGATATCGCAAAGGGAAACCCTGAGCCTCCGGCGAAGCCTGTTAAGGGACGGAGACGGGTCAACATCCTGTGGAGTTGATCGTACAGCTGATGTGACACTCTATGATATTTTTCCACAAACTACATTATATGTGAATGCGACAAAGGTGCTATGTGTAGCCTCAGTGTATATTTTGAGAAGTGTTAGAGCATTTTCCCCAGAATCATACTCCTTCCATCCTGCGCTTAGATTCCTCCACTGCGTCAGTCTGAGGTTCCACATCCGAGCCGTCTTCAAGCCCAAATGGCGTGCTGCGCTGGTCGTTGTACTGGGTGCTGATATGCGTTTGCGTGGGGTGACGAGTTCCAAAGTGGAGGGAAGAGATTACACTTCCTTGCCAGGTATCATCCGGACGTGAATGCCCAGAAGCGACACGTCCAACAAGAAGAGTCGGGGCGATTCCCTGGATAATAATGAGAATGAGATCACTAAAAAATAATGGAATCTCACTCTGATGCTCGCCGCGATAGCGTCTACATAGATAGCCGCGTATGCTCCTCGTGCATAAGTCACCATGTAGATAACCAAGATAATAGAGAGGAGAGCGGCTGATTCAACAATAATCTCTACGATTGCCCGATAACCGCCAAGAGCCGCACTGCGATTGGCCCTCCCAACAGTGACAATGCGGAATACAATGAGAATCGTGCACAGCAAGGTCACAGCCAAGCTCAGCGAAAGGTAAACCATCGTCCAGTCGACAGATGATGGTTTGAAATTTTCTGGGTTGTGGACATTTAATAGCGCGGTTATTTCAACGTATTCCTGGAATACTTTGGCGACTGTAGGAAATTATGAACGGGTCTCCGAAGGATGAGAAGAGCAGTCTTACTAATTCCAGTAATCATGCAGAGAACTGGGACCACGATGAAAGACCAACGAGAACCCCAGACGGTCCAACAACGCCATATCTAATTGATCAGGTCATTACGGCCGATGAAAAAAGAGCCGCGAGATACACACTATGGCAATATCGGCTAAGATGTTTTGAAGGCCACTGGTGACACCAGTAATTACACTCTCAACCACGAAGAAGGTGGATGCCTTTTGTTTCGTCGTTGATATATTATTGAACGTCGAAAAAACGGTCCAGAAATTCTGCCCGTGGGTGATGAAGCTGTAGCGTGTAAATGCCCAGTTCACAGCAACTGCTATTGTCCCTAGAAAGTATAAGGCGACGATAATGACTAGCATGACTTTTCTGCCAGTCACATTCTGGTATTTCGCCCGGCGTGAAACTGTGAGACAAGGGATATTAGTAAGCGTACTATCGACACGCCTGATGGTCGCTAACCACAGATGCTCCACACCGTCCCCACAAAAACGCATGTATATATACCTATAGCAATCTTAGCGGCTGTAAATGGATCCTGAACAATCTCTGCTTACCATACGTCATTGCCATAATGATGCATCGGTTAAATACAACATCGTTGACGTCAAATACGAGTGCGACCTCTTCTTCAGGAAGTTCGGGAACCTGTGCTGATGAAGCCATGAGTCAAGCAGGAATTGTCTTAGAATGCAGTATAGGTGAAGCGAATCAACAGTCTGGAGAGGTGCTTGAAGGGCCTTTAAACGCGGATTCCCAAGGTGACGCTTTATCTACTACTCGTCGAAACTCGATCAAGGTTCGTTCATCATGAAAGAAGTGATTCCAAGGATGAAACCATCAGGAAAGTTAGGGCTCCCCAGTTATGAACCATCAAAGCAGTGACAAAATTTCCGGCTCCAACGAGCCGTGAAGGATCAAAATAGTTGAAATATGAGGACTGGCCGTGTGACGGGAGGGAGCGTCCTATTCATATTTGAAGTTGGCCGACTAATACGATAATCTCGATGACATCAGCTCTTACGGCCTCCAACAAGACGAGTGAATAGTCTGAATTGGACTGCAAGAAGTGCATTGTAGCTGTTGATCGTTGGAAATATCAGGGAGGGGAGATAGGAACGGATCAGCTGGAAACAAGGGGTAATATTGATCTATTGGTGGATCATCGGAGGCTTGGAAATGCACAGCCCATTAGTATCGGCCCTTCCCAATGTTACGTTACCTTCTGCATCTTACTTTAAACGAGTCTCCGTATGCAACGGGACCTAATTCCGTTCTCAGATCTGTGCACAGGAATGAGGCAGGACGATCGTTGTGAAGGATATGGATTATGTAAAGCAAGGGACTTCGCCATTTATTTGAACCCTCGATGGTCGATAGGGCGCTGTGGGAATAACATACCACATAAAGCTAAACAAACGGCATTGGTCATCACACAACCACCTGGCGACCACTACTCTATTCCGCTCCCAGCTATTCTCGGGAATTTGACAGTGACACCTCGTACAAAACCCAGGAGGCGATATCTTGGGGATATTTTATTATTGAGATGTATATACCACACTTTTATTTAGATATTGACAGGCTAAAAGCTTTGTAAGGCTTATAAGTACATGCAACAAAGTTTTTTAAGGGGTCATCAGCCTGACTGACCCGACGGACCGGAGTAACGAGCCGGAAACCAGGACCTATAACTTAGTTTTCTTAGGTTTTTTACCTATGTCATTCCTTGGTCTTTGTTTGTCTATGCATTGGGGCTGTCTGCGTGGGCGCCATTTCCGGCCTTTTCTTCTACTTTACTTAGCATTTCTACCATGTTGTCGTGTCTCTGGCTTACTCTACTCTGGCAATTATATGCCAATTCGTATTCTTCTTGGGTTGAAGACCTGCCTCGTGGCATATTTCTTAAAAATTTCCTTTCAGTGTGCTACCTCCAACAAAAATAGTCACTGAAGAGTCTGCAGCAAAGCGGCAGGTTCAGTGAAAGATTGGATTCGGAATAAAAAACTTCGTCGTACTCTCGGCATCAGCGGCCCAATGATCGTCCTCAAATAATTGATGGATTGGCATCTCGGCACTAGTCTTCTTCGGCTTAACCACGATAGATGTAGTGCCAGACAACGTGCAAACGAATTCCAGGTATGCTTGTCTTACGAAATTATAGCAATCTTGTGCTAAGGTAGCCCTACAGATAGTTCTCTGACTGTTCGATGGCGGCTCTTTAGGCTGCAGTGACCGTGTTCGGTGGCGAAGGATATATGGCTTCACAGCCAGACTCATTTTGCGCGCGCGATAGCGCAGAAAAATAGCCTTCGACTGAGATAAATAGCTGTAAAAAGTATGTGCTGATATGTATATGTTCAAGATTGGTATCTCATGCTCATCTCAGAGGGCCTAGGTTCAACACGCCGATGTGTATTTCGTACTGTGACTACTCGTAGACTATGAACCTACAAGGGATATCGAACTAAGGAAATGCCTGCGCATATATACAAGTTTTTCATTGATGCTGCTGTCGACAGCCATGGAAGGGTGTGTCATCTCTGACATCCTGGCGGAATGTTTGCTCGTCCTTCTTCTAGTGCCTGCTCACTAAATATCACTTCTATTCACTTCAGAATCTCTCTCAACAAAGAGACCATCCGATTCCTTGCACCCAAAATTTTTCACTTCATCTCCAAATACTAGCCCCCCTTTGATCCCAAAGTGGGACTTGGTCCCTCAGATCATGATGAACAAAAATTGATGATTGCAAGGCACATTACAAGTTGGAGTAGGGCGCCTGAAAAGTCAGACCTCTCTGGACCCGTTGGCACTAGCCGAACGATTTTGGCCATCGTACGATTCGGTTTCGTACTAACGCGTTTCATACGGCTCCAGTGGCATCCGAGGGTCTAGAGACGTTTGGACCGTACGGGTCCCAAGGTACTGTAAAGGCCGTACGAGTAAAATTATGAAAACTTATGACGATTTCCGTGGTTGTAGATGCTGCCTGATCCTGATCGCGGGAGCACATGCGGTACCGTGCCGTCACGTCCGAAATTTCGATGGTCGACCTCGACTACCTCCCCTATGGTCGTATATCGTATACGGTGCAGAACGAAGCTTTAAATCCATGCATCTCGTACAGGATTTCGCATATATAAGGCTCGTTGACACACTGTGTCCCGGCTTCATCATTTCCCAATCAGGGGGCGTCCGGATATCGCATTACGACATTAGTGTCACTAAGTCATACAAGTCATAACATCATCGTCACATCGTCTACTTCGCCAGCTTTCCGCACCAACAAGACTGCATCCAACTACTATCCTACCATCAAGAGACATGTTCTGTGATACTTATGAAGATTTCCACCGTTTCTGTGAGGAGTCGTTGCAGCTTCGACATGACAGTGACAGGTATCGCAGGCGCGAGCACAAGCAAGCATATCTATCCTCGGGGATACCAGTAATGCGAGTCTGGCCTCTATCCTAACCCACAAAGTACTTATTGCCCACAGGTGGGTATTCTATAAAGGTGCTACGGAAATGCTGTATCTGTACCGGCAGCTACTGCGTCCTGACGTTGTATCTATTGTTACTGGTTGTGAAGGAGCCGCTCAGGAGTCAGGACTTGGTTCCAGAAATCATCTGTCGGCTCCGAAACAAAATTTCCAACAGAACTTGATCTCTCTTAACAGTGGGTCTTGTTGATTTCATTTCCGGCTCTTCGATCATCCCTTCCGCACACAACCATTATGGGGCTGTCATGGTTCCGGTCACAATTGTTTTCCACAACACATCGCCGTCCAATGGTGCCCGCGTCGAACTATGAACCTTCATGTCTTTGTCGCGCCGCAAGGCCTTCTCTGGAACGGGGTTCTCCGCTGCATAGATTCCGACAGCTCCAGTCAGTGTTGCTGGCCATGACGACAATTCCATAACCTTACGAACCAGGTTCAGGTGGTACGCCTCTGTGCCCGCTTCTATCTTTTCTCTTCTGAAGTCACTGAAATAGGAACCTTGGTCAGGTTAGCCTTCGGGATTACAATTTTTCTAGCCTCAGACCGGACATATGCGACGATTATAACGCTGCTTGTAACTCGGTATTTGATAGTCCGCCTGCCATCCTGAAACGGCGTACGGAACTGCGGAATTAAGAGCGCTCTTTCTCTCGCCTTGATCATCGTGCACCTCTCCGTGTAGAACGTGAAACTCCGTGACGTTAAGCTTCAGTGCGTAGGGTGCTGATGAACAGAGCTTCTGGATTCCTACATGTCAGTGGCTTCTCTTTCGCTTCTCGTCAAGCAAATCTGATAACAAGGATAGATGCTCGATAGCATTGGTTACACGTCCTGCTTTACTAGAGTGAATCCACGGTGCATGCGTACGTCAGCTAAACACTCGCTTCTTGAGTGCCAAGTATACTCACGGACTTCATATCAAAATTCGTGGTGTAATATTACCTCAACCCAGCCGTTTCGAGCATGGAGTCAATCGTACGGATATCTATCTTTTAGGCTGCGGATCGCAGAACCGATCTGTTGGCCCAAATCATCATTTTAGGCGTATGCCATACGTGCGCGCCAACCTCTTGATCAAGATGTCGCGGGCTGATAGCCGCCAACCTGGGCCAGCGCTCAAGGGGAACAGAGGCTATCACGTCTGATAAACTATATTCACGCAGAGTCCTTACCCGTTGATAATCTGATCCTCCCACTTACGGGGAGGTTCTTTGTTGCTCTCCTTATTCATACCGATACCACTCGTTTCCACCTTCTTGCACCATGCGTTCTTCTGGATCATAGAAATTCCTGGCAACAAATGGCCCTCGTGTATTCCTCCCGGGTCGTTGGCTCCCGCAGGTTTCTCCTCCCCGTTCAGCCAAGTGATCCCCTCATTTACCTGAGTCCACGCCCGCTTTAATGCAGTTCACGTAACTTTCCCTCACTCTCATTCTGCGATAAATTCACTTCGGTGCGGGGACCTAGACCTGACTCGATTCTTCAATAATGTCTCCAGAATGCAATATGTTTAGGCGTCGTAGATGTATAAGGGCGCGACGCCTGGAACTCGTGGAGTCGATGCAAACAAAGTCCACCCAAATGCACGGCTACCGCTTCCATCCCTGTCGAGGACAAACATCGAAGACGGGGGAGCGTAGTCGACAGCGCTGCCAGTTTCTGGCCCTTACTAATGACATGCGTTCTTCTCATGTACGTGGCGTCGAGCTTGGTCTTTCATTGTCAGATAGAGAATTCCTCTAGAACACCAGACATACGGAGTCGAGAAAATTGCGGTGAAGCCCCCCGGCCCAGGCATACACAGATCGACATGCTACACGGGATCTCATGATAAGCTACTATCAGTTACTCAATTCCTCAATTATAGTACAAAAGAAACAGTTCGTCCCTATGAGTAGAGATGAACACAACATGATGGAGGAATGGGAGCGAAGCGAGCGACCATTCCTCAGTATACCCAAGGGATCAAACCATACGGCACTTTTCGGTTCCACTCGACCCATTCGTTACCAAATTTCCTCTGGAGCAATTGGTCCTCAACAGAGATCCTCAGAATAAGACTGGTTACAACCGCCCCCGCCACCACTAGCCAATATATCATCAACACCTTCCCGAACCATGTGTCTAGCAAGCCACATTCCATCACCCATGACCCGCTAGACTGGCTGCAGATGGCGCCAGTAATTGTCAAGATCATGCCGGTGTAACTGGGGTGTCTGACCACTGCGTACGGACCCTCAGAAACCAGACGATGATCCTGGCGAATGCTCAGCTCGAACGTAAACAGACGCCCAAGCGAACGGTAGCATTGCAAGCGAATGGCGGTTCCCACAACCGTGAGGAAGTTTCCGAAGAGGAATAAAGGAGTTATAGCGATTCCGTGATTCCTGTTATTGAATACGATGGTGGACGTGATGAACCGTGACACAGCTGATGACGGTGTATGGTTGGCAACAATAACGGCCATTTCAATGATACCGGCGGACCAATAAATTGCCTATTAACGAGAGATTGAGACGGAAGATGAAGCGTCACGGACACCGACTTACTCTCAAAAGTACGCAAGGCCATGCTAGACTCTTGAGGAACTTCTCTCTCCAATCGGGCACGACGTGCTCGATAAGAGGAAGAGGTTCGTTGGGAGGTTTCCCTGTGATACGCATGCCAATTGCGTCGGAAAATAGAAGAGGCACCTTGATGAGGGACATTAGTGTATAGGGATGTGAAGAAGAGGTGCGTCGTATTTATGTGATTCTCCATTGCAAAGAAGTAATGATTAAATCAGGTTAAGTGACCATCGTATTTGATGGTGCGAGGGCCTCGCGGCGTCCGAACGAGCACTCGAATACACCCACTCACATGATGACAGTGCTACCACCCTACCACAGCAGTTATGGTATCGACGGCGAAGAAATTTTGCCGTAACGACCCTAGAGCGCGCGTAGAACGAACGATTCTCACAAGGGCTGTACCAAATATGCGAAGAGGATGGTTTATTAAGAACTTCGCCCCTGCTGCCGAGAAAGGATTTCATGACGTTAGGTATGGGCTGTCGATCGAAGGGAATGTGATTGCGGATAGGGTAGCGACTCGTGAGCCACGAGTATTTTAGCTTCCGATCTCTAAGATTGAAGGAACAACCCGGTCGGAACAACTCAGGAACTCGAATCGGTGTGCAGGCAGTAAGGTTGAAGCGCGATATGGGTGACGAGGCTTCATAAAAGCAAAATTTATTGTCAACGCCAGTTCTTGGTGCTTCATGGTCTATGAAGGGAGGCGAAATCATATCGTGTCGATGAATGCCTGGAGAAAGTTACCGAGGATATAAGTACTTGAACAGAGCTCGGTATCAAAGAAGTTAGATGTCGGACCTTGCAAACCGCAATGATCCGTCGAAAGGGTCGTGCCCGCTACAGCTTATTTTATACATGACCTCCATGTACGTGAACAGGACACAGGTGTAGCTTGTGGATACTAAGTTTTCTAGGAAGCGGAATACAGGTAGGTCGCAAGAAATGGCAATTCAGGCAATAAATTCTAAGTCAACGGTATATGCAAGGTACATGATACTTGAAGCACTACGCCGTGTATTATTACGTCAAAATGGATATGTGGACTCACGAGTAACAAAACGTGGCCCTACAACTAACAGGTACGAAAGGAAACAGTAGTTCTACTACAAGCAGAGAGTTCTATGAATCCAAACATGCCTTGAGGTACATGGTACAAGCACGGTAAGGTTGTTCAAGCTTGCGTGTCGAGACTCGAGAGATACCAGAAATTTCAGGGTGAAGATCGAAATCGACACACCACTGTTGCTCATACAAATTTCCGTTCCGTAACAGTGTGAGCTCCCGCTGGGTACATATTGGTCCCTAAAATTTAGGTTCTGGTACCATGGGGTAAATGAATATGTTCCTATTAGGATTGAATGAGGACCCGAGCTTTATTGCAAGTGTGTATACAGGATATCAGGCGTGCCATCGTACGCTCTAAAAATAGCTATCGATAATCTGGCAACCATTCCCAACCGAGACGATCATTCCCAGGGATAGATACAAAGATCTGGTTTAGGTGGGTATGTGGGAAGAGACACATGCAAAGAAGTGACTCCTACCCGAGGCATTGCGAGAAAGATCAATATCCTTGCCTCTGACGCCGGCATTACTCAAAGAGCATCTGGGTAGCCATTCATCCCGTAATTGAAACTTCGGGAATAAGAAAAAGACGAGAACACGATTGTGGATATGAAATCTGTCGAATAGAATGGTCCACAACGGATGACATAGCCGGAAGTCAGGTTTCGAAGTCAGGTTTGCTTCCGGTAGCCAGGGCCAGAAATTCACTAACCTTGAGTCGTGGCCTTGAATGCCGTCTTATCAGAGTCCACCAATGTCTGCCCAGTAGGTCATATTGATGCTAATCCAAACACCTATGTACGGCGCACCATGCCATTATCAAGTAAAATTTACAAAGAATGGAAATCATGTCCAACACTTCGGGGAGAGCCCGAAGTAGAGATATGACATCATGACACCGAGCGAAAAAACCTGAAGAACAGGTTTAGACGTTTATGGATCATCGAGATCTATATTAAGACATGGAGCCACCCTGAGCTTTCACTTGTAGGACGCTACCGTTTCACGTGATCGCGTTCCACAACGCAGAAAGATCAACGGATTGGAGGCAGCGTCGAAACCAGAACTAGTTTCAGAGTAACGAACGAAATTAATATCCTTACTATCATACGAGACGCCGTATACAATGGCACCGGAAGCTGATCTGGCCGAAGCGCAGCACGAGTCAATAGCCGTAGTAAGCGAACCTGCACCCTGATACGAAAGATCAGGGGCATACGTGAGTGAGGACTAGACAATTCGCTTTCGCGAACTGTCAAAGGAGAAAGGCAGGCGAAGGTTACAGCATCCCGTGGGTCCATCTTTATCATCAGCATGAATGACCGCTACCGGTAAGTACAGTGGCCGCAGCCCAAAGCAAGGCAAGCCTGTTTAGAGATTAATTGAGCACTACCATACGATCGCACGTGAATTAAAAATGCGCACCGCCACAAAGTAATGAAGTAGGCATGTCGTCAGCATGGATATGTCCTAGCCTCAATATTGTAGCCTGATAGAAGACCAAGTAAACCAAGACATGAACGACGATCATGCCATGCACAACGCCATGACATATATCATTTTTATAAGCCTGATGTTCAGCAGGACATAATACTGGATTCGCAAGCGTTAAGGAGTGAGAAAGGATTCGATTCTATCAGCTTTGAGGCACGAAAATGCAGAACGAAAGGTACCACGGAAGCCCGTCATCCCCACCATCACGAATGATACAGCAACCGCTGCCTGATGTATACAATGTCAATGTGTAACCGGCACCAGGAGCCTTCCATATAGCATCTAATTCCAAGGATGCTCGGTCAGGAAATCTCAACGGATGCTATACTAGGCATCCTTGTTTACAATGTAAAATGCCAACAAAATTTAACCCACCAGATCAAGAAAATCCGGGTTAAGACTATGCGGCAATCCTGATTAGTTTTTAGGTGTTGCCGTGCAAGGACTGTGGAAAACTATCTGTAGCTCGCCGATCAGTGGCTATATGGTCTGTACACGGGTAATTGAAAACTCCGGGGGTGACAGGATATAGGGTGGACACTCGCAAGGATGCCTGAAGGGATTTCGACCCAATGTTAACCTGCAGGGTAGTGGCGAGAACTAGTAGGTGAGTGTAGCGAGAAAGGTTTTAGAATCTGTTAGCAGTTCTCCGTCAGCCTCGATGTACATCACGCTCATAGAACTCACCCGCAATAGAGGAAACGCCAGTTATAGGAAAGGTACACGCCATTCTGAGCACACTCTGACAGAGGGGTTATAACACCGGACATTAACTGTCAACGCCTATTTAATTACCTGAGACATCTAGTACACCCTAGTATACCAGCCCATCGGTGCCGCCCAGAAGATGGCAAGTTCATCACGGGATGACAACCTATGGAGAATAGATAAGTCCTGGGCTTATCCTGTGACGAGAGAAGGGTAGATGCGATGATAGATATAGAAATGAGGTGCTTACATCGATATTTACTTCTGAGGGTTGTCCAGCGTTTAAGTTTCGGTGTGTGTTTGCGGCAAGAATGCAAATCCATGCAACGACAGCTCTAGACACGGAATTTCCGAGGTTCCTATCGATTGTTATGCGGAGGAAACGTAATCGTTGTCAACAATCTTTCTCAATATTTAGAATATATAGAAATTGGAAAAGCGGCGTCTTTACTTTCTGGCCATTGAGGACATACGGCAGGTAGAACGGAGTGTACTATACGTGCATGTCGAATAGAGGATGTACGCCAGAGCCATTATAGTCTTTCTGTCACCTGAGGTCGTTTAACAGGCAATATGATGAATGCTCACCAATAACACCAAGCCTTTCTGTAGTATTTCTGTCGCTGTAGTAACGGATGTCGCCGCAGTGTCCTCAACTGCTGATTCTAGAAACCCTTTCATGGTGGATGGAAAGAGAAGCTGGAAGGTTGACGACGTCTTTAAGTAACATTTTGGTCCGCTGTTGACGGATTCTGAGATCGGTAAATGCCTGGGCGCTTGGGCGGACCATAACCGACCGCCGTTATCATCTATAATCATGTGTTCGTTATCTCGAATATTGTTCGAGTGGAGTCTCCTAGCTGGGTAGCCGGGTGAGTAGGTTACTGCGAAGATCACGATTCGTAGGTCCTATAACATTGTAAGTTAAAAAGGTAAAATAAACGCATGCACCCAACCGAGACTGAAGTACATAGATGGCAAATAGACTAACCTCGCCGAGAATCAGTGAGAATCTGAGCGTCCTTAGGTTGGGACGATGGTTGCTGCACACGATATCAGCAGACAGAGGGAATTATTCATCCCAAAAGAAGGAATCTATGCAATTTACTGTATTCATGGGAAAGAGTTCCCCCGAAAAGCACCTCTATCAAGGCGCCCCGCGAGTCGGCTATGCAAAGCAACCAACAGGAAAAGAGGCCGTTACCTAGAGATAGTTTTATCATTTAATTAGTGTTTACATTAGCTAAATAAAACTTCTCTTTAGGTTGTGTGTATCCTTTACTTTCACGCTGATACGTACGATGGGAAGGACACAGCAGTGTTGGTGTTAACAAAGCCGCCGGCCCGCATCTCCGGAAGATCTATGGATGATCAGTATTACATAATCTATCAACATGATGACAGTTCCTGAACACCTTCACTTCCAACCACCATCACCTTGAATTTTGCGAGCACAACAGAAAACCGGCATGTCTGCGGTAGCAGATGGCCCTGAGGCACAGGACACTTTGTTTTCCACCTCTGATTCGGAGGCAAAACTCAATATACCGGCTGAGCTGGAACGAGCAACCTTTCGCTTGGACTTCCCGCCGTCCTACGTGATTGTCGGCGTTTACCGTCTTTTCACGGATAGAGCACTCTACCAGCCCGTATGGGCAAAGTGCAAGCATGGGACCCAGAGAGGGGCTGTTGTAAGCCTGATATGGGTCAGTTTCACTGGAATGAATTGGCGAAAGTAATCCTAATACCCCAGTAGAGCGCCTTGACTTTTAGCATACAAAGAAAATTTGTTGAATATTTCATGGCCAAGTACGTTTTCCATGTCGAAACAATCTACCTGTCACGCTTAGTCGTTGACACGTAGCTCGCCTCGTGTAACCGGATTATCGGGAGACACACTATTCGGATATCAAATACCATTCAGTCTTTATACCTGTACGCTATTCCCATTCTATTCTATAATGAGCTAATGACCATGTCCAGATGCAACTGGAGTCCTGGTGGCGTCACAGGTGACTTTTATCATACGCTTCTTCCTTTCTCGCAACATGAGTATTGCTCGAGACCGTGCTTGGGAACAAACCGTCACTTCCCGGGGGAAAGGTCCTGACTTCTGGCAACCATATGTTGAAGAATGGACAAATCCTCCGGTAGTCAAGAAAACACCTCTCGTACAGCGCTGGTTCAGTGGGCGGCTCGGCGCCATGGTCGTTAAGCGTACACTTTAATTCTCTACTTCTCAAAATACGACTGCTATATCTCTTCTCTAGTAATGCTTTGGCCTTTTGACCTGATCCCTCTTGTCGGGCTTTTCATCTCCGCGTGGTTCAAGGGCCTGGGGACTGCTCGAAGTCTCCACAGGCGGTACTTTGAAGCAAAAAAGATGACTACCGCACAGATTGCTGTTTTTATGGAAGAAAGAAGGTGGGATTATAGAAGTGAGAGCTACGACTTGGCTTGAAATTCACCTCTGATAATACTATTTTCATAGTCTTTGGCTTTACTGCAGCCCTGCTTGAGGGACTGCCGATTATTGGTATTGTCTTTACTATTTCAAATAGGGTCGGCGCGGCGATGTGGGCTCATGGTATCAGTTTCACCAAGATCTGCGGCTTGTTCGCTGAAGATTCCTCTACAGATTTAGAGAAGCGACAGCACTTCTACGCTTCGAAAAAAGCCACCTAAAATCAGACTTGGCATGAATTGTATAATAGCAACAGAGGAATTTTCGTTTAAAAATAGCCTAAAGATGTATTGTTTTGGTCTGCGTCAGCGGTACTGAGGAAATGTTCTTGACAGTCCCCTTCACTGTGTAACTATAGAATGCCTTGCTGCCTGATCCCGATTTGGTCATCACCGCTTTTTTTTATGTAATTGCCACAGCCTCATGACCATAACGCGCTCCCGGCGTGGTCTACGGCTCTACAAATGAAAACGTTCCTCGTTTGTTGGTTTGTCACTGACAGTGAGCTATTTGGGGGCAGGATTGGACCACCATTAGTTTCGGTGACCCCGCAAGTTGGCCGTAAGCCAGACATAAACCAGTCCTGCCTCTTGTCTAAATATTCTTCGCTAGATGGCAACACTTTGATTCAGCACCAACCCATTATATAACATAGTTTCGTATTCGTACGTCACAGAAGAAAACGCCAGAACGTCACTCCTTCTCACCAAATAATCGCGCACACCAATCAATAATTACCCAAGTCATCGGACTCAGCCGCTCCTCCTTCTCCCCCGGAATCACAAGATCAAAAAGCACGTCATCGTGCACTCCATTGACTCCCTTCGTCACGGCAAGCTGCACGTCTCCCTTCAAGTATTTCCCTACTAGCAGTTTATGCGCCGAATGCATGCACTCCTTCTCCCCTGAGGTGACCAGCACCTCATGCGCCAGCGTATCGACCGCTAACGGTCGACCTCCAAACCCTACGGGATCGACGAATGCTTTATACCCTTCAGGGACATCACAGAGGATATGACTGCCCAAGTAATGGTATGTTGGTACACTGATTAGGTCGTACTTGCCATTGACTTTGAACGACTCGGCCCCGTCAAGACATACCCAAGGAGAAATAAGCAGGACGCCGAGAAACCTTGAAGGTGAAGGGACGGTGAGGGAAGGGATCAGCGGTCGCGGGTCTTTAATGTGCTGGAGGATTTGAAGAACGAGGTTACCACCTGCAGAGTCCCCCGCAATGATAAGGTTCTGTGGTTGTACTCCGGCGAGAAACAGATGGTCCAGGGCATTTTTGGCGGCGATGGCTTGGCTAGGGAATACAGCGTCTGGAGCAAGTTCTATATACCAATTAGAATCAAAACGAGAACCCAGAAAAGGGCAGCGAACGAACTGTAAGCAAGTAGAGCGATACCTATGTTGATGTTCCCTTTATTAAGTTCCAGTTGTAGAAGCCGAAAGAATTGCATGAAGGATGGACCGCAACCAAATAAGAATGCACCGCCTGGACGTCCTTCAGCCCAATTAGAGGCGATCAAGCCGAACATAGCGTACCGTGCACGTAAAAAATAACTTTGTCCAGTCTCTTTGGGCCCATCCATAGGAGCTTTGCGCCGTCCGGCAGGTCTTCCACAACGGGTACGAGTCCAGCGCTCTTGGTCCACTTGATGTATGTATCGTGAGTTTCACCCAAGAGGAGCTTCACAAAGGGCACACTGCGCGCAGCCAATCGGAACAAGGCATGCGTGCAGACAGCACGCCAGGTTTTGGGCCGCTCATACGTGAAGAACGACGTCGCGAGTCGACCAAGGACATAGAACGCTGCATAATGTGGTATTAGGATAACGTCGAGTAAATGGGGACAACAACACACGCAAAATGAATGCAATGAGGCCAACTTCACAAAATTGACGCACTGTCACCATGGTGGGGAGAAAACTGGTGAGTCTGTGGGACTTGACCAGTTTATAAATGTTATGGGTGCCGCGGCTCCGACAAGCCACAAAGATCTCCGGACAGTGAAGATGAGGTAAATCCGTGATGTATTGTGCGCTGATAAACAGGAAGTTAATATGACAGGGTGCATGAAAAGTGCCTGCCTACCTACCAGCAGTCACGAGAACAAGGAAAGCTTTCTTCGCCTTGAGTGAAACTGTACTCGCGGGTTCGCTTTCTGGGAACTGTATCTAGAAATGCATGCACCTCGTTTTCTGAGAAAAGAGATGCTAAAGCGGGGTTTAGCATGAATGCTAACACGCGGAAATTGAGATGAGAAGATCACGAAAGACAATAGGTATAACGTGCCTCGGTTCACTGTTCGATGGGATATTATCTGAAGAGTGGATGCTTCTCACTTCTGGAAGGTGACTAATTAGCGCCGGTCAAAATGGAGGAGAAACAATTGGAACAGAGATAAAACTTTGACCCGGTCTTTTGACCACAGCAACATAATGTCGGCTTTACCATTAAAGGGAATCTAGACTCATTTTGCTGTGGTCAAAAGCCTGGTTCAAAAATTCATGTTATCTAGCCATTTTTACCTGTTTTTTCCGGGACCGAAATAGCTGCTTACTAGGAATGTCTGTCAGCAGCCATGGATGATGAAGCGTAAATGACGTACGGTTCAGTCTTCGAAAAAAAGAAGAACAGGAAATTCATTGAAGCGATTTTAAAGCCCTACTCGTGATGAATACTGGGAAAAATGAAGCTGACGAATCTGTGACCCATAGCAATGCACCGTCGACGGTGCACGGACGTGGTATCTCTTTGCATATTTCAGTCAGTTACTGAAGGTGGAACGAGAAGACACGTTAGTTCTGGCTTTCGCGGACAAGTCCTGCGTAAGCCATGCAGCGGGAAGAGCTTGTCATGCTCCTCATCACCACTGCCTGCGGCGGAGCTTGGTGCATGCGCTATCTCTGCTTCTCTCACTGAATTGCTCTTCGATGGTTGTGACGTGCTCTCATGTGACCGTATCTGTAACGAATATCATTTCGCCTGGGTGCATGCATCAGATCCTACCCCGACGTGCAAATAATGCATATTTCTCACCAACATTGATGTCCTTGGGACCGTCGGTGATAATTAAGGCAATAAATTCTGTTGACCGTCACAAATATAATTCCTAAAGTTTACACGACTTTTCAATAATCCATGGTGCTAGAGAGATATCTAAAAAAATCTTCCGAAGCATAGCTGTTTCTCACCAGCATGATGGCAAGTTCGCGATCCTGCTTCTCCGCAGCGAATACCATTAAGAACAGAGCGTGGAGTCATAATCATTTCTATTTGGCAGTCTCTTCATGTCATGGGCTTCGTTCTCGAGCACCTGTCGTAGCAAAATGTGCTGTCAGGTGCCGTCGATGTTATGGTACATGGTAGTTGGCAGCAAGCCGAGCTGCTGTCTTCGGAGTGCGGAGTCCAAAATGATTGACCGGCACGGCCTCGAAGTTGTTGGAAGCTGTCGTTGTGTCTGAGTCGGGCTCAAGCTGCTATCATCCTCTTGTTGTTGAAGAAGTAGCTGATTTATGGCATGATGCTTCATCAACATTTACCTGCAGCCGCGGCAGGTCGTCTGCCAAGAAGATTCAGATACTCAATGGATTCCGATTCACCCAGCTAGACGTGCGGGGGTCTTTTAAGAACTCCCATCGTGAGGCCGCGTAATTCAGCACCTACGTACCAAGACATGAGCCGTCAAAGAAATACATCTCATAATCCTGAGTCCGGACATATTTAATTTAATGAGAATGCAGGCTGAAGTTTGTTGGAATTTGCAACTTCAAGCTTGTGCCGGAAGATTCCTGAACCTTCGGTACATGTACCATCCATTTGGCACGATACTAGGATATAATTAGGCACTTTGGCAGAACATTCTAGATACATTCAAAATACGGAGCTCTAGCAGCTAACAATTCAGTATTTCTGTTCAGCAAGCATCTCACTGCAAAATTTACAACAAAACTGCATCGTCATAATATATATATCAGATAAGGGGACCCACCTTCCTACGTGTTGGTATTTGAATTCCAAGCAATGGAACAGGTGTCGAGCTAGTAGTTTCGTTTAAGGGAAACGACATGCCCTTACTAGATGAGAGTCATCAGAAGTTTGGGAGAAAATGTGGTACAGATAGAACTGATTTTGAAAGTCGGTGACAAACAGTAAATGTTTTTGACGAGTTATTGACGAGATGACATTTCGAGGCCATCACTTGTAGGCTTTGGATGAGTCCGAACTGGCACAAGTGTACCCTAAATATAACTATGCCATCAAAATAAACGAGGGCGAAAATCAAGAAAACAAAACAAGACCAAGGATCCGAGCTTGGTACCGAAGTTGTGGGCGGATGGACCAAGGACCAAGACTCCCATGTGTTTTGTCAAATAATTGTAACTGACTCCCATCATTTGCCTATCATGACGCATATTATGAATTTATTGTTTATCAAGCCCCGACATCCATGATGGGTTTGCTGGTACAATAGCACAGGATGCGTGTTCTAAACTTGGTGTCGTCGTCGGGCTGTTTCGGTTGCCATATTTGAATGTTCTCTGATGTGGTTGCTAACCTGGCAATAGTAGTGTTGGGGCTGCAGCTTCATGGGCTCATATATACCGGGGTACTCTCTATTTATGATTCCCACTATGCCCAAGTTGGTGGCGGAATTCCAGGCTCTGCATTTCCCGAAATTCGGGATTTGGTGCATTCATCAAAAAGGCACGCGGATCCCTCTCACGCCTCATTAGGCCCTCAGAGGTTGTACCGCTCGCTCTTCGTCGTGACCATGGGTCAAATATGCTGCTGTGACTGTTCTATTCGGACCATCAACGCAATTCCTTCTCACGTTCACGTTTCCGACAATGATTGTCTCTGGTTTCCTAGTACTGGTGGTGCAATGTATTTCTTCGTATAAAGGGACCATGGGCTACAGCAAAGCATACTCACTCATCAAGTCTTCTGCGTGATCTCCTTCCTTCACTCGCAGTCCTTCTCTAGCAACCATGTTCTTCTTCCGTGCACTCACCGCAGCTTCGGTATTCTTCCTCGCCGTTAGCCCAACCCTCGCTTCTCCGGCACCGGGCCCCCAAGCCGACCTCGTCAAATTCGACACCGACTTGGTAGCCCGTGCAGATGTAAATGTCCTCGACATCTTTACGGACCTCAAGGGCGTCGCCGATAAGATCCTACCAGAAATTGGTATGCATTCGACTATGGTGATATCGTCGACTCACACTCATACTGTACATTAGAGAGCCTCATCAAGAACAACACCCTCACTCAGGACTTGGTTATGCCCCTCATCAATGACATCATTGGAGCAATCAAGAACGCGACGTCCGAGTTGGGGAGTTTGGATAAGTCTTCGGTCGTTGTAGGGGGTACGAATGAGGAACTCGCCACCCTCGTAGCCGGGATTGTTACAGTACGCTTGATTCTGTTCTCTTACCCTCTTTCGACCTCATATATGCTCTAGGATATCTCGGGCACGGTGGACGGCTTGACGACTGCCAGTGTTGATACGTCTTCCCTAGACTTGGGCTCGATCCTTCTGGATGTGGGTGGTGTCCTGGCAGGACTGGTCGTCGCTGTCGTTGGAGTAGTGGGCGGTCTTCTGGCATTGTTGCTTCCTCTGTGGGTACTTTTTTTTTTCACTGATTAGGAGCTGATTGTGATATGGCTATAGGCTCCTACCTGTCGTGGGCCTCCTTGTGACGATTGTTGTGGGATTATTGGGTGGGCTTTTGGGTCTCATTCTTTGAAGGACATTTTTATACGGGTATTCTGCTAATATCGGACAGACGAGTTATATAATGCATATGTAGTCCATGTGAATCATTCGTTCAGGCATATGCTGTTCGCTAAACAGGTCGTGAGTAATCTTCAGACAAATAGTGGTAACCAACACGCACTGCTATTTCGAATTTGTACAACGTCGCTCTGTATACTCACAGCTTCACTGTCGCGGATTGCCAGGATGACCGACGTTCCTGAGGTGAGGTCAACATGGATGGATAAAGGAGAGCAGAGATATTGTGCGCACCTGCGGAAAGATTGACAGTCCACGTTACGTTCGTACCGTCCTGTTCACCTAGGTCCTCGAGTATAGGCCCATCTGGGTCGCTTCCTGGCACGATGCTGTGTAGTGGTAAGTAATGGGTTGTAAAATTGGAAGGTAGGTAGCAATACAACTGCGGAAGGGGCAAGTCAGAGTTGTGGGTCTGAGAGCAAGATAGGGCTTACGACGTAGTAAGGTGCTGAAATAATCGAGCCTATCGTTATTTTGCATGTAACAGGGAATACGGGTACGCACAGAGACCGCCACTCCACTTGAGAAGGGTATCATTGCATTGAATCAAGGTGCAACTAAAGGAAATCGTGAGCCCCAATGCAGGTCAAAGTATAGATGAGCTCACGGTGTATCAACGGCCAGGTCTGACTCGTTGCTGAATGATAAAGCAGTCGTAGATATTGCCAGCAAGAATAAAGCAAGGATGCCGACCATCATGGTAATAGTAAGGAAGCGAAAACTCCTGTGGAGCGTCGCTTGGCGGGGGTAAACGACGGCAGAACTTTCAAATCATAATGTCCCGAGTGATCTCCGAAAAATCCACGAATGATTAGCCTCGCCGTGACGATCTTCGTTGTTGGGCGAGGCTGTCCACTGAGAATAGGAAGAAATAGACAAAGACATCGATGCTTCAATGACGTTATGATATATGCACCATTCCTTAGTTAGCTAGCCAGCGTCACTCCAGTAAAGAATCACCAAATGATAGCCGCAATATGCACCTAGTACCCACTGAGCGTTGGAACCGTATCGCCGGGTTCGCTCGGCAAACTGGACATGATAGTGCAAAGGTAAGCTACGAACAACGGGAAAGTACGGAGAAACCTCCGAAACTTGCCCTAGAGCCCACGTGGTCATGGATGGACCAGACCCAACGCTCCCAGCGTCAAGTACGTCACATTCTGAGCGGCTGCACACTGTGGGCCGCTGAATCTGTGACAAACGGGCCTCACAGCAGCGTCGCTAACTTCTACGCCCGATATGTTGAAACAGTCCAGCATATCGAGCTCCGTGGGATCGTTTTCCCCATTGTCGACTCTAATCTTCTACAGGAAAAAATAAATAACATGCAAGATGTCATGCATAGCAAAGAGTTCATGTTCGAATGCGATTGCTTATGATTACCGTTCGAAAGATGGGAACATAGATACCTTATGTTAATTCTGTTATGCGTAGTGATTATCCAGTAAGCAGAAAGAAAAGAAGAAAACCGTACAGACTTGATCATTGCACCGATTGCCGTAGATGACATCAAGGCAAACTTTGCAGGACACCCAAATAGTGACAGAAATCATGGGTCTATCCCTACTTGACCTTGCATTTTTAGCGAACCGTAGACTTGCCGGAGTGAGAACGTCAGAACCAGTGATGGGGCACGCCGCTGAAAATACTTTTTTGAGGTGCCAGATCAAACCAGGGACGATTGAGAAGCTGAAGACATACCTAATGAATGTAGGCTGCTCACTATCGCGTCGGCGGCTGCGTTGGTATATTTTCTTCTTGAAATTTGTCAAGTAGAGATCACGTTGTCATCGCGAAATCTTCCTGAAAGCGAACGCCCCTACCCTTACCATGGCTTAAGTCTATGGCACTGGGGCCCAAAGTGAATATATACACATCACCGGCATTATCAGAGGAAGTCGCTATCATAGAAGACTTGAAGTCCATGATATATATACAACGACGAAGCGAAGAGGGCAAAATGGTATTATAGTGGTTGGAGAATGAGCTTGTGGACGATCAGTTGGCACCCGGACCGAACTGCCGAGTCCCTTTTTCCTTCAATGTCGTGCAGACCTTGACTTTGCCTGCTGTCTGTGGCAAGCTGCCAGAACATCTCTACATTCACTATATATAATGATGCTAAATTCTTTAATGTCTGCTAGGTATTTCATAATTCTGTCGACTTTTTTCCTATGTTTTTTTCTGCGGGTCCTGGAATTAGACTCGGAGCCGAACACTGGAAAAATGACTCTCAGATATCTTATAATGGCACAGGACCATCTGGGCTCTGTTTAGGGATATCACACTTTTTATAGTCACCGATATTGCAGCAATTACGGCTTTGAGGTATCAATATGCTTGGCGCTATATCTCATTCACTTGCAAGACGGGTCCTCACTATGATCCTTTTTAATAAGCAGTGATATTTATTTTTACGAGGCTAGAAACTCAAATAACGATGCAGTCATACGTCAGGCATAGATACACAAAACGAGCGGAACTGAAAGGCGCTTCAATGATCGCCAACAAAAGTCTGCTACGAATCAACGTTCTCCTGGTTCACCCTCAACTTCTTCGCCACGTGCCGCTCATCGCTATAATAGCTACTGCTCGAGTTCGAACGGTCTCTGTTGCTGCAGACCCCCCGTTTGTGCGAACTTGAATCTGAAGCAGCACCGGGAGACCTCGATAAGGTCACTGCTGCTGCTGCTTTATCCGTACCCATGTGAGATCTGTAGTGCCTTCGCATATTAGAATTGACGTTAAACTCCCGTCCACAACCTGGGAGGGGACATTGGAATGCTACATGCCCTTGTAAGCCGGCCTCTATAGTTGGTATCTGGCAATGCCACTCACGCGTCGCACCCGTATGCGTATTCTCATGTATCTTTAAGCTACTCGGCCGATTGAAACGCTTGCTGCAGAGTTTACAAATGTGCCTTCTACCACTCGGAATACCAGCGTTCTCCGAGTCTTCGTCTCCTTCCCCGTCATCCGATATCGTGGTCGAGTCGCTAGTATGTAATGGCGAATGGCGCCGTAAGATGCTAGGGCCTGAATGGGCGGTATGTGTGAACGAGACAGATGACGAGTTGGTGTCCGAGCGCAAGACATGGAAAGATGAAGACACTTTGCGTTTCATGTTGATGGGTGGTAGAAAGGATGGGATGAGTTTGGGCGGCTCACTACCTTTTACGCGCAGCTCTGGTGCTACGCGGAAGAGGTGCTCTGGAACATAAACGATTAAAGGAATTTACATTCAAGATTCGTTGAACGACGATACCTGGAAACATGGCCTCTAAGCCGGGCAAGGAAACAGTGGACATCTTGTTGTAGCGGTAGGGCGCTAATCTCCCCAGGGGCGGTGCCACTTTTATCATCCTTCGTAAATCCCGGGTAAAATCTAGGATACCGTACAACTTCGCATCTATCTCCGAAATTGATGTGAATCCATCCCTGGTTTACAATCATTGTTGCAATGTCTGCAGCTTTGCGTAACAACCTATCGTATATTCGGGTGTCCAACCGCCCATGCTCTCGTAAGTTTGAAGTCCCTGGCATCTTGGTCGTCTTGGAAACTTTCTATGTGCCTCTCGGCTTCATAAACTGTGCGCCTGATATACTGCACAGCCTTTATCGTCTATTTATCAAAGAGTGGAGTGTCAATGATGACCATCACTATGAGGCTTTCACGGACATTCAGTCTGCACATCAGAACATATTTAATTTTGAAGTTGCGCCTGATTTTCCTTCGCTGTTGGCCTTCTGATGACTCGTATGCAACACTTGGTCTGTAGCGTTAACTATACATTTGGATTCACTTCCGCAACAGAATACCCTATTGCCTTGCACTACAATGACGGTGGAAGCTATTGTCTGAATGATCCCAGAACTCAGTATGCACCCTCCCGATCGAAGATGACGATGATCGCTTTATAATCAGTGGGCTGATTATCACTGCCCCTTCTACGATACTTTGTTGGAAAAATTACCGGGATCTCGATATAGATTTCAGGCATCCTCGAGACTTGGGCTTTGGACCAGGGCCAAGGGCGCTGATTTGTCCATTGATTCCCATCGGCAGATACATCATCCCCTGTCCCGTTGATTGTCGCTTAGCGGCGACGTTCAATACTTCTCAATGGCTCTCAGGGTATCATTATCATGATGGGCACCGCATATACTTGACTTACGACCACATATCTTAGTGATTTTGCACTTTACACACGGTAAAATTCCTAAATAACTGTCTCGCTCCGTTCTGATCTAGTTTCATTCATTCACTTCTCTTGTTGCGACTACCTTCCGAATCCCAATCATGAACCCCAGTTCATGCCATTCTGGCCTTGGTGACACAATTGTCGCCTGCGGCGCAACTGAGGTGGTCCTGACCTCTGACTCGACGTCCACAGCATCAGATACTACCTAGTACAGATTCCTTTCGTTGAGGAGCGTCGAAGCAATCTTACACAGCTGAAAACAGTTTGCGGAGCTCACTGTGAGTAATTTCATACAACTCGGGATATAATATTCGGTTCAGAATAGGTTCGTTGGCTTGGGTGTAGAAGTTGCGAGGTTGATGCTAATGAAGACCGTAATAGTGATTGCGGTAGCTCTCGCCAGTCCACTAGTACCCATGGAGTACCATCATCTGTATAGGCGCAACAATTTTTACGACGCTATGTTGTGTACTCTTGAATATTAGTTTTTTTCCTAGGTAGAAGCAGCGCAACTGCAATACCGATTTCTTCTCACAGCCGGACGGTGTACGGAAGGTTGTCCAAGTTGACCCTGCAACTTGGGACGAAAAAGGAAAAGTTCGCGGCAAAATAACTTGATGCCAAAACGTGGCAAATTCAAATTCCAGACCAAAATTAGCCTTCATTTTTCCTCTCACTCCGCTCTGTGATTTTCCGAATGACCGTCCTTCATCATTGCACTTCTCCTTCCTCGGGTATGCTATCTGAGATAAGATGGCTCGGCTCCAGGACGCGCGGTTGGGAGGAAGCTATGAATAGCTAGGGACCTGCGGTGCCCTGTGAGGGGGACTTAGTATGTTTTCATGATATGTCAAGGACACCTTTCTGATACAACCGAAATGTAGTCGCATCATCTACCCTGTATCGAGTGCGATTCCAAACATTGGCCTTCGCGTATTCTTTGCTCTGTTAGACACTGGCACCTGTCTCAACTACTGTGGACTCCCTTCTCACTCGAGGCTCTAACGGGCTATCTTCTCCGACTGTACACACTTGTATTCTTCAATCATAGACTCGAGGCGTGTATTTTCTTCCTTCCACCGTTTATTCTTTAGCTCATCGATCTTTTCAAGGATGCGCCCAAATCGTTGGCTATCATGTCAAAGTAGTCAAAAGCTATCTGTGAATATGTTTATGAATGACCTAGTACGCTCCCCCCTTGTATTATGGACCTCATATCGCTCATGAATATTCTCAAATCGTAGACGACAGTCAGAATCAGTAACTCGGTACGCCAATGAGAGTTACTATTCCTTCAAGTCGGAGCCGCTGTACCGGGTGTTGGTGGTGTTGGTGGATGTTTATTCTGGTTTTCATGTCCCTGAGAAGAAAGCTAACCAGGGTCCGTACTACACATGCTTGTGCTACGGTACCGGGGAATCAAGTGTGGGAACATCATTTTGTCAATAGCCCCACGTGATGCCCGAAATGAAATAAAAGGCTCGGGTTGCATGATTTTTCCGTCTCACCTCATGTCCTACTATCCTCCCCAAGGTTCGTGTTTCTCTCCTTGACATTCAACGAATCAATCGAGGTCTTAATCTTCTGTACAGGTTCACCAGGCCAAGGCGGCTATTATCCGCAGGTGCGAGCTTCCTTTGAAAGATGACATGACACACACTTACCTTTGAACGCGCAGCCACCTCCGCAGGCTTACGGGGGAGGTCCTGGGTACGTACCCCAGCAGCAGCCCCAGACAATCATTGTGTACGTTGCGCAGTTTTTGCAGTGCCCGATCTCATACGTCCGTGTTCCAGCCAACAACAACCCCAGAAAAGCGACGACTCAAATTGCTGCATGGCCTGTCTTGCCGGCATGTGTTGCTTCTGCTGCCTTGACTGTACGTTTTCTTTTTCCCGTGTCCGTGGGTCGGTCGTATGATATTGACTGATATCTGCTTACTAGCGATTTGTGATTGAGCGCTGCTTTGGGATCTTGGCGTGTTGTTCTCGTGTATATTTGCTTCGTTGTGCCAAGAACTCGAATCTATATGTACTGAACCGATGATAATGAATAGACCAACAACCTATGATCATTACTAAGGAATATTCAAACAGTAAGCTAGTACAGTGCACGCCGATGGCACGAAGGGATCTGACTGAGGCATCGAGGGAGATCTACCCGGCTGCTCGGTTACCGTCGGCCAATATTCCGCTCCGATAGGGCACAACGTGTTCGCCGCCGGCTCGTTGCAACATAATTACCCAGTTCTCATTTCCGGAATGATCGTCCGTTCATTCTTGCTTATTTTTCAGGGTCCAAAAGTACTAGCGATCCATAGGTTCTCTTTCCGCGACACTTATTCCAAAGCGAAGAGGCGTATCTTGGAGTTTAACCGGGACGCCGATCAGCAGCGCCAGGGCGATTTATGTGCCCAGAACAACTTGGCGCCACCGATCGACTTCGATCATCTAGGGTTATGAGTCATTCAGAGTCATTATGATGCGGTGACGCTGCGGGACTTTTTCTCTTTCATTCATTCCCTACTTTCTCCGAAATATAGCGTCTTCTATTATCCAGCTTGAGCGAATTGTATTACCAGCGCAACTTTACGACCGGATCGGACCTTTTGAACGATACTTTGTGGAGGAATTCGGAATCGAGAATACCGCATGTGAAAATCACCCAGAAAAGAACCAGGGCGAGGTAAAGACTCACACTACAGCACACAGTCATGGAAAATTTGGTACGTTCAACGCCCCTCTCCGAGCTCATGTACTAAAAAAAAAAATCTACAGTCGTCTGGTAAGCGCTAGAAAACCCATAAATTTTACCCAGCTACTTAGCAGCTTTTTCTCTTCCACGCCCACTAGAGCAGATAAACGGTTCGTCTGTGGACTCGGACTTTTACACGTAGATATCAACCCCCAATGTACAGAATTCAAAGGAGCTTTCTCCATGTTCGACAAAGGCGCGTTCCCGCCCATATAAACACACCAATTTCTCATCCAGCTCCCCCCCTTACAGATGGCGACGGCATCATCACCTCCGCCGAGTTGGGGACGGTTATGCGCTCCATAGGATACACGCCCACCGATGATGAGCTCCAAGTCATCATCAGCCAAATCGACGGGGACGGGGACGGGACGGTCGACTTTCAAGAGTTCATGGGCTTCATGCAGCAGCGAGTCGGGGGAGACTGGGACGCGGAGCTCAAGCTGGCGTTCGAGGTCCTGGATAAAGACGGTTGTGGGATGATCACCGCTCTAGATTTGAAGCAAGTGATGGCAAGTCTTGGTGGGGATTGCTTTTTGATATTTGATTCCTTGAGGGCTGACGCTAATGCGAAGGGGAACGCTTGACGGACGCGGAGATCGACAGTATGATCAAGGAGGCTGATCTTGACGGGAATGGGGAAATTGACTATGCGGGTTTGTTCTTTTCTTTCTGGTCGACTACGTTATGGACTCACGGATGTTCATTTCTCCAGAATTCCTCAAGGTAAGGGGGGCTAACCTATGACTTGTGATATTGAGTCCTTTTTGCTTCAAAGATCATGCGTAGTCAGTAGGTACGAGCGTCGGAGCTAGGAGAATAAAGGTTCAAGAATATATCTGTGATACTGGTACATGTTACAATTACGCGATTGGTATAGCTAGTTAGGTGATATGATGTATAAGTAAAGGTCAATAAAGTGTCTGAGAAAGTCACAAAGTCAGAATCATAAAGTCATAAGATAAATTGTGAAGTCATGACCTACCGACCCAAACGCAATAAGCCTACCGATCAATGAACCACGAGACGAAAAAAAGACTTACAATATCATGAGAACTGCTCATCTGCGGCGTTTGACTATACTTAGGCTCCAAGATCTTCCTAGAAGAAAAGACGATAAGAACCATTATGGGAGGAACCTGACCGAGAAGCTTACCTTATAGAGTGGAGAAGCCCTTGGTACGACTGCTCCTTGTTCTTCATGAGGGACGAGATAAATGCCTATAGACGGTTGGTACTTGTGCTAGGGTGAGAGAAAGGACAGGCGCTCACGTAGCTCATGGCACCAACAGCCACGCCACCTTGGAATGTATCGGCGCTCGTCTGCCCATCCTTACTCGCGGACCATGATATCTGACATGTCTCGTCAACGGAACTCGAAAGGAATCCAGAACAATAGATGCTTACCACATCAGCATCAGTCGACTTCCGTGCTCTCCATTGTTTGGTTACGTGTTCACGTCTGGTTCGACCATGACAGTCATACTAGAAAGCCGACTGATCAAGTAAGATGGAGAGGGGCCCAATAAATACAATACTCACGACGTATGGCAAATCTAACAAAAAGGTAAAGATATTAAAAAGGTTCGAGGTCTCACTTGGCTTACACTTACCTAAAGCTGTACCGGAATGGCAGCACTGTGAAATTAACAAGTTAATGAAGAACGGAGCAAGGCACCCAGAAGGACTCACATCAAAGAGAGCCTAGCGGAATCAGGCTCTGAGTCAGGGCCGCACGCGATCGAGACCAAGCGAGGGCAAAGGAGACATACCGTGAGCCGGCACCCTCTCGGGAGGGGCTTGACCATAATCGCATGCATCTCCTAGTCAAAGAGGAGGAAAAAGAAATCCAGACAAATGAAACAGAAGCACCGGAGAGAAACTCACGTCATCGACAATATGTCCATTTTGCTTGAAATCAATAGGGAATATGACTAGAACATAGGTACCCTCAATGGACGCTGCGAAGCCAATACAGTAGAGGTAGACAGACCTTCATCATACCCGTCAACTTCATCGCCGTCCTTGTCACGGGTCTGGCCGCCGTGTCCCGAATCTGGACGGTAAAATGATGATCAGGGAAAGGAAACGTCCGAGAATGACGGGTAATTATTACAATGAAAGAAGAGCGAATCATTGGGCTGCGCGTCTTTGACCAGCCAATGCATAGCGTCGATCATATTTCTTCTCGTAGGGCGCTGCCGAGGATTCGTAGCATCGTCTGTAAGCATCACGATGTCCTCTTTCTTGTAGCCCCAATAGCCTGCAACAATACACCAAAGTCAGTTCATTCGCACCAGTACGAACACGGATAATACCAACGAATCAAAAAGTCTCGAATATGCCTCGCGTCATTGATACAGCCTCGCAGTTCGTGGCGCTGCCCGCGATAATTGATACCAATCTAAAGTAAGTGCCTTCAGTAACGGATCACACGACACAAAAAGGGACGCTCACGCAAAGTGCCTTCTTGCGCCCAGTACACTTGGAGTACCGGAAACGCTGTGCCGGAGCTGTGGGCTGTACTGCGGACTGGTGCTTATGATGACTGCTGTGATTGATAATCACAGGCTGAGAGCCGCTGTTGGTGTGAATCTCCGTAGGAGTCTTAGATTGTGAATGGGGGAGAGAGTGGCTGCTACTGCTGTAGTAGTAGTGGTAGTAGTGGTGATGATGCCGTTCGATGAAAAAGGCCCTCGGTGAGTCTGGGGATATGTTCATGCTACAAAAATGAACCTCGGTATTCAATAAACGGACATAGACGCGTACTCGGACGTAGACCTTGACCTCGGAGTCAGCCCGTTATGTACTGAAGATGGCTTGAAACACTCACTGATGGTATGATCCGGCAGACGAGGGAAGTGAGCCATAAGGAGAAAGTCCGGAAGCATGACTTATTGAGGGGCCGGGAAACGCCCCCGGTTCGACGTAGTAAGTAGGACTTCTATGCATACGATGAGTCAGTCAGTCATCGACATCGAACCTATGATTTTTTATGAATTTCCTTACGCTGGTGGGAACCTGCGGATTTGGTGAGTAGATAGATAGTACGTGAGGGGGGGATTGTTCAGGTACTTACGATGGCCATGGTGTACCAAAAGGTGGAAGTTGTTGATGGTAGGCAAAAGGTGAGTCGTAAGGAGGACTGTTAGGGTCAGGGAAGTCCCACATCATCTTCAAGAGTTTGGGCCAAAAAAAGGAGGTGTATATAAGCCTATTGCAATGGAGGGGAATTTGGTCAGAAACCGAGCAGAAGCTTGAAAGAGATGGTGGTGGTAGAAGTACAAAGCAATGAAACGTCTAGGAATCGAATTCAGAAGGCTGCCCCCGAAGGGAAGCTTGGCAGTAGCCGGATATCCTGTCAAATGTCCGCTCATAAATCCGCCTCCAGTGATCATTAAATTGTCTCACATTCTTTGTTTGATGCCGACGCAATCGTAGATCGACAGGCCCATGGCCCCGCCTTCCAGCTCACACTAGGATCCACTAAACTAGTTCAAAACATCTCAAGGAAAATCCAGGCCGTCCCAACACAGCTATGCCTAGGAGAAATGCAGCGTTGTAGAAAGGTACGAATACGGGAGAGCACACGTAATACAAACGTTGACGCACCCGTGGTCTACCACAGCAACATTCTTCAGCATTAATGCATAATGTCCACAAGAGGCACAGGAAAACTTTACATAACCATCCACCTGGCGTAAAGTGACGATGATTTCCTTTGCCATGAGACATCCTCACAGAGGCGTTCTAGCCGTATAATGAAGACAATGGGAAAATACGCTCGCTTACTACGATTGGCGAACGTAAGGTCTCGAAAAAGGAAATTTTGTTCCATCGCGCCGGTTAAATTAGTATCGGCATGAAGCACGGTGAACTGTGTAGAGTAATAAATATATCGTCATCAGGTTTTGTTGTATCCCATTGTAGTAGCCAAAATACGAGGCCAGGGCATTTGTTACGGTCGATGACAGTAAAGTCTGTCAGGTTTGCCATACACACTTCCACCTTTTGACACAAGTCAGGGAGCGAAGGACCCCGTTTACCCATCAGCAGCCTGATGAACGTGCGATAGCGGTCGCATGTGGTCACCAAGTAATATCGCATTGATAGTCAGCACCTGTCATAGATTACTGGCATGAACGGCAAGTGAGAACTGGCTCACATTGAGCTCTACGGTCCGATATTGTGACACGTGAACAGCAAGCCGTAGCCGTAGGCACTTGAGACCAAGGTTCGCGATATCTTCGATGAAGCCATACGATTCTAACGATGCATTTCATACGGAGAGACCTCAGTGAGCACACCAACGCGAGTATATGCGCGGTAATTCGAAGGGTACAAATCACACGTTCATCTGTTAGTCAATATCAGTTACAGCAGTACGAGATAAGGACAAAAGGTAGCACCAAGAGTGAAGATACTCCGCGTATTGCTCTAGAACAGTTACGTTATTAGACGTGGAAACTCGATACTGTGTAATGAAACGCACTGGATCTCGAACAGCGCTCCTTGCCGTGCCATACGATAACCAATAGCCAAAGCAGCTCTCAAATACAACCGTGCCCTTCGACGCCACCCTTGCACACCGAAAATTTCGGACAAAATTGGTGAGCCGTAGAAGCTAGGGATGAGCGAGACTCGCACCGGTAATCCCCTAGTCCTAATCCGCCAACTCTGCTCCAAGAGAGAAGTATAGACAATTGATCATGAAGGTAGTAAAGAACTAGCCCAGATGCTCACGAACAGTCATGGTGGAAAGAAGGAAAGCGAATGTCGGGGCAAAAAAAAGTCATGTGTCGCACTAATAAATTTGGCCACAAAAGCTCCAATTTCGGCATTTCAACTAAATCTGTCCCTCGATCCGGTTTTTTAGGTAAAGCCCTTTGCGTCGTCATCTTCAACGAGCCTAGGCCAGATTGCGTCAATAAGTAAATTTTCCTTCACCGATTTGTCCGTCGCAGGATTTGCACCCAGAAAGGATGGTGTTCAGGGCATGGTCGCCTTGCACCGGATGTCCTTGCAAACATCATCATCCACCATCCCGCGACTTCTCTCTCGACCGACTTACACTAAGAAACACCGATTTGACGCGTTTGGCGCGCTCAAATGGCGCTCCCCTCGACACAGAAACGATGATAGCATCGTATGAGGCCGAGATGCGGAGCATTAATTCTGGAGAGGCTCATCCCAAGGCCTTCATTCTCGATACGAGGCACAATATATTTGCTATCTAGACGACGTTGGACACACTGCGCCAGGAACCTGAACATGTTTCGGAGGCGATACAGGAAAGGAAAAAGACTCCCTGCCGCCTTTCTCCAGAAACCTTGTCCTAGATATTCTGCTGTGCCCCAAACTTCCACACCCTTCGACTCTTATTATTTAAGTCGCGATGGACACCTGCTCCCTTCCCGCTCTGATCGTTCGACCTTTTTGTCGGTGACGCCTCAATGGACTCGTACGTGATAACCTTATGCTTTATCCTCCACTGATGAAAACACCTTCCTGCTTTCTCAGTAGAATTATATCACGGCGAAAACAACCCTCGCCTCTTTGGGATGGTTCCCTGCTGAAATCCGGGTGAGCGCTGGAGAATTACCGCTCATTCTAACACATCGCACCCCTTAAATTCGTGTGGTATGGATTATTTTTCCCCTTGCTTTGAAGGTCTAGCCCCAGATTTTCGTTGGGGAGCTTCAAGGTAAGCGCACCAAAGCGTCTTTGAATCTTAAAACTGAGGTTTCATCTCAGTTGAGCTTGGTGCTCTACGTGAATGATTGGCCTCCATTGAATATCAAGTCTTCTTGTTAACCTTGCATAGGACATGTTTGTCTTCTCTATTCACATGTATGTCGAGCACTGGGAGATTGACTAACTATACTCAATCTCCAATGTATGCTCCAGCGTATACTGTGTAAGGTTGTGGATGCGTGAGTAATGTATTCTTTTCTGTCTTCCTATTCGACATGGTTAACAAACGACATTCCAGTGGGGCGGTTCTTCCATCGCGTAATACCATGCTTTATCGTACGTTCGTTTTCACTCAAACATATGAATAATTTTCCTAATTTACACAGACAGTCATCGTAATTGGTATCTGCTGTAGGTTCTCTCTGAATGATCCGATACTAGTAAATGGCTCTTATCCCCGTCGCTATCAACCACCTCAGTCCGTAAGTATACCAGTTACGTTCTCCTTCTCTTGCATTTATGATATGTGTTAGTTTTCTGCAGAGAAGTATAAGGAGTTCGAAATCGTTGATGGATTTTTCCTGAAATTTCTTCTCCTTGGGGCCAAGTATACGATATCGTATATCACTGAAATTGACAAGATTTCAGTAAGTGGGATAATGTACCATGAAATTACAATCATGTACTAACACTTGGTACTGCTAGCGCTGGTCTCACTACAGCAGTAACGGTGGACATAATTATGGCTCTTGCGATATCCTACTACCTTCTCAAGGGGCGAACAGCTACGGATTCCTTCAGGTGAGTTTATTTTCCATTCCTCAAATTACTAGCAGGAACTAATGCCACTCTACCAGTACGAACATCAAACTCTTTGCCTCGATGCAGTTGATCCTCATTTCCGGACAAGGTACAAGGTAAAATTCTCCAGCCGCATAACGGATGACATCCCATGAAACTTATGCGATTCCAGTGCACTGGACATAGCTTCTCCGATCACGGTACAGCCTCTACCTAATTAAATGGTTTATATCCGTTGAGTTCTGATTCTTTATAGTTTCTTGTCTTTCGCAGAATGCTCATCTTCATGGCAATCGGAATCGTTTCATCCAAACGTCAGCCTCTTTTCTCACATAGAAGTGTCTCCTTACCTGAAAATTTCCACACCATGGGACGCGAAAATATCGAGAGTGTCATCTTAATCGAAGACGAATTTGAGCGGAGTAGCGAAATTACAGCATGTCCCGGCTATACAGTGTACCTTAATTCTTTACTAGCTATGTACAAATCTTTGGAGCATGAATGGCTTGTATATCGATCGCTTCCGATAGGCTCAATGCACAAGAATGAAGACAGAAAAATATTGGTACCTCCTTACCATCAACATTCAGGGCCCAAGGCAGAGAAAACATGTGTCTTTCAGCACTTTAAGCTACACTAACTAGATATTTCTACAGATTACAGGCACTATTCCGCTGTCTATTATTATCAGTGATGTTCAGCTCCGACGGCCTTTTTTTCGATAATCGTAAATCCGAGCAACAATTTCGTGGCTCCGAGTCAGTTTGAGAAGGAGACTCCGAATTCAAGGAAAGAAGAAACGAGAACATGCACGGTTATCAGAGTGATTTGTTTGTAAATCTCGATGGTAATTATTGTCAAATGTTTTTAATGATGGAAGGCGAGGAAGCTGCGCTGTTCTTGCGATCCCCTCAACTGCACGTCCCAGCACATTGTCGCCATAAGCGATCTCTGAACGTGTTACAAGTCAGATATCAGGACTAGATGGGTCAGAACCACACCCAACAAAGGTATACATCGCGGTTAAGGAGAACGGAAACACACGACGATCATTGAATAATAAAAATCTGTTTCCTTCCTTCGTAATAGTCATCGTCATCTCATCCACGAGAGTACCGAGTTGGAGCTAGGCATCATTTAAATATTGAAACCAACATGAAACTCGTTGATTTGTAAGGCTGTTCATCGTGAATCCAAAGTGAATCTTACATGCAAATTTTAGATAGAGCTGAAAATGGGAGGGACTTCTCACTGGATGAACAACAGTGTTTTTTTTTACCCATGAATACATAGAAAATACAAAGTTTATTTTACCGTTTTTTTTTACTGGAAAAAGTAATAAAAGTATTTATATTCACTTTTTTCTGCAAGATTTCCAAATACAGTAGAACTTTACAAGAATTTATACCGTTTTTTGTATAAAAAATACTTGAACATTTTCTACGTATTTAGGAGTAAAAATATACAAATTTTAGTGCAGTCTCTCCATCTTATTTTCCGCCGACAGACAAACCGAGATAGGAAACAATAATGTGCGTTCACATGGCATCAGGAAAATCGTTGCCTACGGCATATTTGGACCGAAGGACTCGGCCTACAGATAAACATGGATAAATATCGCGTCTCCGACTTCTCACCGTGACTCAGGTTGGGATCAAGACTCTACCACCTACGCATTCGACTATACGCGCTTGGCACCTCGATAACCATCTTTCAGATAATCTATCTCCGTCAGCTTGCTCTGCGGCAGGCTCCTACTATGTCCGTCGGCACGGAGATGAAATTGTGAGATTCACCGAGGCTTCAGTGACCGTTTGGTAGCTAACCAATAGGTTCTTAGATTTTAGCTATGCATCCGAACATGCAAGTCATCGGGAGAAACAGGAACATCGCCTTCGAAATGACGAGTCATATTTGCTGCGATCAGTCTAGCTCTTGATTGTGGATTAGACATGTCCCGGGAGATGGATTTCTCGTGCTGAAGAGCGTGGCTTGAGGGCCTGTTTTCTACTACTTGTCTTCACTGACAAGGTCAATACTCATCCGAGCGGTCGAACTTTTTTCAACGACTGTACTATTTCCTTGAAGATACTAGGGTACCACAAAGAGTGCTGATACTTGATGAAGGTATTTGATACACTGTGAGTTATCAGCTTCTGAACCTGTGTTTTAGGACAGACCTGTACCTCCGAGGCTTGGAAATAGATTGTTCGCTTCAAAGTAAAGTTTGCTGGCGGTGATATGCCCTCTGTCATCCGCAGTAAGCAGGTGGGCGCGCATCACTTCTCCCGAGGCTGAATTCTTGATTTGCCCGGGATAGTTCTATGATCATCTCTGCTGGAATCAATGCTCATTCACGCAGTGGCTTACTTGCGCCTTCTCTACCGGCAACTGTATGTTACGATTGAACGGACAATTCAGCAACTTCAAGGCGCGCGTTCGAAGCTGTCCCTCCTACGCCAGCTTGAGAACCCGCTTAAGCCACTCTCTCCCAATTAGACCGACTGCGCGGGCTCGTTTAATCAACTTTGCAATTGGCACAGTGATTTCCTTTCTCATCTGCTTCGCCAAGACTTGCTCGTCGCACGAACCATACTGTTTCTTCATAAAAGCAGTGTCTAGGCCTGAAATTTGTTGAGTAAGATAACAATTGCTTGTAGGTTCTTTTTTCCTTCTCACGATCTATTTTTAATCATTGCTGCTCTTGGATAAAAATACCGCACCACACCACGCCACACCTCATACATTGGTTGCCGATACCAATGAATGTTGCCCGCAGAGGGTCTTCGTATGAGCCAGAGAAAATCCGTTTATTACTGCTTGGCTGAATAAATGAAAAGATGATGCCCGTAGCTGTTTAGCCTCTAATGCATAGGTAACCGCGTGTGGAGCTGACGCATTGTGACTGTTATTTGTCGCTCGCGTTATGGATGAGCAGAATTTCATTGTACTGCTAGGCAAGAAATGGATATTTGACGTGATTGCCTCTAACGACTTCCTAACAGTGCTCCGAAAGTTTGGCAATTGCCCGTTAATCCCCGAAGGCGCGATTTAGAAGACGTCTATCTGACGCACCGCAAAGTGACCGCTGACGACTGAACGATATAAAAGGACCCTAGCTTTTGGAGAAATATTCATCTCGAAGCCCCTGCCTCCTTCAGACGCGTTCACCATGTCTAAAGTTGCTCCTCTTCTATGGATCATTTTCCTAGCGAAGACTGTTGCATCTGCACCAGCATCTGTCGATGCGTCTGTTTCTGGTTCCAGCGTCGCCACATCCGCCACTGTGTCAACCTCTGGTACGAACATCGCGAGCTCCACCGACAGTGCTCTAGAAGCAACAGCGACTGTCGGATTCATCTCCACTGACGCCAATGGTGTTCTATGGGATGAAGAGAGTAACCCTTCGTTAGTCACCGCCCAGCGTGGTAAACTTGGAGCTTCCATCATGGGTCCGGATAACATACCTATTGACCTGCAAAATCCCGACCTATTTGCGCCACCAACCACTGACTCCGGCAGTGTGTTAGTAATGTTTTATTTTTAATTTTCGCGGGGTTTCTGACTGTTATTCTAGCCCCAACGCCAAATGGCCCTTCGCCCTTAGTCACAACCGCTTACAGACGGGGGGATGGGCCCGTCAAGAGAATAGTAAGCCGCAGCCTGAATCCACCATTCGATTCTGTGGCGCTAACGTACTTGATATCATAGTCGGAGTTATGCCCATTGCTACCGGTGAGTAGAGCGATGACTCTCGGTTTGTATTGAGTTCACTAGTTCGCAGAAATGGCCAGCGTCAATATGCGGCTCGAGGCAGGCGCAATTCGGTATGTTCAGCGCCCGATACCTCGGCCAATGCTGATAAAGGTCCTCCAGCGAATTACACTGGCACAAGACTGCAGAGGTAAGTATGGTCTAATTAGGAAACATCCATCAGCGTTTGACAAGTTTAAAAATAGTGGGCATATGTTTTAAAAGTAAGTACCATAAATATAACTCCGATCACTAGCCTGTTTTGACATCTTCTGCCAAGGGATCCACCCAGGTGACCGCAGTCGACACGGAAGGACGAAATTACATCGCCACCGTGGTACGTGTTCTTCATCAATGCCCGCTATCCATCTCATTAAAGCTTTCAGGGACCCGGTGACTTGTGGTACTTCCCTCCTGGTATTCCTCATTCACTGCAGGCGACCGGAGATGACGGGGAGGGCTCTGAATTTATTTTGGTATATCTCCATTCAGAATCCATAGTCCCTGCCCCTTAACCACACCACAGGTATTTGATGACGGAGCTTTCAGCGAGGATTCTACGTTCCTGGTAAATCACCTACGCCATTGTGTTCATAGCTAACACTAGAAATCCAGTTGACTGACTGGTTAGACCACGTTCCCTATGAAGGTACGTCTTCTTTCCGTCCTGGTTTCGTCCCGTTAAACTTATTCCACTTTGCAGTTATACAAAAGAACTTCCAGATCGACAACTCGGAAGCGTTCGCACACATCCCCAAGGAGGAACTTTACATTTTCCCAAGCAGTCCGTATTCCTTCATGTCTCTCTCAGGTGACTCTGGCTTAATCTGATGCAGCGATCCCGGAGGACGACGCCTCAGCCCCTGAAAGCCCCCAAGGAACCGTCCCGAATCCTTACTCGTTCGCTCTGTCAAAAGCTAATGCCACTCAACATTCGGGAGGTTCAGTCAAAATTGTGGACTCCAGGTCATTCACGGTCTCTACAACTATCGCCATGGCGGAAGTCGTAATCGAGCCCGGTGCGATGCGGTATTTAATGTCTTACTTCAATATGTAATTGTTATCACTGAACCGTGGTCACTTAGGGAGCTTCACTGGCATCCGACTATGGATGAATGGAGCTTCTTCATGTATGTGATTTCTGTGGATGCTTTTCTGTTCTGACATCCGTTTAGTGAGGGTACAGGAAGAGTGACACTCTTCGCGTCTCAAGGTACTGCCAGGACGTTTAACTACCAGCCTGGTGATATTGGTTAGACCTCTTTCTTTCAATTACTTTATTGTCTGACTGAGAGCTCGCCTATAGGTTACGTTCCTGCAGCCTATGGTAAAGAGTCAAATGTCCTTTGGCTCGCTCGTCATTTCTTACTACGTTTTATCAGGACATTATGTTGAGAACACTGGTAATACGACATTGAAATTCCTAGAAATCTTCAAGTCCGGTACGTATCGTTCCTTGAAGACCAGGTCTTCAGACTAACTGGGCCCCCTCTCAGATCGCTTCGAAGACATCAGTCTCAATCAGGTGAGGAATAATCGCTCGAACGTTGTCTACTAGATCTGACAACCGTTTCCAGTGGTTGGCCTTGACTCCTCCCGCACTCGTAAAGGCACATTTGAACATAGACGATGCAACGATCAGCCAGCTTTCCAAAGTCAAGCCAGTCGTAATCGGACCCAGTGCTTGATGTTTATCTTAAAACACATACATATCCGGGATCCCAGGAAAAGTTTCGGAAGGACTTTAGATATTACAAGTACATTTTCAATAAATCTGATTTCGCGCTTCGAATGATTATTGAATATGTGTAAAGTAACATTATCGGAGCAATAAATTTCGCAGGCAGAGAGGAAAGGCTTCGGCAGTCGGAGCGAGTGCTCCGCGATCAACGGATCGTGTTTCGTTTTCAAGCCTCCATCACCTGCCTCATATCCTCGTTTCTGGCGCCTTCTATAACTCTTCATCATCATGAATAATAAAAAATAATCTTGTACTGCAGGCTACCTGTATACTGATCTTGTACATACTACAACCACTGGAATGTCACTTGCAAAGGATCGCATTCTTATAGATTCTTATGCAGCTTCTCTGGAACTATGATGGCCATCGGGTGAATGTCTTCTTTCTGTGGCTACTAGTGCTGCGGGCACAGCGCTTTGAGATAGGTACCGATTCATCAACAAGAATTTAGAGAACAGGGAGTAGCATCGCTGCAAACTACACACTGCGCAGTAACCCAGGCTTTCTTTCCCCACCTAACATGCCGTCTAACTAATTTTGGTGAATGTTTGCGTCATGTACCTCATTTCACAAGTCGGGTAAATTTATCGCTATTAAGCTAACTCCGAATGTGAATTTCGATATCTTACTCTCAGACGTCATTCGTACGTGATTGGACTATATTCTCACATTGACGTAGTTTGGCTAATGGTGAGTTTTCTGCGCAGAATTGGATAGCCCGGAGAACAGTACTTACTCATAATACTGCCGTTCAAACGTGAAGATTGACGGTAGTGAGCCCGAGGCCGTCACATATTCGGGTCAATAAGGAAAGACGTCCTTGAGACAATATGCGCGTTCCGTTGAGGCCGGATTCCTTTCTATCGTGGATAGGAAATGTCCCAATAGATTCCTCATCACATGTGCTTACCTAGCTTCATTCTTCGCCGCACGTACTTCGATCAAGATCGGCTAGCACACCAAAGCTGCTCCTGAAACAACGGTGGATCGGAGAGTTGGACTCTCAGCTAGTTGTTTTCCAGTCTTTTCCAGGAAGCCTTCGCAGAATTTAGGATCCGCCTTGCCCTTTTCTGTACATGACAGTTTAATGGGTACGCTTTCCATATATTTGACAGAGAGGGTACTGGACTCTCGAAATTCATTTAAATGATGAATATTCTCAAACGCAACATTGACTTATTCGCGATGATCTTGTGCTAAATATATATTCCTCTAACCCTAGATGTCTGCTTTGCTGGAAGTTCCTCACTGACAATGGCGATTACATCCATAATGGCATTTGGTTGAGCCGGGAACGATTTCTATCCCTATTGTTGACTACCTCTAAAAGACGACCTGAATCATTAGGAGGCACCTTGCATGTACTTGGCTAGACATCGCGACTTTCACGGTTGAATGTGGATCAAAAGCCCTGTCGGAACGTCATTGGTAACACCTTGCCAGGCAAGGTGTTACCAATGAAGTCATAACATGAGTAATCTTTCGTTTAACCTTCCTCATTCATCTCAAGTGTACCTTGGAGTTGTAGCTGTCATCCGTTCATCCCCGAAGACCAAATGAGTCAGGCGATTTGTAACTCAGAGAGAGGTGCTACATGGGCAGTATTAAAGCTTCGAACATTCTGGAGACATCCATCTCAGAAGTCCACTTCTCTGTTGCGTTCGCCATGATCAAAGTCTCTTCTCTTCTATTGGTTGTTTTTCTCACGAAATTCACTTTCAGCGCTCCTACAAGCCGTAATTACACCTCTACCGATGCCAGTGTCACTGTATCGTTCACTGAGGCTTCGTTGAGCACTACCATCCCGACTTCAACAGATAGCTCCTTCGAAGAGGCGACTACTGCAGGCTTCATCTCCACCGACCCTAACAACGTCTTGTGGGACGACAGCAGCGACCCCTCTGTAGTTACCCCTCAACGTGGGACACTCGGAGCCCCCATTATAGGACCAGATAACATACCGCTTGATCTACAAAATCCCGACCTTTTTGCACCACCGACTAATGATTCCGGCACAATGTCAGTGAATTGAATCTCTAGTTTTTGGTTCATATTTCTAACGCGCCTTTCTCACCGCAAAGTCCCAATGCTAAATGGCCCTTCGCCCTTAGCCATAACCGTTTGCAAACGGGGGGATGGGCCCGTCAGGAGAACAGTAAGTTACAACTCATTACCTTCTCTTCAAATAACGTGGGACTGAGGTAATTTATTATAGTTCAGGTTATGCCCATCGCTACTCGTGAGTAAAGCGGCGACCTGCGATGTCATAAGTTCACATAATCCTGTCGATAGAAATGGCTAGCGTCAACATGCGACTCGAACCGGGAGCAATTCGGTAAGTGCTTCGGGATTTAGTACACCTGTAGCTCATACAAGACCTATAGTGAACTGCATTGGCACTTGACGGCAGAGGTATGTGATCTTTAATCTATTCATGATATGATTGTCTGACGTTGTCAATATTAGTGGGCGTACGTGTTAAAGGTAGACAACCCTGACTCTTAGATGCTGTCGTCATTCTCTAATGTCTTCTCCCAAAGGGATCCACTCAAATCACGGCAGTAGATGCAGATGGGCGAAACTATCTTGCTACGGTGGTAGGTGTTCTTTTACATCATTTTAGCTATTTCTTTGAAACGTTTAAGCATCCTGGTGATTTGTGGTACTTCCCTCCCGGTATTCCCCACTCCCTACAGGCCACCGGAGACGATGAAGAGGGTTCAGAGTTTCTTCTAGTAAGCTGATATATATAATTTTCTCGTCTCTCTCTGATTCACAGTCCAGGTATTTGATAACGGGGACTTCAATGAAGATTCCACATTCCTGGTAAGTCAGATCGTAGACCCGAGCACACCCCCTAGTTAAGTATGGAGTTTTTAAGTTAACTGACTGGTTGGATCACGTTCCGTACGAAGGTGCACTTTTCCGATGATCTCATCCCGTTCTTTTGCTGACGAAGTATCTTGATTCCTAGTCATCCAAAAGAACTTCCAGGTCAGTAACCCAGATGCCTTCGCGCACATCCCTGCACATGAACTCTACATCTTCCCAAGCGGTTCGTCTCCTTTCTATGCGACCGAAAGTAAAAGTGACTGACCTAACTGCAGCTGTCCCTGACGCCGATGCAACTGCACCGGAAGATCCTCAAGGGACGGTCCCTAATCCCTTCTCGTTCCCGCTCTCTCAAATCAATGCTACTCAGTATTCCGGCGGGTCCGTGAAGGTTGTGGATTCTACTACATTTACTGTCTCCACGACTATCGCCATGGCTGAGGTAACCGTTAACCCTGGCGCGATGCGGTACGGTATAGTTATTATATCCTCAAATTCCGTAGACTGATGGAATTCTAGGGAGCTGCACTGGCATCCTACGATGGATGAATGGAGCTTCTTCATGTAGGGGCTTATTTTGTATATTCTCGGCTCCACCTGACGTCCTTCCAGTGAGGGTACAGGAAGAATGACCATCTTTGCATCAGAAGGTACTGCTGGGACATTCAATTACCAGCCTGGCGACATCGGTTAGTTTCCTTTTCTATCGTGTCCATTATATGGGCGATTAACTCTGCGATAGGCTACGTTCCGACAGCTTACGGTTAGTAGTTGATACAGACTTGCCTGCTCAGTTCTCAATTTCGCGAAACAGGCCACTACGTCGAAAACACTGGAAATACGACTTTAAAGTACTTGGAGGTCTTCAAGTCCAGTGAGTGTCTTTGAACGTCGCTTCGAAGGATAGAACTAATCTTGTGGCCTCTCAGATCGTTTCCAGGATATCAGCCTTAACCAGGTGAGAAAAAATTGCTTTAAGGTAGACTCGATCTGACGGAAGCCTCCAGTGGTTGGCTTTGACTCCTCCCACATTAGTTCAAGCTCATTTGAACTTGGATAATGAGACCATCAGCCAGCTTTCCAAAATTAAACCAGTAGTAATTGGACCTAGCACTTGATTGTGTTTTGCTTTAAAGGGTAAGTCATAGATATGCATGAAAAAATGCCTTGTCTACATTTATGAAAGCTTTGATTCAAATGTTGGTGATGTAGAGTACTGTGTGACAATGGAATGAACAAACACCAGCCCACTGTAATGAATGGTGCAGATACTTCATGATTCAGCCTTCTATCCCCCTATTGTAAATGTCACATTGAATCCTTGTGCCCTATAGACATCAAGAGCTGAAAGAACTGTAACATGCTCCACCCCATCTTCATGTAGCTCATTGTCTGTATCAAGAAAGTGGTGTAGATTAACTTCATTTGAGTGTCAAACTGGAGGTGATTGGACATGAGCAAGCATTCACCAGGACTCTATATTGACAAATGTCTGCATACTAAATGACATATTACTGGTTATGTGTAAAGTATGCAGACATGGGATTGGAGATGAAGATCCATTGGCTCTCAGAGTCAGTTAGAGAAGTGTCTCATTGCCAATTGCACCTCTGTTTATGTCTATGAGGTGAATGTTCTCAAGGGATGGGCATGTATGAAGAATATACAAGAGAACATCCTCCACAATGTTTCCATGTTTGAAGTGGAGAATCATGATGTGTGGTGGTCCTGAGCATTCAAGAAGGTTGTGAATAGCAGTGAACATTTCAAGGCATTTGCACAAATTGTAATCATTGAAACATACTATCTGAAGATTCCTGAGGGCAGGAAGTTCAATCCTTTCAGTCAGTTGCACCAGAGGGTGATCATCTCAGTGTGTTGCATCACATATATGTGTGCACCAAATTTTGGCTTCTACAAGCTAGTACTCTCCACAGAACTAACAACACTCACCAGCTCAGTTAATGGGAACACAGGACTAGGATCCACTAGAAATGAAGGTCAGAGAAAATAGACTGTCATCTGCACTATCATCTGTCATTGGTAGCCCACTTTTCCACCAGATCAGGAACCATGTTAGATATAATGGACTGCCATCTGTCAGTGGAAGCCCACTTTTCCACCTTAATCTCACTAAGGATGGTGATCCCATATAGTTTTCCCTCTAGGAGAATCTTTTAGGAGTGTAAAAAGGAGTGGTTATAACTGAGCAGATTGCTATTTGACAAGAGTTATCAGAGTGGATAGGTATAGGGGTAGGAAGCTGGCTTGGTTCTGAGAGTATAAAAGCATAATTAATGTAACTAGTACAGAGAAAAATAATCTAGCTCATAGTATACTAAAGAAACAAATTCCTTATCCAAGCCTCCAGCTTAGCATACTTTAGCAGCCTTGTGCATAGTGTCACTAGTGGACAGCACAGAAGCTCATTGCTATTTCCAGAACTAGCTCTCAAAGCTCACTCTCTTGAAAGAACATTGAGTCCCACTTTCTCACCCTTCTCCACTATCAGAAGTGGATCCATTGTAAGACTGGAAAACTCTCTGGTGAGAAAATTACAGTTTGTTTTTGCAAGATCTTTTGTATACAGTATGTATATGGGGAGGTGCAAGAACCATCCACTTCAGATCTATACAGATTCACTTCTGATAGTGGAGAAGGGTGAGAAAGTGGGACTCAATGTTCTTTCAAGAGAGTGAGCTTTGAGAGCTAGTTCTGGAAATAGCAATGAGCTTCTGTGCTGTCCACTAGTGACACTATGCACAAGGCTGCTAAAGTATGCTAAGCTGGAGGCTTGGATAAGGAATTTGTTTCTTTAGTATACTATGAGCTAGATTATTTTTCTCTGTACTAGTTACATTAATTATGCTTTTATACTCTCAGAACCAAGCCAGCTTCCTACCCCTATACCTATCCACTCTGATAACTCTTGTCAAATAGCAATCTGCTCAGTTATAACCACTCCTTTTTACACTCCTAAAAGATTCTCCTAGAGGGAAAACTATATGGGATCACCATCCTTAGTGAGATTAAGGTGGAAAAGTGGGCTTCCACTGACAGATGGCAGTCCATTATATCTAACATGGTTCCTGATCTGGTGGAAAAGTGGGCTACCAATGACAGATGATAGTGCAGATGACAGTCTATTTTCTCTGACCTTCATTTCTAGTGGATCCTAGTCCTGTGTTCCCATTAACTGAGCTGGTGAGTGTTGTTAGTTCTGTGGAGAGTACTAGCTTGTAGAAGCCAAAATTTGGTGCACACATATATGTGGTGCAGCACAGCAATACAGATCTGAAATGATCAGCACTAGTATAGCTGGGATGCACCCTTGATTATGATTGGACAGCAGTTAAAGGCATGAATGCCTGGCTATTCATATACCCATATTACTAGAGGAGCACAATTGGGTAAAAGGTATGGAAAGAACCACTTGTGGAGTCTCTAGACCTGTTAGATGAATCATCTAGACCTACTATAGTGTGACAATTAGCAATAATTCACCACTAGCCAAGAAAATCTTATCAATATACCTCATACCCAGATAATGTTTATGATTTCTGTATCTGTCTTAGTAGTATATAGGTAGTAGGATGGGCACTCATGCACACTAGATGTTAGACCCGCATTCCACATGATCTGCAGACATGCATAATCCTTCAGGCTGTCTTGTGCTTGGACAATCACCCTTAGGCTATGGCTATGGTCTTCCAATCTTTGTGTGGAAAGAATGTGGTATAAGATAAACTTTAGTTAAAAGATGCAAATATACAACAATACTATGTTACTTATATACACAAACTGAAAGCTAAGTATAGATATGTCCATGAGTTGTCCATGTGTGAATGGGAAGGAAAGAGCATGTTGGATAGGAGGTGGTTATTATTAGAAGGGAATTGACCCATTCATTTTCTCTTGTTGTACTGTGCCTTCATCTGAATCACCACCTTTTCCAGTGTGTCATGTATCTCTTTATGGACTTGTGCCATGGTTTCAGTGAAGTCCATGGCTGTGGGGTTGGCAAATGGGGTTTCCCATATTGAGTCAGGCATGAGTCAGGGATTCCTTCTGTAAAGGGTCATGAATGGACTTTTTCTCATGGCAGAGTGTATGCAATTGTTATGAGTGAATTCTGCCATTGGTAGCCAGTTGCTCTAGTCATCTTGTTGGTGATTGATGAATATGTGAAGATATTTTTTGATCTCCTGATTGGCTCACTCTGTTTGTCCATTGGTCTGTGAGTGGTAGGCAGTGGAGGCATTTGAGGTAATATTCAACATTTGATAAAGATCCTTCATGAAAGTTGAGATGAATTGGGGTCTACAATCTGAGATGACTACTTGAGGCATCCCATACCTAGTGTAGATATGGTCATGAAGAATTCATGCTCATCCTTCTGCTGAAAGTTCTTTATGACAAGTGACCAGCACAATGGTCTTAGAAAATCTATTCACTATGTGTTATGCACCGACTTGGGCACGTGACTTTGGACAGTCAGCTGATCCTCTCTGGGCCATTACGCATTCGAACGATCACCCAATTGAGAGAACTATGCTAATAGTCTTTAGTGTAGTGCGAGTAAGAGGTTTATAGTGTTAATTAAAACAAGAGATAGAGTACAACTGACTAGTTTACTCTGTTTATATAGTATTTCTATGGCGTGTATATTTAGGTGAAACACTACGGTCCATGCACTAACGGTGTCGAAGTAGGATGATCCGGGAGGATCATAGAACCAATGGTAATCATCTGGGGTGACAGATGGTGAGAATGAGGGTGGTAGCCGGCGAATAGCTGGATACGAGTCGGTTTCTGGGCTAGATTAGATGGATGAGTCATGGATATGACTCGGATAAGATAAGATAACGGAAAAATCGTAACATTACCCTCTTGTTAAAGCAGTCATCCCGACTGCTAAGGCTCTTCCAAAGGGGTGTCGTGTTGTGTTGCAATTTGACTGATCCAGTACTGATCAATCAACTTTTTCCATATTTCTTCGTCTGGATTGATAATCCATTTGACGCGTCCGTCTGTTCTTTTGGCGAGGTAGGCTACATCGCCATGTTCCGAATATTCGTGGTCCAGTATCTTGATCACTATTTTTCTGGTTGCGATTTTTGGAGTATATATGGCGCGGTTTACGCTGGCCTGATACTCTTGGATTGCTTCCAAGGTGTTCTTCATTTCGTTCTCTCGGACCCATGAATTGTGTTCACGAGTCCATCCCTTCCATTTGACTAGGTAGTCCGTGACTTCCCTAGATGGTTGTCCTCGCTTGGACCGTACCTTTCTGGTATGCGAGTCCAAGACTTCTTCGATTTCGTATTCTTCCTGACCATCAACAAGGTCCAGAGGGGGAGGTGGCGGTTGTTCTTGGTTCGCAAATGAGGGTGCGACGTATGGAGTCAGTAGTTTCTCATTGAATCGGGGGTGGATCTTCCAGTGGGGAGGTAGTTTCAGCTTGTATGCTGACGCTCCCGACTTTTCAATGATTTCGAACGGTCCTGTTCGTTTATCATCAAGCTTCTTCTTTGGTCGTGGAAGGTGAAGGTTGGTAGTATCAAGCCATACCTTATTTCCAATCCGGTATTCTTGTTGAGTCTGCTTCTTCTTGTCGTATTGCACCTTCATTTGCTCCGCGGCTTTCTCCAATGCTTCATGGACCTCCTTATGGACTTTGGCCATAGTTTCCGTGAAGTCAACGGCTGCAGGATTTGCAAAACCGGTTTTCTGTATTGACTCAGGAATGAGTTGGGGGTTTCGTCCGTATAGGACCATGAAAGGACTTTTGCCCGTGGCCGAGTGGACTCGGTTATTGTGGGCGAATTCGGCGAGGGGTAGCCATGCTACCCAGTCAGTCTGTCGGTGGTTGACAAAGATCCAGAGGTATTTTTCAACTTCCTGGTTGACTCTCTCTGTCTGTCCATCTGTCTGTGGGTGATATGCCGTAGATGCATTCTGGGTGATGTTTAGCATTCGGTAGAGTTCCTTCATGAATGCTGAAATGAATTGGGGTCCTCTGTCAGAGATAACCACTTGCGGCATTCCATGCTTCGCATATACTTGATTGCGAAGTATTAACGCCCATCCTTCTGCAGATAGTTCCTCATTGCATGGAATCAAGAGAATGTTTTTGGAGAAATGGTCTACGATGACTAGTAGAGTGTCAAATCCATCTGACTCCGGGAGTCCGGTGACCATATCGACTGAGATATGCATCCATGGTGTATCAGGAATTGCATTGGGATGAAGAGGGGCAGCCTTGGCCTGCATGTCGCTCTTCGTCCTTTGACAGGTTTCACATCCTTTGATGTAAGATTCCACGTCCTTCTTCATCTTCGGCCACCAATACTCACGAAGTATGAGTTCTTTGGTTTTGGCGATTCCAGGGTGTCCAGTGGTGATATGATCATGGAATTGTGCAATGATTTCACCGCGTAGCATCGAGTCATTGGGGACATAGACTTGTCCATCGTTCCACAGGATTTCGTTCTCCTGTGTGATTCCTCTTTCGTGGTTGAGGGACTTTTCGATTCCCTGATCCCACTGCTCCTTCTGCTTTGTTGCGTCTCTTATACACGTGATTCTTTCTTCCGTGGTTGGTATTATCAAAGCGCGGAAGTGTTCCAGGGATAAAACAACAATGTCTTTATTGTCTTCTTTTCCTTGATCATGATCGTCTCATCTACTGAGAAGATCAGCCTTCTGATTAGCGGTTCCAGCTTTATGTTGAAGGATAAAGTGGTATTCCGCTAGTTCGGTAACCCACCGCACTTGTCGGCGATTCAACTTCTGGGGTTTCCGGAAGTACTGGAGATTCTGGTGGTCAGTCCAGATCTCAATGGTTTCTTTGGCGCCCATGAGATAATGATGCCATTCTTCTAATGCTAGCATGATAGCGAGCAATTCTTTGTCGTAGATCTCATAGTTGCGCTCGGTAATGGTGAGCGCTTTTGACATGAAGGTGACTGGTCTCCATTTGCCTTCCTTTTCCTGGCTAAGTACGGCGCCGATGGCTCCGTCACTCGCATCTGCTTCTACTCGGAACTTTCCATTGTCCGAAGGGATCATCAGAACTACATTTGTTGTCATCAGTTTCTTGATCTGATCAAATGCCTGTTCTTGTTCTGATCCCCAGGTCCAGTCTACTTTTCCGGTCAACTGGGTGAGGGGACGGACTATTTTAGAATAGTCCTTGATGAACTTTCGGTAAAAGTTCGTGAATCCTAAGAAGGATTGTAGTTCCTTCTTCTTCGTCGGGGTTGGCCATTCCGCTATTCCCGCTATTTTGACTGGGTCCATGCAAATGGCATTTTCGCTGATGATAACCCCAAGGTATTCAGTCTCGAGCACCTCAAACTCGCATTTCTCAGCTTTGAGGAACAACTTGTTTTCTCGAAGTCACTGGAGTACTTGTCGTACTATGTTCCGGTGTTCTGTCAAGGATTTCGTGAAAATGAGTATGTCGTCGAGGTAAATGGTGACCTTTCCTCTGGCGATCAAATCCTTGAATATGTCATTCATCATCCACTGGAATGTGGCTGGTGAATTTGTAAGCCTGAAGAACATTACTGTGGGTTCAAAGAGCCCTCGGTTAGTTCTGAACGTGGCTTTCTCTTCGTCTCCATCTCGAATGCGGACATTGTTGTAACCCCATCGTACATCCAGCTTGGAGAAGTATTTGGCTCCTCGTAACTTGTCGATTAGCTCTGAGATGAGCGGGAGGGGATAACGATTTTTGATCATCATTTCATTCAGCTTTTGATAATCCTGAACTGGTCGTAGAGAGCCATCCTTTTTCTTGATGAAGAAGAAGGGAGAGGCGAACGGGGATTTCGAGGGACGGATGCATCCTGAGTTTAAGTTCTCATCTAAGAACTTATCCAATTGTTCCTGCTCATTGCGATTGAGCGGGTACACCTTGCAATCTAAGGTGGATTTCGCGTTGGGGATTAGCTCAATAGCATGGTCCCAGGGTCTTCATTCTGGTAACTCGTCAAAGCTTTCTTTAGAGAATAAATCTCTAAAGCTTTGATACTGAGGAGGCATGAGCTCCTCAAATGTCTGCTTTGGTTTTTCAGCATTAGCTGCAGCTGCTAACTCATTTGCATGATGGACGGCATGAAGGATGATTTCTTCTTGCATATTGATGGCAAGAATACTTTCTCCTTCCTCGAGCTCTTCATCCCATTGGTCTTCTTCATCCGCGTCTGGTAGGGTGAAGTAGTTCTGAACACAGTGACATCGTCCGAATGTCAAGGTTCCCGCCTTCCAGTTGATGAAAGGATTGTGGCGTTTAAGCCAGTCATGTCCCAAGTATATGGTTTTGGAACCTAAGTCTGTGACTGCGAGGTCTATGCGCTCGCTGTGTCCTCCAATTGTCATTCGTAGTTCTATGAACTCGATGACGTCCCCTACTTTATTGCGCGTTCCATCGGCATTATAGACCGGTATAGGGGCTGCAGCCTTCCTGGTGTCTAACTGGTGTTGTTGGACGTATGTTCGGTTGATAGAGCTGCCCGTGCAACCACTGTCCAACAGTGCTTGGGTTGTCAATATCTTTTTCCCAGTACATGGGGAAAGTTGGATGTCTACCAAGAAGTCCTGACCAGAACTCTTGGTGCCACGAATATAACGAATGGGTTCATGTAATTCATAGAGCTGTTCCCAGGCACTGCTTTCTCCCGTTTGTAAGCTTCGAATGAGCTCATCATCGATTTCTCCAAGTCGTTTGGGGTGTACCCAAATGGAGAGAACTGCTTTGGCATTTGCCAAGTTCTTGGAGTCGCGTATAGCGCACATCGTCCAGTCAATTCTGAATGGTTTGAACCATTGGAATCTGTCCCGCTTCCCTGTGTATTCAGAAGACTTTTCCTGCTTCCCCGTACATTCGGAAGCGATTGATACCCCCTTGTTAGGATAGGTATCGGGTTCGACGCTTCCCCGTACGTTTGGAAGGTCAGGATTCTGTTTTTCCAGTGTTCTGCATATCGGGGTATTGGCTTTGGATTGGCTGTCTTGCCACATCCTAAAAGCCGTATCATCTTCTTCGTCGGGTACTTCAACGACGGTAGTTCTGCTGAAATGCCCCCTTTTTACCACCTGGGCGCTAGCGGGATCCTGTCCCTTTTCCTCGGCTGGCACCACTCACGATGGAGTTTGAAGTTCCTTGGTCATTGACTCCCAGCTAGTGCCTAAGGTGACCTTTGCACGGTTGTTAACCCTGCAACTTACCGGCCTGGCTTGGTACTCAGCTTCGTCAAGTTTTCCACTCCCCAGACCGGTTCATCCGGGTAGAGCCTGGCCTTGGTTAGAGGCACTTTCCTGGTCCTCCGCCGACCCTGGCGGAACTGGTGAGCTTGCCCCGCTGCTCGAAGTGGGTACTGGGACAGTCGGACTTCTGGGAGGCCCGAAGGAGTCCCGCCTACTGGTCCCTGCTCGTCGCTGTGCGCTCAGCGGCGTATCCAGTGAGCACTGCTCGTTGGACTTTGTTGCAGCACCAACACCACTTGGCAAGTCCCGCTCCAGTTTGTCGGAGGTTCGGGATTTGTCACTACAGATACTAGTGTCAGCGTCTTCTAGGAGTATGATGTACCTGTTTGTTCTTGATGATTCTTTCTTTGTCTTCGGCTTCGGTGAAGTCATAGTTGTATTTTTTGTATATAATTTTCTGTTCTTATAATAATTAGTCTGACCTGCGGAAGCCGAGGACACACCTTGAGACTTGGGCGTGCAAGGGGAATCGAACCCCTGACGCCCTACTCTTTTACCTCCTCGATCTTGGAGGTGCTTGGCACCACTGCGTCAGTGGGCCCCACATATCTTACTACATTCTTCTCTTTTCTCATAGGGCAATCCCTGCTCAGGTGACCCTTTTGGTCGCACCTGAAGCAGCGCCCCTCGGCTCGTTGCCAGTCTACTTCCATGGGCTTCCCCCCCCCCCCCCGTACGTCATCCACTTACCCGTTCCAGCATCCCGACTGGCTCCTCCACTCCCAGCACTCGGCTTTGGAGCCAAGGAACTTGTCGCCCCAGCGGTGTTCTTGCCGCTGGGTTGCTGTTGCTGGGGACGCGGGCCCTGCTTCTGGCCATCCCAAGGCATACTTGTGGTCTGGTCAAAGACCCATTTCCACTGATGCTCTTCATACATCCTAAGGATGTGTTCCTTCCATTCCGGGTATGAGCACAGAATGCTCACACCCATATTTGATATGAAGGTCGTGTACAAGCTAGGCACTCCTAGCCGTACTGCCTTCACCATCGCGCCGCGTTCTGCCTCGTCGGATCTCCGGCCCACCAATTTGGCTTCTTCTTCCAGCTTCTGGAAGTAATGGGAGGCGGGCTGTGCTCCCATGCGCAAGTCAAACATGCACTTCTCATGGATTTCCTCGATCACTGGATCTCGGAATTGTCGTGTGACTAGGTCGACGAAGTTGGCCCAGTCGGGGTATCGGAAGTGGGCGATGGTGCCATCAAAGGCATCGCCTACCCAGTATTCGGGTCTCTTGTAGACCCACTAATCCTTGGCGGCACCCTCGAAGTGGGATGTCGCGAATAGTACCAGGTGCAACGGCACCTGGAAATAGTGTCTAAACACTTCAAAATAAGCGATGCAATCGCCTATGAAGCGTTCAATATCATCATGGTCCCCCTTGAATGGGGCGGGGACCTTGACGAGGGTCGGCTTGATGCCCAGGTAGGGGGCATCAGCAGCAGCATTCCTGACCGGATTCAGGATTGGGTCAGGTGGTCCCTGACCAGGGGGCGGTCTTGGGATCGAGAATCGATCTGGCCTGTACCCCAGGTAGCCTCTTGGCGGTCCCAGTGGTCTTCCCCTCTCCGGCTCCTTCTCACGCTCTTGGACTCGGAGGTAATCCGCCAATGTCTTGCGAGCGGCGTCCTCCTTGTCGAGCTCATCACGCATTTCTGCTATGCGCCGCTCTTGTTCCTGTAACTCAGTCCGCATCTGCTGCCGAGTTTCTTCTGCTGTGGCAGGGGTTCTTGATGCCCCTGCAGCGGCATTTCCTGCAGGGACTCCTTCTGTTTCCATTTCTTCTCCCGCCCCTGCAAAGAGAAGACTACCACCCTGATAGGGGTGGTATCCTTGGTGACACGCCCTATGATGAGGAGGCGAGTCAGGAAGTTGTCGTGGACTTATGACCGGGGTATCCGGTGGATGATCCGGATAAATTTCGTATTGAGGGTGGTGGTATCCCATCCCTCCGTAGTAACCTGTATCGTAGGTAAATGTATTGTATTGAGGCTCCTCCTCCTCAATCCTCTCGTGCCACCTCCAACCTCCAGAGATGCTGGAGGGTCCTGTCCAGCTCTCGTTGCTCCCGTGGGGTCCTGGGTAATAACCCTGGAAAACGATCCCCTGCGGAGGGGCGGAAGATTGACCAGTCACAATTGGCGCGAATCTGGTGATTGACGATGAGGGCCCTGGCATTGCTAGGGCCTTCCATTGGTACCCGGATGGGGTCGCCCCTGTTGAGGGCGAGCCACTCATCCATTTCCATTCTGGGTTCCTCCCAGAGATCACGGGCTTCGACGTCCCTTTGTCAAATTTCCCATGCTGTGGACCGGTATGGACTGAATAGTCTCCGATTGACGTCGGAGAGTTCTGGCCAGATGTAATCGGGTCCATCTGGGTTGAAGGGGTCGTCGGGGGCTCAGGGAGCGGCTGGGACTGGGGCATTCTCTCCGACAATGTCGTCGTTGGACTCATCATCGGAGATTTCAATGACAGGGAGGGAGGAGAGGGAGAACTCTTCCTCGTCTGGCCACTGCTCATGGCCCCAGGGGCCGTAAGGGTGGTTTCGATCCATGCCGGGATCGTCGGGGTGTCGGGGTCCAGAGTACTCAGACCCGCTGCTGCTGTCGCTGTTGGGCGACGGGGAGTCGGACCTTCGCTGGGATATGCGAAGGGCGGGGGTTCTTGGATGAGAGGGGGGGCTGGGGTATGGGGGCGGGGGTTCATCCCCATCAGTCCATACGTTCCCCTCATGTTCCTCGGTCTCCTCGGGACCAGCTGCTGGTTGCTCCAGTGCAACGGTGGGTCATTCCATCCGGTGACGGAGGAGGACGGCTCTCGTGTTGTAAGCGCGAGTGGTTTGGGCAATCTGGGCCCGAAGTTCTGTGATCCCTGGAGACAGGGGCCGCGAGTTACTGCTCTCCTCGGAGGAGAAGGAAGGCCCGATGAAGAATCGGGCCCAGGGATGAATGAGTGGTAACTCTTCTCGTTCTCCCAGTCTTGCGGGGGATAGCCCCCAGGGAAGGTCATGGGTGATGGGTGGAGCGGGACGGGGTTCTGGTTCTGGTCTCTGGGGTTGCCTTCTTAACAAGGCCCGGATTTCTTCCTCGTAGATAAGTATGGTGAGGGCCGTAAAGAAAGATAGTAATATGGCACCGCCAATGGCGATGCCGAGGGAAACGGTTCAGGGTTCTTGAGAATTTTTGTCTTCTCCAGACATGAGAAATTTCTTCTATACAGCTAGCGTACTGGAAGAAGAATGGATAATCTCTTGTTTTATGTTATGCACCGACTTGGGCACGTGACTTTGGACAGTCAGCTGATCCTCTCTGGGCCATTATGCATTCGAACGATCACCCAATTGAGAGAACTACGCTAATAGTCTTTAGTGTAGTGCGAGTAAGAGGTTTATAGTGTTAATTAAAACAAGAGATAGAGTACAACTGACTAGTTTACTCTGTTTATATAGTATTTCTATGGCGTGTATATTTAGGTGAAACACTACGGTCCATGCACTAACGGTGTCGAAGTAGGATGATCCGGGAGGATCATAGAACCAATGGTAATCGTCTGGGGTGACAGACAGTGAGAACGAGGGTGGTAGCCAGCGAATAGCTGGATACGAGTCAGTTTCTGGGCTAGATTAGATGGATGAGTCATGGATATGACTCGGATAAGATAAGATAACAGAAAAATCGTAACACTATGACTAGTAGTGTATTGTAACCATGGGATTCCAGGAGTCCAGTTACTATATCAATGGAAATGTGAGTCCAGGGGATGAGAGGAATGGTATTTGGGTAGAGAGGTGTGGCTCTAGCCTGTGTGCTGGCACACTTCACACCCCTTCACATACTGTTCCACATCCTTCTTTAGCTTTGGCCACCAATATTCATGAAGAATGAGTTCAGCAGTTTTTACTATTCCTGAGTATCCCACTGTGATATGATCATGATGATGGGTGATAATTTCACCTTGCAAGACTTCATCTTAGGGAATGTAGATGCATCTGTCATAGTATAGAATTCCCTGATTCTGGGTGATTCCATATTCATGATCAAGGGAGTTTGAAATTCCATAGTCCCACTGGTCCTTCTGTCAGGTTGCATCTCAGATTTTCTCTTATTCTTCAGTGATGGTGAGTAGGACTAGGGCTCAGAAATGTTCTGGGAGAAGTACTACCATGTCATGGTTGTCTTCTTTCTCTTGGTTATAGTCATCCTGCCAGCTGAGTAAGTCAGCCTTTCTATTGGCAGTCCCTAGCTTGTGTTGTAGGACAAAATAATACTCAGCAAGCTCAGTTACCCACTGAGCTTGTTGTTGGTTCAGTTTTTGCTGTTTCTGGAAATACTGGAGATTCTGGTGGTCTGTCCAGATCTCAATTTCCTCCTTGGTGCTCATTAGGTAGTGTCACCATTCCTTGAGTGCAAGCATGATTGCCAAGAGTTTCTTGTTGTATATTTCATAATTGTGCTCTGTTATAGTCAAGGCTTTTGACATAAATGCCATAGGTCTCCATTTGCCTTGTTGACTTTGACTGAGCACTGTGCCTATTGCTCCATCACTAGTGTCCATTTTGATTCAGAATATTCTATCATCAGATGGAATGGTTAAGATGACATTAGTTATCATTTGGTCCTTTAGTTGAAGGAAGACCTGTTCCTGTGCTTCTCCCCACTTCCATTCTGCATTTCCAGTTAATTGAGTTAGGGGATGAATGATTCAGGAGTAATCTCATATAAATTTCCAATAGAAATTCATGAATCCTAAGAAGAATTGTAATTCCTTCTTCTTGGTGAGAGTCAGCCATTCAGCTATCCTGGTGACCTTGACTGGGTCCATCCATATGGCATTCTCACTGATGATGATGCCCAAGTACTCTATTTCTAGTACTTCAAATTCACACTTCTCAGCTTTGGAGAATAGTTTATTTTCTCACAGCCATTGAAGCATCTGTCAAACAATCTGTTGGTGTTCTTTCAATGTCTTTGTGAAGATGAGGATGTCATCTAAATATATTATGACTTTTTTTCCTGCAATGAGATCTTAGAAGATATCATTCATCATCCATTAGAAAGTTGCAGGAGAATTGATCAGACTGAAGAACATAACCATGGGTTTGAACAACCCACAGTTAGTACAGAATGCAGCCTTTTCCTCATCTTCTTCTCAAATCTGAACATTATTGTACCCTCATTAGACATCTAATTTGAAAAAGTACTTGGTGCCATGCAATTTATCAATGAGTTTGGTGATCAAAGGGAGTGGATAACAGTTTTTTATCATTATTTCATTCAGTTTTCTGTAATCCTGAATGGGGCAGAGAAAACCATCTCTCTTTTTGACAAAGAAGAAGGGTGAGGCAAATGGAGATTTGGATGGACAAATGCATCCTGGATTGAGATTTTCATCAAGGAACTTGTTGAGCTGTTCCTGTTCAGTTTGATTCAAGGGATAGACTTTACAGTCTAGTGTGGATTTTGCCTTTGGAACCAATTCAATGGCATGATCCCATGGCTTTTGCTTGGGTAATTCATCAAAGTTGTCTTTTGAGAACAAGTCTCAGAAACTTTGATATTGGGGTGGGACTAATTCCTCAAAAGTCTTTTTGGGTTTATTGGTGTGCACTGCTGCAGCTAAGTTATTGGCATGATGTACTGCATGAATGATTAACTCTTCCTGCATATTGACAGCAAGAATAGTCTTGCTATCCTCTAATTCTTCATCCTATTTGTCTTCATCATCAGCATTAGGGAGAGGAAGAGGGTTCTTGATGCATTAACATTATCCAAAAATCATTCTTCTGGTCTTCCAGTTGATGACTAGATTATGGCATTTTAGCCAGTCATGGCCCAAATAAACTGTTTTGGAGCCTAGATCAGTGGCTGCAAGGTCAATATGTTCAGAATAATTTTCTATGGTTATTTGTAATTCAATGAATTCAGTGATGTCTCCTGCTTTGTTATAGGTTCCATCTGCATTATAGATGGGGATGGGGGCCACAGCTTTCCAGGTATCCAGATCATGTTGGAGGACATATGATCAGTTGATGGAGCTACTAGTGCAGCCACTGTCAAGTAGTGCTCTGGTGGAGAGGGTCTTCTTTCCTGTATATGGGGCAAGTTGTATATCAACCATAAAGTCTTTATCAGTGCTTTTAGTTCCTTGGATGTACCAGATAGGCTCTCAGAGTTTATACAGATACTCTCAAGTGCTTTCTCCTTTGGTCTGTAGGTCTTGGACAAGGTCCTCCATAATCTTGCTGAGTCATTTGGGATGTACCCATATGGAGAGGGTGGCCTTAGCAATGGCTGTCATTGGAAGGTCCTTGCATCATTTGGCCTTGATAGGCATTTGAATCCTCCTCCATCAGCCCTGGCAAAGCAGGACTTGACCCCTTTAGGAGTGCTGAGACTTTTGACTTCAGAGGCCCAAGGACATCCTATCTACTTGTCTCCATCCCAAGCATAACTTGTATTGCAGTGCCAGCACCACCTGGCATATCCTGTGCTTCATCAGAGGGGTGGGATTCAGTGTATATCATCATGTTGTTGCACTTAGTTAGTGCATGGTATCAGTTTGTGGTTTTTGATTCTTTTGGTGCATTTGAGGTGTAAACAAAGTCATTTGTTGGAATGTGTGTAAATACAGATTTTCCTACATATAAATGAGACTGTCCAGCAGGAATTGAGAACACACCAGTGGAAGTCTTAGTTGCACAAGGGAAATCGAGCCCTTAGCAACCTACTCTTTTACCTCCTCCATCTTCACCTCACTTTTCTCCTCTTCTTTTGCAACTGTCATCAATCTTATATCCTGATACTCCTTCTTCTTCAGGCAATGCTTCACTATATGCCCCTTCTTATTGCACTGGAAGCATTGACCTTCCACTTTTTGTCAGTTGACCTCCATCAGCTGTCCCTGTTCACTATATATTGTCTATCTTCCCATAGTCATATTTTGGCCAGTGCCCATGTTGGCTGCTAGCTTGAGAGCCATTGAACTTGATGCCTCAGCAGTTTGCTTGCTGCTGGAGTGTGTTTGTGGTCATGGGACATCCTTCTTCTAGTTGTCCTGGGAGATTCTGGTGATCTGGTCAAAGACCCACTTGTGTTGATGTTCTTTGTACATTCAGAGGATCCTTTCCTTCCATTCTGAGTATGAGCATGGAATGTTGATGCCCATGTTGGAGATAAAGGTGGTGTAGGAGCTGGGTACTCCTAGTCATACTGACTTTACTATGGTGCTGCATTCATTTTCATCCATTTATCAACTGGCTAGCTTGGCCTCTTCACCCAGTTTCTGGAAGTACTGACTTGCTGGTTGGATTCTCATTTGAAGATTGAATATTTGTTTTTGTGAACTTCCTTGATCACAGGATCTCAGACTTGTTGTGTTATGAGTTTGATGAACTCTTCCCAGCTTAGGTATCAGAAATGGGGGGCTGTTCTATTTTGACTATCCCTGACCCAGTATTCTGGTCTCTTGTAGACTCACCAGTCTTTAGCAGGACCTTCAAAATAGGATGTGGCAAATAAAACCAGGTGTGATGGTAACTGGAAATAATGCTAGAAGACTTCAAAATAGGCAATACAATCATCTATAAACTGTTCAATATCATTGTGGTCTCTCTTGAATATTTTTGGGGGCTGGACAAGAATGGGCTTGATGCCCAGGTAAGGGGTCTCATCAGACACATTTCCAATGGGGTTTGGGTAGGGATCTAGAAGAGCTTGTTCAGGGGGGAGTCATGGAATAGAATATCAATCAGGCTGAGAGGGTGGGCCTTTCAGGTTTTTCCAGTTTCTCCTATGCTCCAGTTGTTTTCTTTTGTTCAGGAATTGCCAGATAGTTGTATGGAGGTCCCATGCATTCTCAGCTTCTTCCAGTTCTTGATAGATTTTCTTTATTCATTGTTCCTTTTTAGGCCAACTGTTCTTTGGCCAATTGAATTTGTTCTTCCACAGTTGGTTGCAGTTGTTCTGTAGGAGCTGAACTGGTCCCAGAGTCTTCTCTAGCTTCTGAAAATAGAAGGCTTTGATGCTGATAAGGGTAAAACTGGACTGTCAGACTCAACTGATTGATAGTGAGTCCAGGAGTGGTCAGAGTTGATAGATAGGGGTATTGGGAGGGTAGTTTGATAAAGACATATATTGGGACTGGGAGGTTCCCAGTCCTGCATAGAATCTGGAGTTATATGTAAAATTATCAAAATCTAATCTTTCTCTCTTCTGGCCAGTATCCAAAGAGCATGTTCCAGCTCCCTCTGCTCATCATTTGTTCTGGGGCATAGCCCCAGTACTTGATCCCCTGCAGATGGGGGGTATAGTTCATGGTTTTGGTTGGCATGAATTCTAGTGCATATAATAGTGCTGGTCCTGGAGTCTCAAATCAGGTTCCCTCAGTTGAGGGCAAGGTATTCATCCATGTCTGGATGAATGCCTGGCCAGGCAGTTCTGGCCTTGATATCACCTCTTTGAAGCTCTCAGGCTTTGCTTCAAAAGGGACTGAGAAAGGCTTGGTTGGCATTAGTGAGCTCTGGCCACTCAAAGTCTGGACCCTTGGTATTGAGGGGGTCATTGGCATTTTGGGGAGTGGCCAGGGGCAGGGAGTTGCTGGGGATTTCAAGGAGAGGGAGGGAGGACAAGGAGTCACTATTCTCTTCATGGGTTGGCCAGGGGATTATTTTCTAGGTGGCAGCCCATTGTCCATATGGGTGATTGGGATGGGGTATACTCATCTTGGCATTGTTTGTAAGCCATACCTAAGCTAGATGGGCAGGCGAGTAGGGGGTGGTGAGTGACTTGGGGTTCAGAACCTAACCCATAGGTTTTTCATGTGTTCCTCTGAGGAGGGGGATCATTCCAGCCCATTGTGCTGGAGGGGTTGGGTTGGGGTGGTAGTCTCCCTGTGCATGGGGAACTCATCAGAAGACTGGGGGATAAATGTGATTCAGTGGTGAGAGAGAACTTCTTCCTCAGAGAATGCCAGACTTGTGGGATCCACTCTTGTGGGGGCTGGTCTCCAGGGTAAGACATAGTGTAAGGGGAACAGGAGAGGGGGCTGTGATCATAGGACCCATCATTAGTATAGATATGCTCATATCTCTTCTTCCCACATTAAGAATATGAGCATGATAAAAAACACAAGTAGGAAAGCACTGCCAATGGCAGTGCTAAAGGTGATGGTTTGTTTCTGTCAGGGTTCATTGGTCATGTGGGTTGTCTCTTTGTGGCTGGTGATAAAGAGACAGAGGTGAATCTTTCAACTAATTGTTAGACCCATATTCCACATGATCTGCAGACATGCATAATCCTTTGGGCTGTCTCATGCTCAGACAATCACTCTTAGGCTATGGCTATGGCTATGGTCTTCCAATCTTTGTGTGGAAAGAATGTGGTATAAGATAAACTTTAGTTGAAAGATGCAGATATACAACAATACTATATTACTTATATATGCAAACTGAAAGCTAAGTATAGATATGTCCATGAGTTGTCCATGTGTGAATGGGAAGGAAAGAGCATGTTGGATAGGAGGTGGTTATTATTAGAAGAGAATTGATGGATGAGGTGATCAATAACAATGATGGTTATGGAGGATAAAGTTGAAAAAGGAAAAATCATAACACTAGACAAGCCATTTCTGCAGTTGAGCCATCACTAGTAGAAGCTAGTGTCTCCAACTAAAGGCTTTTGTGCTTAACATCAATCAGTTGTCACTTGCCGTTCATGTCAGTAATCTATGACAGGTGCTGACTATCAATGTGATATTACTTCGTGACCACATGTGACCGCTATCGCATGTTCATCAGGCTGCTGATGGGTAAACGGGGTCCTTCGCTCCCTGACTTGTGTCAAAAGGTGGAAGTGTGAATGGCAAACCTGACTGAGTACCACTGTAGACTTTGCTGTCATCGACCGTAACAGATGCCCTGACCTCGTATTTTGGCTACTACAACGGGATACAACAAAAACTGATGATGATATATTTATTACTCTACACAGTTCACCGTGCTTCACGCCCTGACAATGCCGATACTGATGTAACCGCCGCGATGGAACATAATTTCCTTTTTCGGGACCTTACTTTCGCCAATCGTAGGAAGCGAGCACAGTTTCCCATTGTCTTCATTATACGCCTCTGTGAGGATGTCCCATGGCAAGGGAAATCATCGTCACTTCGCGCCAGGTGGATGGTTATGTAAAGTTTTCGTGTGCATCTTGTGGACATTAATGCTGATGAGAACTATTAGTAGGTGGCGTATGATGAAAGAATGGTGCTGTGGTAGACCACGAGTGCGTCAACGTTTGTATTACGTGTTCTCTCCCATATTCGTACCTTTCTACAACGCTGCATTTCTCCTAGGCATAGCTGTGTTGGGACGGCCTGGATTTCTTTGCGATGTTTTGAACTAGTTTAGTGGATCCTAGTGTGAGCTGGAAGGCGGGTCCATCGGCCTTCGAGCTACGATCGCGTCGGCGTAAGACAAAGAATGTCAGACAAATTCATGATCCCCGGAGGCACATTTGACGAGATGTCCGGCTACTACCAAGCCTCCTCTCGGGGGCAGCTGACTGAATTCGATTCCTAGACGTTTCATTGCTTTGTACTTCTACCACCACCATCTCTTTCAAGCTTCTGCTCGGTTTCTGACCAGATTCCCCTCCATTGCAGTAGGCTTATATACACCTCCTTTTTTTTTGCCCAAACTCTTGAAGATGATGTGGGACTTCCCTGACCCTAACAGTCCTCCTTACGACTCACCTTTTGCCTACCATCAACAACTTCCACCTTTTGGTACACCATGGCCATCGTAAGTACCTGAACAATCCATCATACGTACTATCTATTCACCAAATCCGCAGGTTCCCCCCAGCGTAAGAAATTTTATAAATTGCAGGTTCGATGTCGATGACACTGATTCATCATATGGACAGAAGTCAGGCGTACTACGTCGAACCGGGAGCGTTTCCTAGCCGCTCAATAGGTCATGCTTCCGGAGTTTCTCCCGATGACTCACTTCCCTCGTCTGCCGGATCATACCGTCAGTGAGTATTTTAAGCCATCTTCAGCACATAACGGGCTGACTCCGAGGTCAAGGTCTACGTCCGAGTACGCGTCTATGTCCGTTTATTGAATACTGAGGTTCATTTTTGTAGCATGAACATATCCCCAGACTCACCGAGGGCCTTTTTCATTGAATGGCACCATCACCACCATCACTACAGCAGTAGCAGCCACTCTCTCCCCCGTTCACAATCTAAGGCTCCTGCGGAGATTCACACCAGCGGCGGCTCTCAGCCTGTGATTAACAATCACAGCAGTCATCATAAACTCCAGCCCATAGTCAAAGCGGTACAGCCCACAGCTCCGGCACAGCGTTTCCGGTACTCCAAGTGTACTGGGCGCAAGAAGGCACTTTGCGTGAGCGTCCCTTTTTGTGTCGTGTGATCCGTTACTGAAGGCACTTACTTTAGATTGGTATCAATTATCGCGGGCAGCGCCACGAACTGCGAGGCTGTATCAATGACGCGAGGCATATTCGAGACTTTTTGATCCGTTGGTATTATCTGTGTTCGTACTTGTCCGAATGAACTGACTTTGGTGTGTGTTGCAGGCTATTGGAACTATAAGAAAGAGGACATCGTGATGCTTACAGACGATGCTACGAATCCTCGGCAGCGCCCTACGAGAAGAAATATGATCGACGCTATGCATTGGCTGGTCAAAGACGCGCAGCCCAATGATTCGCTCTTCTTTCATTGTAATAATTACCCGTCATTCTCGGACGTTTCCTTTCCCTGATCATCATTTTACCGTCCAGATTCGGGACACGGCGGCCAGACCCGTGACAAGGACGGCGATGAAGTTGACGGGTATGATGAAGGTCTGTCTACCTCTACTGTATTGGCTTCGCAGCGTCCATTGAGGGTACCTATGTTCTAGTCATATTCCCTATTGATTTCAAGCAAAATGGACATATTGTCGATGATGTGAGTTTCTCTCCGGTGCTTCTGTTTTATTTGTCTGGATTTCTTTTTCCTCCTCTTTGACTAGGAGATGCATGCGATTATGGTCAAGCCCCTCCCGAGAGGGTGCCGGCTCACGGTATGTCTCCTTTCCCCTCGCTTGGTCTCGATCGCGTGCGGCCCTGACTCAGAGCCTGATTCCGCTAGGCTCTCTTCGATGTGAGTCCTTCATGGGTGCCTCGCTCCGTTCTTCATTAACTTGTAATTTCACAGTGCTGCCATTCCGGTACAGCTTTAGGTAAGTGTAAGCCAAGTGAGACCTCGAACCTTTTTAATATCTTTACCTTTTTGTTAGATTTGCCATACGTCGTGAGTATTGTATTTATTGGGCCCCTCTCCATCTTACTTGATCAGTCGGCTTTCTAGTATGACTGTCATGGTCGAACCAGACGTGAACACGTAACCAAACAATGGAGAGCACGGAAGTCGACTGATGCTGATGTGGTAAGCATCTATTGTTCTGGATTCCTTTCGAGTTCCGTTGACGAGACATGTCAGATATCATGGTCCGCGAGTAAGGATGGGCAGACGAGCGCCGATACATTCCAAGGTGGCGTGGCTGTTGGTGCCATGAGCTACGTGAGCGCCTGTCCTTTCTCTCACCCTAGCACAAGTACCAACCGTCTATAGGCATTTATCTCGTCCCTCATGAAGAACAAGGAGCAGTCGTACCAAGGGCTTCTCCACTCTATAAGGTAAGCTTCTCGGTCAGGTTCCTCCCATAATGGTTCTTATCGTCTTTTCTTCTAGGAAGATCTTGGAGCCTAAGTATAGTCAAACGCCGCAGATGAGCAGTTCTCATGATATTGTAAGTCTTTTTTTCGTCTCGTGGTTCATTGATCGATAGGCTTATTGCGTTTGGGTCGGTAGGTCATGACTTCACAATTTATCTTATAACTTTATGATTCTGACTTTGTGACTTTCTCAGACACTTTATTGACCCTTACTTATACATCATATCACCTAACTAGCTATACCAATCGCGTAATTGTAACATGTACCAGTATCACAGATATATTCTTGAACCTTTATTCTCCTAGCTCCGACGCTCGTACCTACTGACCACGCATAATCTTTGAAACAAAAAGGACTCAGTATCACAAGTCGTAGGTTACAGCACCAGTGTGACCCCCCTACCTTGAGGAATTCTGAGAAATGAACGTCCGTGAGTCCAAAACGTAGTGGACCAGAAAGAAAAGAACAAACCCGCATAGTCAATTTCCCCATTCCCGTCAAGATCAGCCTCTTTGATCATACCATCGATCTCCGCGTCCGTCAAGCGTTCCCCTTCGCATTCGCGTCAGCCCTCAAGGAACCAAAAAACAAAAAGCAGTCCCCACCAAGACTTGCCATCACTTGCTTCAAATCTAGAGCGGTGATCATCCCACAACCGTCTTTATCCAGGACCTCGAACGCCAGCTTGAGCTCCGCGTCCCAGTCTCCCCCGACTCGCTGCTGCATGAAGCCCATGAACTCTTGAAAGTCGACCGTCCCGTCCCCGTCCCCGTCGATTTGGCTGATGATGACTTGGAGCTCATCATCGGTGGGCGTGTATCCTATGGAGCGCATAACCGTCCCCAACTCGGCGGAGGTGATGATGCCGTCGCCATCTGTAAGGGGGGGGAGCTGGATGAGAAATTGGTGTGTTTATGTGGGCGGGAACGCGCCTTTGTCGAACATGGAGAAAGCTCCTTTGAATTCTGTACATTGGGGGTTGATATCTACGTGTAAAAGTCCGAGTCCACAGACGAACCGTTTATCTGCTCTAGTGAACGTGGAAGAGAAAAAGCTGCTAAGTAGCTGGGTAAAATTTATGGGTTTTCTAGCGCTTACCAGACGACTAAGGATTTTTTTTTAGTACATGAACTCGGAGAGGGGCATTGAACGTACCAAATTTTCCATGACTGCGTGCTGTAGTGTGAGTCTTCACCTCGCCCTGGTTCTTTTGTAGGCGATAGGTACTTTTTGGCGCCCTTGGCACGTTGCTACCACGTGCCGTGTTCTCGATTCCGAATTCCTCCACAAAGTATAGCTCAAAGGTCCGGTCCGGTCTTAAAGCTGCGCTTGTAATACAATTCGCTAAAGCTGGGTAATAGAAGGCGCTGTATCTCGCAAAAGGCAGGGAATGAATGTAAGAGGAAACGCCCCGCTGGGTCAGTCACCGACTCTGAATGGCTCATGACCCTAGATGATCGAAGTCGATCCATGGCGCCGAGTTGTTCTGGGCACATATATTGCCCTGGCGCTGCTGATCGGCGTTCACATTCGATCAAACTCTAAGGTATATCTCTTCGTTTTGGAATAAGTGTCCCGGAAAGAGAACCTATGAATTGCTAGAGTCAACTCTTACCTAACCCATACCTGTCTAAACCCATACTCTGTTATAATCCATATCCTGAGGCGTCAACCAACCGTGTTCGCAGGAAACTGAGGTACATGACTCATGACTCTGTCATAACCTATAACCCATGGCATTTTCCGAAAATCCGCTCTGTATGAACCTATATTTTTAGTCGAATTAATTTTAGATGTGAACAACGTAAGTTCGAACTGTACATATATTTAGCCTCCGGCTGTCGGGAGATGTCAGAGTAACCCAAATATGGTTTGACGACAGGCACGTGGTGAGCTTTCATTCCAGTTCCCTTCCACTTAAAACCCATGTAATACGTCGCACTTCTTATGATTAGGTCGACGTCAGCGAGAACCCCGGGGGGAAGTGCAAGAAGGGTGATAAAAGCCGCTGAATAGTGTGGGAAAAAGAAGATGTGGTAGAATAACTAGAATCGATCGATGGGCATGGAAATGAAAGTCTCAATAAAAATTTAGACTAAGAAATATTTGTGCTAGTACGAAACGATGAAAAGAGTAGAGTACTCAGTAGGAACCTCACGACCCCCGTACCTTTGTGCTCAACATCACGTTCATTCCTTGCGTCTTGTAGACATCAAGCGCAGAAAGAATTGTAATACGCTCCACTTCATCTTCATCTGGCTCATCGTCCGTTTCAAGGAATAGGCATAGATTGACCTCATCCAAGTGCCGAATAGGAGGCGATTGGGCATTGGCAAGTGTCCATCGGGACTCCACCATATCGACGAATGTCTGCATAGTAAATGACATCGCGCCACTGATATGCAATGTACGCGGATGGGGAACTAAAGGCGTGGTTCCATCAACCCTCAGCGTCAGCTGCAGGAGCGCCTTGTCGCCAATTGCGCCTTCGTCAATGTCCGTGAGGCGAATGTCCTTGAGGGTCGGGCAGGTGCTCAGTATTAGCAGAAGATCCTCCTCCAGGGCACACCCGTGGTCGAAGTGAAGGGTGGTGATATGTGGTGGTCTCGAGCGTTCCAGAAGACCGCGGATGGCAGTGAATGTTTTATTGCTTTCACGCTGAGGATAATTGGGGCAGCATGCTACCTGAAGCTGCGTGAGAGCAGGAAGTTCAAGCCTGTCGACCAATTGCTGTAGCGGCAGGTGATCCCCAAAACCCCATGATGAGAGGGCTAATATACGAAGGTCAGAGCAGACCACCGGACGTGCATCTCCGGCCCAATCATCCTCGGAAGTCTCAATTTCAAAGCGCAGATGGCACTGTTCTAAATGAGTGAACTTTCGCATATCCAGGAGAGAGGTTCGTGGATCAGGCACGGATGCTTGATCTACATATAACGCACTATCACTGGAAAAAGCGGTAATCTGTGACCAAGGAAGGTGGAAGTAATACAAAGGCTTCTTCAAGTCAACGACATGGAGCTAACGAAGGTTCGGACAATGGAATAAATCCAATCCTTCGTAATCGTCAATACCTCCGATGTTGGTGGGAAATATGCACAATTCGGTCAGTGACGGCAGAGTCGGTTGCAATGAGGGAATGTCAGAGAATATCTGAGCAGGGAGGTACAAGTACAGGCGTTCCACGCGTGTGAAAAATGAAAAGAGGATAGTGGTGATTGCTGTCGGTAGTTTCATAAAGGATGAACGATTACTGTCATTCCATATAGATAACGAGAGGAGATGGTTCCTCGAGCGATCCAGCTGCAGGCCGAGCCAACGGACGACCACAGTTCCGGAAAGGAAACCGCCCCTGTATTTCACTGCCTGCACACTCCTTTAATTGTCAAAAGCATGTTTTTAGGAGGATGAAATTTCCATCCTTCTTCGTCCCCTCCGGAACGAGATTGCGGTATAGGGAAGATAGTCGTCAGACGGAAGATGCGAAGAAGGATCTCCGCAGGGAGGCGCCGAACGGGATTGAGGATCTGTTTCATTTCAACGACTGCGTCGGATATAGTCTGTCTCTCTTGACTTAGGGCATCTACTTTATGCTCTACAAGAGCAATAAAACATTTCATCTCGGCGATGAACTGTACCAGACGCGATTCTTCCACGTCGATATCCCGTATATCTGCTTCAGATGAGGTTATCATTTCCTGGAGCGTAGCCACCTCGCCATCCAAGGGCTAGTCATTTGAACTGGAAAGACGTGTAAAATTCGGGTCTTTGAGAGTATAGCGATCAGGAGAAAAGTTAGAGGGTGTTATGTGATGATTTGGGCATGTACACCCAGTGCAAGGCGACCAGTTCTGAGGTATACCTATCATAATGGTCGTATTACCTATGGTCTGCCTGGCACTTGGCAATCAGAAGAAATTTGTGCGTAAGACGGCCTGAGTGAAAGATATCTGGGTTAGTAAACATGTCGGTATGAAGTCCTTTCATTCCTTACAGTCACTTTATGAGAGCTATGACGAAGCCTGAGTCATTTCTAGTCCTACGTAGGCTATGATTCGACAGAAGACACTCGGAGAGATTGGTTGTGAATGAGCGTTACAAAGTGTCTTCGTGCCTCTTTGTCCTCATCACGTGAGATTCACGTGTAAGGCATTTTTTCACGCGTTTAATATTCTTACTCTAAACTGTACTGACGCATGTAAAGTTGTGTAAAAAAGGTTAATTGAGCCCCATCGAAGTAGCCCAATACCACCGTATAGCGCAGTTCGGTCACATCGCAAGGACCGATTGCTAGTAATGTCTTTAGGCCCGGATGTTGCGGAGCCACTTCCAACTATGGTTAAAACTTTACGAATGCTGGTGCATACCGAGTTCCCCTAATAAAACAGGCATTTCAGTACAGCAGACTCGCTATAATTACATTGACATCAACGAGAATGCAGATAGAACAATGCGAGAGAGATGAAAAAAAGTCCTTGATGGTATGCCAAAGTGAGATTGACTGTAAAGAGCCACCATTAACGCGTCAAGGTAGGTGGTGGCAGCAAAGATGCCGACAATCGTGTATGGGGAGGGGAAGAAGGCACGTCTGCCCAGGGAGAAGAATCCTCGTCCCATGGCGGCGACGGCATACGTTGCCGCAACAGTGATTCTTCAGCTTCTTCCTCTTTGTCAGGGTGTTTGATTGTTCTCTCCTCCGCCAATTGCGAAGGTGAAGGCGACGGAACCGTACTCCGATGCTGAGGCGTAGAGTTCTCTTGTTCCTGCTCGTCTGCTTCCTCAGCTGCAGCAGAGGCCGTCTCGGCGGCCAAGACCGGTGAGAACGCCTCTCTGTCCACGGATGGCGAAGAAGAAGATGCAGACGCTGGTCGCGACTTTACCCCCACTTCCGAAGAAGAACGCGAGCGAATCTCTGACAGTGTGAGGTTCTCCACCGACGGATCTGGCGTTCCAAAAGTGGATGATGAACCCCGCAGATGGACGTTCTCTCCTTCCACGACTTTCAAGGCGCTCTTCAGTGCCTCTTTCTCCTGCCTGGCCTCCCTCAGCTCTTCCTCTGTCTCGGCACGCTTGATCCTTTCCGTCGCAACCATCTTGTTCGCCTGCCGTCATGATCATCAAAAATGGATAAAGCAGATCAAAGAAAGAGCTCACTTCTTCGAACAGCGCCTGAGATAATGATTCGAGCTCTGCCTCTAGTGCTGCCTTTTCTCCAACGACAATCTTATGCGCCGCCCGTTCCTTCTCTAGCGACGCCGTCAGCTCTTCCAATTCCTTGTCTTTACTGGCATCCACACTCGCCATTACAGGTAGACTGGGCATCGATGGCGAGGTGAGCGTGGGATTAGGCGATGATGGGCCGTTCCCAAGATTCGGCGTCCCAGGTCGACTAGATGCACGGGACCCGCTACTGGAGGAGGTGAACCGAAATTTGTGGAAGAACCTGCTGTCCTGCTGCTGTGGTGGTGGTGGCGAGCTCGTTAACGACGGCAACGAAGGCGAGCTTGTCACCGATTTCATCGCCACGCCGTTCTCCGGCACGATATCAATACTCTGGCACTTCTGCCGGTGGTCCGAACTGCTCGACCTTCTCCACCCAATGTCATTTGCATGTCCTTGCTTCAAGGCCTCCTCGAGCATCTCGTTGTTTGCAATAACGAGCTTCAAATTTGATTTGGTGACGTTCAGCTGGACCTCAAGATCTGCCTGGGTCTTGTAGGCTTCGCTGAGGAGCGATGACTTCAATGCTGTGGGTTAGTATTGGACTCATCGTCGACATCCACGGCACTGACCAGCTCAGTAACACGATTGATGACCATGCTCAACGCCAGCCGCAAATCGTCCTCCTGCCCATCAGCATGCACGCGTCGAGCATCATGTAGTTCTTCCTCGATGGCAAGAAATAACGGATCTGAAGAGGATTTTTGCTGTGTTGCGTTCAGACCATCCGAACGCCAGCTGGTACCATTGGGCCCGCCATTCTTGAATGTTGAAGGAAAATGGAGCATCCTGAAGGCGGCGGCGGTCGTGAACAATGACAATGAAGAGTGAAGGGAAAGTGTTATTGTGACTGTGACCAGACGTTACCAATGTGACGAGGGCAGCAGGTCGGACCGACATCCGGTACACTCAACGTGCAAGGTGGACACCAACAATAGCTTACAATCCTGAAGGCCTGATTTATGGGGGATAACCATCTAGTTGATAAATCCACCATATTAAATTTAGCTGCTGATTTTATGTAACTGCCTGCCTAATTTTTTGAATTCATATCTTATCTCTTCCAGAAGATTCAGGTCCGGATCTCATGCTTATCACCAGAGCCATGCTTCTGCAGTTGCCCGAGGCAAACGATACGGTACGTGAATAAATAATATCTAGTTTCTTGAAGTCCTTACCGACCTATGTTCGCAGGACTGCTACTGTAGTAGTCTCTGCTTTATGATAAAGATGACAGCAATATGCGCCTCGTCCAGGATATACCGATAATCATTGGTAGAAAAATTACGTTCAAATGACAACATCAGACCTATCTCCTGAAAATTCAATGCATTCCCGGGGAGCAATCCTCGAATCTCGATTTATATCCAATGGTTCTTGGTCTGGTTAGACTCCTTCCTACATGGTATCCGTCCCCCACATACACGACGAGCTTGCTGCCAACCCAGAACGCGTTGTCGTAGACACTAAATATGGCAGCGTGACCGGTGGCCGAGCGAAGAATGGGACAGCCACGTTCTTAGGTGAGGAGAGTCGACATTTATCTCATGATGGCCTACAGTTTAACTATATGAGCTTTCAGAGGTACCTTATGCGCTACTACCTGGGCGATTCATGGATCCCGAACCACTTCCTCCAGATTACAAGTATGAGAAGAAAGAGTATGTCACTGAGGATACCTGTCAGTTTCTCTCTGTATACGCGTCTATACTATGGACCTGATCTTCCTATCAAAGGGGCATTTCAGCCAAGAAGGGACGGTGAAGCAGCCGCTGGGAGTTACCACGTCGATCAAGTGGGCTACGGAAAACCCTCCGAGAATCCGTGTGTCAAATTGTTCTCGCTTATCGCATTCACGAGTTGATATATTCATCTTTAGTCTCTTCGTCAACATCTTTGTTCCACCGTCTTTCCCTTCTAAGAAAGGATTCCCCGTCAAGGTATACTTGCATGGAGGGTAAGAGCCTCATCCACAATATCTTGCTAATCCGCTGATTTGGCAACGAAGGTTCCTACAATACAGCTCTCCGCACCGTATAACCTATCAAAACCAGTTCGTGGCTGCAGATCGTTCGCAGGTGTGGGTGAATGTCGGTTACCGCCTCTCCGCTTTTGGTTTCCTTGCATGCGATGAGCCCAAGGTGAACGGAAATTTTGGCTTCAAAGACCAGTGGGTTGCGCTCGAGTGGGTGAAGGAAAATGTCGGCGTTTTTGGAGGTACGATTAACTGAACTCTGAGAATGACTCCGTCGCTCATCTACGAACAGGAAATTCGGACGATATACAGCTAGTCGGGCTATCAGGAGGTACGATATCAATTGCTAAAGAAGTTCGTTCATCTAACAAACCGGTTCCAAGGCGCCCACTCTGTACATCAGAATCTTCATCATGTATCCCATCTTCCTAAAGGCGTCAGGTCACCATTTCAATCAGCCCATCTAATGTCAAATGCCATGGTGTAAGAATCGTATCCATACGGACCGCTATATCCATCTCATGCTGCTCTTTTCAACAGTCTGACTCCAAAGACACGAGCAGAAATGCGACCTCAATTCCAGGCCTTTTGCCGCGCTCTGCACCTCGACCCCGCCTCGTCTACTATCCTCGACGACCTCCGCGCAGTTCCCGCAGAGACCATTTGCCGCACCATCGAAAGCAAAGCAGCTGGACCAAACAACAGCACCTTCCGTGGATGCGTGGACGAAGACTGGCTGGCCTCAACAACCGATACGATGGCATGGCAGCGCTCCGGAGCCTTCGCCCAAGCCCTGAAGCAAAAGGGCGTCCGTAGCGTCATCGTCGGGGACGTAACAGACGAATGGTACTTCTACTCCACCTCGTCCGTCATCGAGAAATCCGCGGATATCGTTCCCAACTTGGAGAGGTACTACCAGGATGATATCGCGGAGAAGATTATGGGGCAGTACGAGACGCTGGGAGATGATGCCACCCCGGAGGAGTGCGCAAAGATGTTTGGAAGGATGACTTCTGATTACCAGGTCCATTTGCCGGTGAGGATCCTCGCGAGGGACTTGCACGATGCGGGGTTCCCTGTGCTGAGGTATGAAATTCGATGGACGCCAGAGCAGAATAGGACGGACGGTGAGTGACTCTGTGCAGTTGATTTATTGTGTACTGAGTATCGGTTGGAAGGATACGTCACTCATGGTACGGACACGTATTTGTGGCACCTTCGGCTGCCGTCACTGGAGCCTTCTCAAGTGGAGATTGCCAGATCGTGGATTAGACGCGTGGATGAAGAGAGGGTCGCCCTTGAATGTGCGGGCAAACCCTCGAGAGAGAATAACAAGGTTTTCGCTCTGTGTGAAGACGAGTCCATAAAATGGGTAGAGGACGATAAGTGGGCTGAGAAGATGAGGCTTCTTGTCACACTCCCAGGAGAGTGGATAAGTATGCACTCACAATCGAATTTTCTGTCCAAGTTTGTAGGTGTATAATACTGAAATATGACACGGCCTTGCAACAGCGTTTTACATCATAACGTTCCAGAAACTGTGCATACCGTGCGCAGTTAGTTATCGCGAGACTCGGACCGATGTCGCGTCGTCACTACCCAAAAGAGCCGACGCGACGCGACGCGTTGACAAAGCCACACGGTGGGAGGCTTCTTCCTCATCCACCACCGCCCCTGCATCAGACCCGTTCACTAATGCACTTAGTGCTACACCACGAAAATTTCAATATACATTGCTCCCTGAAGTTCTCGAGGTTCTCAGCCATGCGTCTCTCTTGTTTTTCATTCATTTCAGTTCCGGTGAGACTGCGAATTCATTTCATCTATCTGAATTTGTTATCAGGCGCCTATCGAACTGCGGGCCTGCATCTTGCTCACTACGTCTGTGTCAGCCCCTTCCTTCTATGCTGAAACTGTTCACTAGTGGTGGTTTCGATCTATTGATCATGTTCACTTCTCTTTAGTGTCGGTACCTTGACAGATTAGCGCCCGCCTATAGCCTTCGTCTACTGGTCCAGCGGATTCGGTCGGTAAACCATCATTTAATATCATAGGTGGCTTGTTCTCTGGTGTCATCATCACCTCTCGGCGCCATTGATCATTGATACATCGAAGACCTCCTATCACATGTGGTTATTCATTCACAGACCCATCACCCGCTCGTTAGCGCTCGACAATGCTCGATTCCATATGAAGGCGATCCTATTCTAGTCTTTGATACGACCGAGGAATACGGGAGCTCTAAGTTAATCTCAAGTTTGATTTTTGGTCAAGGAATAGGCCTACCCTGCGCCAGATGGGTATTTAGGTAGTCTTTTTCTGTACCATTCGTGAATATCAGCATTCGTGCAACGTGATGTTGCAGAATCTTGATATGCTGAGTCGCAAAACGTGACAAATTTTCATAAGATGGACTCTTTTCGTGCCTATCTTTTCCAGGGTTCGATGGGTGTAGGCCAACAATTGGTGCCCGATAGACACCAGGTGACTACAAATGCAAGTTTCATAAAACAGGCGCCAAAGTGGGGCGCAGTGTATAAACCTGTGTCCCAGAACTTTTTTTGCTGGTCCTTCGTCCCCTCATCAGCCTTCCGAGCCTTAGATTTATTGCGTTGTAACACATTCTCCATTTCTCTGGACTCCCGACGGGTTTAATCACTGGGTCCGTTTCTTTCTTGGGAAAGCGTTCACCCTTAATAATCAACAGTCTATCGGCCACCAGCCGCCAACTAATTTACAAATTCCATTGTTGTTTTCGTGATGACCTATTGACCTAATGGCAGCAAAATCTACCTTCGCGAAATGGGCGCCTATCTTGTACCTCCTCATGACAATAACTCAGGCGCTGACCATAAACATCCCTCGTGTGTCTCTCTTTTCTCTTCCAGCAGGTGAGCCCCTTATATTCCGCCACTATTTCAGCTTTTTTTACTCACAGACATGCACATGTAGCCACATTAATGACACGAATACTTTTCTGACTGCACCTCACCTCACCGACGAATGCAGGATGAGTATCGAGTATCAGGATCACGACCACGCAGGCGGCGATTACCTTCATGGTACCCCACTTTGCGAGGTATCTCCTGTCGTTCAGGTAAGAATTATCACTGAACGCTTCACAAAGTCTGCCTCGTAATAAACAAATCTTGCATCTAGCTAGAACCCAGAACAATGCCGGACGCACGTCTGGCAGACCACATCAGAAATTCCAAACCTTCGGGACGGAAGAGGGCACTCTGTGTAAGCGCCTCTTTCTTCATGGAATAATCTAAGTGTCAATGCTGAATATACTTCCCTTAGATCGGTATCAACTACGGCGGTAAAGTCAACAAACTCCGAGGCTGTATAAAAGATGCCACGGACATTCGCGGCTTCTTGATGCGTAAGTGCCTTTTGCTCTCATTCAATTATGAAAATAGGGTACTGGAACACTCCTTTTCTCAGGAAAAGGCTATAATGAGAATGATATCAAAATGCTTACGGAAGAGACGGAAGATAAACCCACGAGAAAGAATATATTGGATGCAATGTCCTGGCTTGTTGAGGGAGCCCAGTCGGACGATTCGTTGTTTCTTCATTGTACGCTTCACCGCTTCCTTTGCATTTGTTTCTGATGTTTTCACTTTACACTCACACTCTGGGCACGGAAGCCAGATCGCCGACAAGAATGGTGACGAGGTCGACGGAAAAGACGAAGGTTTTCATACCGAACTATTTCTATCCACTGAGCAATCCACTGAGTAAATACTTTTGCAGACATTGAGTGCATCGACTCGTCTATTATTATTGACGATGTAAGTTCATATATCATTCATTCGCCCTCGGCGCATCGACTCTTTTGCGACTCAGGAAATGCACAACATACTCAAGTCTCTGCCTTCTGGTTGCCGGCTTACGGTACGCTTCTTCGAGCTGCGTGTTTTTATCAAGTATCTGACACCACCCATATTATGCTAGGCTTTGTTCGACGTAAGGAAATACAAATATCTTATTTCTCCCTGGTTACTTTGATTGCATAAAGCTGCCACTCCGGGACAGTTTTGGGTAAGCGCATCATGTCCCAATTAAATTGTCCGTTTATTCTATTTTGTTCAGGCTAGATCTACCCTACGTTGTGATTATCTCGTCTTTCGGACTCCTCGACGCCTAATCCGATCGGCTTGCTTTAGTATAATTGCCTTGGTCAACACTATTGGGCAACCAAGGCGTTGGTGTCGGATATTTTAGCGGATGTGGTAAATGTCGAGATTCATGTTACTATAAGACGACCGATAAGGATTGCAGATATGCTGGTCTGGCGCCAAGGATGACCAGGAAAACGCCGAAACGCCCCAAGGAGGCATCATGACCTGTGCAAGTGGTTAATATAGTTTGCATTTTGACGCGGGCTCGAATTTCAGTGTAGGCATTCATCGAGTCGCTAGAGGAGAAACCTGTGCAGTCGTACCAAGAACTTCTCCACTCCATCAGGTCAGCTTTTCCCCCATCCGTGGCCAAAGTTGCTCTTATTTTCTTTTGTTCAGGATGACGATTTCAACATAAGTGTTATAAACAGATTCTGCAGCTGGGAACTTCTCGTCCAATGGTGAGAATTTCTTTGTGTCATCCATTTACCGAATGATTCGAATATTTCCTGGTCGTTTTTGGTGCGCAGAACCCTATGCGGGAGTTTATTTTATGAACGTATCACGACGTTCCAAAATTGCTTGAAATATTAATGTGTATTTTGTGGTAAAATACTACCCTGTAGCTGGTTGCGATTGCTGGAAGGGGGGATCATGGAGCCGGGAGTATTTTGCGTAAATCTGGTACGGTCATCGTTTGAGGTTCAAGAAAACAATCCTTTGGTTTTTTTTTAACCCTGGAACTCGGGAGACATAGGTATGCATCGAGAGCTGTCTAGATGTCTTTGGTGGAGTGGGTAATTGTACAGAGTCCAAGTTCCCGGTATCAAACCAATAAATGTGACCACTGACTACCTATTAGATAGTCCAAGGAAAGGTAATTCGGTCGTCATAGAGTGCACTCTTTTTTCAGATATGGTAGCGATGCAAAAGAAAGGCAAGCTAAGTGTTCCCGGTCAATATATCTGCTGTGGTGAGAGTGTATTCAGTGCTGAACGGAACGTTTAATCCCACTTGTGTGTACGCATCCGACGTGGAGAGAGCTGTGGTTGTGATTGATCGGTCACTGTTTCGGCCATCTACTGCAGGACTCGGACATGGCACGCGGATGCACTGGGTATGACCAACTAGTTGTTGATGCCTGAAAAGAATGCGTCGCATTTGTAATTTGTAGAAAAAGGTGAGACTTTGAATAGGGTAGAAGAATCTGGACAGATTAAAATCCGCGTTAGTAGTGTCAATGACTCGCAATAGGATATCATTGAATAGAATTTATAACGTCACGTGCCACGCCAACAAATGCCACGTTTTCGGTCATTTCTCCTCCCTTCGGAACGACCGGATTTCGAATTTGCTCGGATATCTGGGACTTTGAAATGGAATTAACAATATCCGCTGTGATGCCATGGCGAAATGGCCGAGTGGTTAAGGCGCCAGACTAAGGAATGGCGATTTCCAAGGAAATGAGGACCAAGACAGTCTCTGTCTAATTGGATTATCTGGTCCGAAAGGGCGTGGGTTCGAGTCCCACTTTCGTCATAGTTTTGCTATCCTACGATGCTCTATTCTTGCCTTTTTTGCCCCCAGATGCCTCCCGTATTGATCCCAGGCCAGAGAGATCACCGAAAGTGAGCCACACATGAAAGTGGAACTAAGTAGCCAGTGAAGAAGACATGAGAAGATCAGTGTGCCTCATTTATTACCAACAAGTCATCTAATCAGGTTGTTGCCTACTACCACCATGAAGAAAATATGACAGAAATATACATCACTATAGGTATCTGGTAAGCAATCAAAGGACAACAAGATAATGGACAACAAATGGCAAGGGAGTGTGGGTGGACCTATAAATTTAGCTCAAAGAGTACAGAGTCCCAAGCCTTCTGTCATTGACCTTTCATTACACTTGGGCTTTCCGGGCTTCCGAGGCTTCCCACCTCAATTTGACCCACAGCCTCCACTGCTTGGAGTCTACCCTCCGTGGGGAATGTATCTGAGAGCGGGATGAGATATTTTGCTATGTCGCTAGTGTGGAAACTTGCATACCCTTGTCTTGACATGAACTGACTGGCTAGCGTTTAGTACGACTGGGGATGAACAAATTATCAAGTCGCAAACCTCGATGACAATTCTCTGTGAAATTTGCCATGAGCACCAATGGCAGATAGACAACGAAACAATACGTCCGCGCAGATGCAGAAATGCCTCGAAGGTATCTGAAGGTGTTGATGGTGTAGTAAAGAGATACTCATCTCATGTGCCGTCTTCTATACAATGGCGCGTATCAATTTAATGGATATTCAACTGTTCGCTGGAATGTATGTACAAGTGGGATCCCACCGTTCAACAAAATGCCAATGTTTCAGCGTACATTGAACAAGTCAGAATCTACACATCGAAATCAGAGAGCTATTCACTGAATCGGATGCACGTAGAACATGTATCATCACGTAGCGTGCGCATGAGACTGATGGCGCTGATATCAGTACAAGTGATGCTGACGACTTCCCGTCATTCTGCGCTTCATGAGACGGAAATACTAGGAAACGGGGGGATCCTTGATGGCGACGCCGACAGAGTACGTAGGGCACCAAGGAAATACAGAAGCAGATCTGATACCATCAAAGGGAGGGATCCTAGTATGAAAATCTCTCATGATGGGCAGGGCAATTTTGTCAGTATCCTCTCCCAAAATGTCGTGTGAACATATTTTGTCATAAATACTTTCACCAGCTGTCGTCAAGGCATTGGTGAGGTCAATAAAAAAGAATCCGTTTGTACAGACACAACGCAAGGCACAGGAAAGTGGATAGAAGCCACTGGGGAAGCTGATAATTTTCATGCCCTTGAGGGATGTTGCAAGATATCCCAGCGGATGAAGCCATCTAAGCGTGCGCGTGCTGATGGTGGTCTGCGAAGCTCACTCGAGACTTGCGGGCGGATTGCCGTACCAAATATGAATACCCTCTGCTTCCATACTATTATACCCGCGAGCAAAAGACGCTTCTTCGGCTCGATTCTTTCACATTTCACAGCCCTAGTCCACATGTTGTTCGCACGCACCATCCAACGTCCCGATCCGCACGTTGCCCTCTCCTAACTGTTTTTCCACTGCTCATGATACACAGTTATTTTACTTGATCTCTTTGTTTTTTTGCAGATGAACTTGGTACATGTCTCTGTCCATTTTTCCAAAACTGGATTTACTTGGTGGATCGGTTTGAGGACTGTTGAGCAGCTTGAATGACATGAAGCCTGCATTCTGACTCCAGGTGAGGCTGCTTGGACAAATTCGTTTCGCGTTTTTTCCTATTTTTCGTGTGGAGTTGCTGCCTCATTGTCCCGTAATGCACCTTTTCTAGAATTTTGTAGTCTTTACGAATGCTCGGCGCGTGGTATCATGTTCCTGTTCAACTTTTCTCGACTCAGAGGTTTTGACCGGCTTACCATGATTTCCTCAACATAAAGCTGGGACTGTATCTATGTGAGTTTTTTGACATTCTTTGGATCGATCGTCGCTTATGTACATTATGTAGTCCGGGATCATCAAATCTCAACTGATTAATTGGAATGACTATACCGCTCATTTCATAGGCATATTGAGAAGTAATGTCGAGACCAGACACAATAATGAAAGGTGGTATGTTCTGTTCTTCCCGCTGCAGTAGATCGTTGATATATAGAAGACGACAGAAGTAGGCCACATTTTTAGATGGCTCGCTTCCATTAATTAGATCATTGCTGTTGACGCAGGACAGATATAAGCTGAGCTCACGTCAACGCATCTATTCCACCTTCAACGGATGGACGAGTGTTGCGCCGAACAGGGATCAGCAACTGATTGTAACATCATTTCCTAGGTACAGCCCTGTCATCAATCTTCTTTGGTGATCCGTGAGATCTGCGTAAATGTCTAACTAGGCGCTTATTAGATTACGGCAGGATCGGCTTCAGACAAGGTCTGATACATATCATGATTCCCACAGGGCGGCCCCACGCGTCGGAGCGTGCCTTGCGCCTAAATCGGTGGGAATGCTATGTAACCGGCTCCTAGAAGGTTCATCGCCTTTGTTTTTCTTCATCTTCATCCACCATCCTTTACAAGCACCAGGTCAAGGATCAAGCAATTCTCCTCAATTGTGAGAGGCGTACCACACTTTGTGGTCGTCCAAATCTGGGAAGATGATATGGGATTTATCTGGAAGTAGAAGGGATTCCTGGGATTCATATTTCGAGATGCAATTTCCATTGTGAGTGCCAGAATTTATCTGGATAATGTATGCTTATCCTTTCACTAATTGCGCAGGCTTCAGACTGTGTGAGTTATCTTCAGTTCTCAGGTGTAATGCCGATGACCATCCAAATAACGTTCTCCTCTCCCTCTGGTGCTGTTCGCATTATAGCAAACTCTACAGCTTTCAACAACAGACGTTCTCCATAACTAGGTCATCAGATTACTACCTGTACTACGACCCTGTACATCTTTTGTGTTCTATCGAGTAAGTTGTTCAGACTGGTTTCGACATACTTCCTCCTTACCCTGAAACAGTTCAAGCTCCCAGTATGCACGCGATCATATGCTTGGATGAGGCTAACCCAGTTATTGAAGCTCTGTTCTGACGCGTAGCGGGTCGAAGGCTTTCTCCTACTACCCACGTCCACTTCATCGTCATACTAAGTATAACCACCTTTATGGTGGTGGTGGTCGCCATCACAATCACTCAGAAAGCCGACACCATCTGGAAATCGTTGCTAGTTTCTCTCAGCTGTCTCCCAAATACGCGTACCTCGTTGGTAAGAAAAGCCGGAGAGATGTCACATTCGATTCGATGCTATATGCGCCTATAGTAAGATCCTATCCTCCAGACGGATACCCAGAACAGACTGGGCGCAAGAAGGCACTTTGTGTGAATGGACTTTTCCTCTTCTTGTGATTGATGCGAGAGCGCTAATCAACTATAACGTAGATTGGTATCAACTATTTGGAGTATCCCCGAGTGCGCGCACAGCTCTCGGGCTGTATCAAAGACGCCCTACGGCTCAACGACTTCTTATTAAGTATATGTTGTTCATCAGGACTGATAGCAGCATGATAATGACCAACTCTATTCCTCAGACCACTGGCGCTCAGGTGTCCAGAGTGCGATAGAGATCAAGATTCTCAAAGATGATAGCAAGAAAGCCGACCAAATACCTACCAGGAACAACATTATCAAGGCTATGCGCTGGCTTGTCAAGGATGCACTTCCAGGCGATTCGTTAGTCTTTCATTGTACGGCTTCGCTTTCCCTCTTCAGTTGTGTTCTGAGTATTTCCCTTACTTCCAGATTCTGGACATGGCGGTCAGATACTAGACACGAACGGTGATGAGGACGATGGATATGATGAAGGTATCCTCTTTGTAATGTTTAGTTTGTCGAAACATTCTCTGATATCCTTTCTTTAGTCATTTACCCTGTTGATGGTGGTTATATTCTGGATGATGTAAGTGTCGTTCCTATTACTATGCGTATTTCCCGGTTTCGATTTTTCTCTCTCAAAGGACATGCACGACATGATGGTCAAGCCCCTCCCTCCGGGCTGCCGGCTTATGGTACGTCTCACAAACGACTACACCCCGAGTATGTACCTGACTAGTGCATTATTGTATCAGGCGATTTTTGATGCAAGTTTCGAATACACGCTAAGTTTACGTTTCACGCTAACCTTGGATTTGACAGTGTTGTAGTTCAGGGAGCGCTTTGGGTAAGCTATTCCAAGTTAGCTATCAGTTATTCCTGGTTCTTATTGCACTTGCTTTATGCCAGATCTACCTTATGTCTGGGTACCGCATTTTCGATGTACTTTGCAGCTGCACCTGATAGTCCTGTGTGTTACAGCGCAAATCCAGAGGTTTATCCCCAGACGGATCCGTCACGAAGAAGTGGATTGGGCGTAAATCGACCTCCGCCGACGTTGTAAGTCTCTTGTATCTAGTTTTTCTCTCCGTAAGGAAGTGCATGGGGACACATAGATATCCTTTTCCAGCGCCAAAGATAACCGGACAAGCAAGGACACACCGCAAGGAGGTGCCATGACCAACGTGAGTTCCTAACATCCATGGCATAAGAGGCTTATCCCTGTAAAGGCCTTCATATCATCCCTTAGGTATAGCCGATATCCGACATACAAAGAGCTTTTCTACTCAATCAGGTTGAGTTTCGGGCTATTGATTGTGGAGAATCGTATTCAATCTCTCTTTTGTTGTTCAGGGATATCATGAAGGAGCAGTACGGGCAGACACCGCAAATATGTTGTTCCGATTATATCGTGAGTCTATGTCCCACCGTTTTTCCTGTCGTGCGCTTCGTTAACATCTGATCATAGGACACAGACCGGACGTTCCTTCTGTGAGCAAGAAACTGCGAGTCGACTAAGAATCGACGAATTTCAAGTTCTTGTACATTATGCATAACCTATTTTTTGAAAATTACCGGAACTGGCAAGGAAACAGTGACACGCGACGCGTCTAATTAAGAAGTTGACGCGCTCTAGTCACAGTCACGTGATCATGTAACGAAGCTTCCCATTTCAAAATCCTTCTCTTCCAGCTTGTCTCTTACCTCGTATATGCCTCGAAAACGAAAGTTTGATTCCGCCGACGAGGAAGGAGATGTCCCTCAGTACGGCTGCAAAAAATCCAAAAATTCTCCTGCTGCGGTTGATAATAGGTTCACCAAGCTGCTGAAGGACGTCCATTTCGAGGTGGGCTTCCTTTTTTCGAGACGTAGCAGGGATGAGAGTCATTTTTTGAAGATTTTTTGGCACATAAGCCTCTCAGACTTCTTCATCTTGCTCCCCTTATGAAGGAGCTCCAAGCTACTCTACTCGATAAGGCGTCTATCGGTGTCTGGAAGGCGGCCTGTAGGAACAGTGATTTACCGAGGCCTCCAGAGGGTACATCTGAACCGGAGTGGGTTAGTCTCATATACGAGATGAGGTGCCACGTAAGTTCTGCTCTGCTCTATTGACATTGTTTACCGACATTGTGCCGTAATACTGCCAGAAATACATCCATTTTCCAGATTTCAGCCTTCGCATTCGAATCTGCCATGCCTGTGCCAAAATACAGTATGTTTTCTTCATATATGTGTCGATATATGTGCATATGTCGATATGTTTACAGCCTGAGAGAAGTCCGAGATATCTTATCGTTGCCGTTGGCAGAGAGAGGTCACGATCTCTCGCTTGATCGTCTCTATGATACCTCTGAAGTACGTCAGTAAGTATACTAGTTTGTTCCGTATTCCCGTCATTCTGATGGTATTCTAGAAATTACGGGCGGGAGGAAGAGCTGGGACGAACTGTACTTCCTGCCAAAGGATTTCGATGCAGTCCGCGCAAGACTCATGAGTCTTAAGCAGGAGGAGGTGGGCGCTTATATCGTGGAGAGAAAACAATTTGTTCTATCGAATGAACGGGTGGGTCCGCTCCTTCTGCGTGATCATGGTATTCTTACGTTTCAAGGCTGCGGACTATTACCGATTGTGGTACGACCGATGCCCAGCTTCTTATCTTTCTATTGATGCAAAGGTTGGCCGCATCAAAGCGTGAGTTTTCCTTCTCTCTTGACCAACAATGTCGCTGACGCCATGCAGCATCCATGAAAAGCTAATAGTTATGGGCGACGAGCTCAACAATATCAAGTACCCCGACAGCTTCTGTACCCATCCTCTAGTCAACCAAACCCGTGCTCTGACTGATCGAAGTACGTGTATTCCCCTTTGAAGGTTACTATCCTGATTCCTGACGCCCTCCCGTAGTCTGCAACAATATCAAAGGCAAACTTGTAATCTACATGGAGTCAATCAAAGTCAAACGTCTCACCCGAGAGCGTGTGGGTGTTGTCAATTACCCAAAGACTATCGCTATCGACATCCTACGTGAATTCAAGAATGCAATCTCTCCAAACCTTGTACTTCCCACGTCAATTTCCTCGACTTCCCACTCGCCAAGTCGGCATTGGAACTTCCATCCAAAGCCGAGGTTACTCGCCAGTACCTTTCTCCAGTCATAGCCGGCTTATCGGATTTCTGCGTTGCTTGGAGACACCACGTACATCACCAGCTAGCAGAGTTTGTTATCGGACCCGATTCGACCTTGTCTACCGATGATAAACTCGCCCGCCTGCAGCTGGCGTCGACTGTGTTCTTTTGCAGACGCTGCTATCTTGGAGCTCAAAAGCTCATTATTCTCATGTACCCTGATACCATCACCCATCAATGCCTGACAATCTCACCCCTCAAAGACACCGTATTGCCAGATACCCATTAGACGCCTCAACTCAAAATCATACACGGTGCGCGATGCATGGAATACCGATTGCCTGATGCGGGACGAGAAGCTCAGCCGTGTCACGCGGAGTGTCATTCGCTCCATGGGGTTCAATCCAGATACGGCGTCCATAGCACAATTGGATATATTCCCATTACTCCTCGAGTACCAGTCTTGTCCCAGAAATCGTAGCCCAGATGGAGCTCACACAGGTGTGGCGTACGGGTAGAGAGCCCTGGTATGGGCCGACGTCTAACGTGAATGCAGCTGTTATGAAAGACGGCCGCCTACTCGAGTCCAACAGCAGCGTCAAGTGCCTCAAGGCGGTACTATTCGATCAGTTATTCCTGAACATTCACTGCCACGACTTTCCCTGCGAAGACTATACACGGACCTTTGATGGTCCAGTGAAGCACATCGCTGACGTGTAAGTTGTTTGTGCTTCCTCCGCATATCGCTATTGATCTTTATCACATTCTTTCAGGCATCATATTCAGTCTCCACAGATGATTACTGATTGGTACGAGGAGCTCGCGTGGAGTAAGGAGTCGGTGCAGCCTCGTCTGAAGGTGGACATCTGTGCTGCCTGAGAATGGCTGTTTCTTGCTGAGTTTATATTTGCCTGTATGACTGTAGACTGAATACCTTTGACTGTAGCACGTAGGTACTGTATCGAATCTGTTGTAGAGTGGTGTGTATCAATAAGCCAAGAAAGCACTGCAATTGCATATATTGTCCTCCCGAACCTTGTGCTCATGATTCGGTACGGGTTGTTATTTTATCAGGTACGTATAGCCACGAGTGATTTTTCCGAACCTATAATGATGCTCCCAGGAAGTTCGGACTGACTCATTCCCGAGTAATCGGGGCTCAAAGACGAAGATTGGTTAATAATGCCAAGTGGAGGGCAACTGAGTCCTGGAGACCACCCTGTCCTTGAATTTGACGTTCATTTATCCATATGCGACGATAACAAGCTTCGACGCTGTTTCCGTGAACAGCTAAGAAGAAATAATAGACAACCATCACCATAGCTTCGTGGCTCATTTATAAAGCGGTAAGCCGGTCCGTTATTCCCGGTTTCTTTCCCCATATAGGCTGAGGCTGTACTGGCGCCACAATAAAATACCAAGGGAACCAGGTTCCGTCCCGCCCACATGTACGTTCCTTTCATCTCTCAGCGTGCGCAAAAAATTTACCGTCGCAAGGGCGGCGGTAAAAGCAGCAGCGGAGGTGGGAAAAGCAGCGGTTCAAGCGGCGGCGGCAGCTCCTCCGGTTCGTCGCGATCACGCTCATTTATCACTGCACTGGGCCTTACGAAATATTCAGGTTCGACACGCACTCAGTCTATCAGTAGCAGCGGATCCTCGAAGCAGGCTACGTCTTATGGAAGGGGCGGAGGCGCCGCGTCGACCATACCTTCTGGGCAGCTCTTCGCTGGACGTACGCAAGGTGGAGGGACTAGAGATCAGGTCGTTGGAACTAGGTACGCCCGAATTCAACCTCAGTTAGGTAGAAGTCGGCTGATGGTGATCGGCAGTACCTACGGAAGTGGATATCCAGGTACCCCGAGCCGTGGTGTCGCTGGACTGGGATTCCCCTTCTACTACTGGCCACTAGCGTGGGGTGGTATTGGGCTGGGGTCGGCCGCCTACTTGCACAATAATGAGGTACGGCATCTCCATTCTTTCGGTGCTCACGAGCTTATCACCTTTGACAGTACGGTCGCCCCAATAACTCGAGTCGACCAGGAGGTGTCATGACTTATGCCACGCTCCCTGCAAGTTCGGGCAACGCCACGTTCCATGTCGTGGCCGACAACGATACCGTTACTTCTCTCATTACGGACCTTAAGAACAACTGCTCTTCGGTGATCAACACTTCTTCTACATCCAGCGCGCCGATAGCGTTCAATGACTCGGATTCGAGCACGCCAAAGCCAGAACAGTCTGTACAGTACTACCGTGCGAGCTCCGTGGCGTTGACGGTAGACGGGTATAATAACACCGGAGCACTACAGAGTGATACTGCAGATACGCCGATACCCTCGTGGGTGGATACCAACGCATTGAATTGCCTGAATTCAACTATTGGAGTCGCTGTTCCTCTTGCGGATGGTGTAGCCCGACAATGGATCATGCCAAATGCCAGTTTGGTGGCACTATTATGGGCCTTCTACCATCTCTGTTCGTTTTTCTGATGACTCGTCCGGCTCTCTATGTCGCTTTTCATCCTCTTTTTTATACGCGACGATATCCATACACGATCAGTCATGATATTTGTATTGCATTATGTCTATAACTTTGCGTTCCTTACTGTATCTCTATGTCTTTCCTCGGATGTATCTCTTTTTGCTACAATACACCCAGCATGTTGGTTTTTGGGGCGAGATGGATGAGACCTAAATTGATACTTCTCTCAGGTCTTCGCTTCGTCTGTCGATGGTGCATGTTCCTGCATCTATTGGGGTCGAGATATCGAAATGGTTGCGAGATGTCTCCGTAGCACGGTGTTGCAGACACATGACCGTACTTCTGCCCGATCAATATTATCTCTAGCCCTTCCTTCACGTCCCGAGGCTATTTGGTATTGAGGAAAAAAGCTCAATCAAACGAGCTCCTGGGTGCCTGTGAGTTTTTTGGCCACTTCGACGGTGATTTAAATAACGGTGGTCCCTTGAACTCATCGTAATAGTCAATTCAGCCTGCTTAAGGTGCAGAGGATCGGGTCGATTTAGATTGGAAACCCGCTGTGCCGATTGCAAAACCCCGGTGGTGAGAACTTTATCGAAGAAAATCAACGTCACTTGCGACCACCACTTTTCCTTAAGCCGCGCCACTGTTGGTCCTAAGTGTTGGACATGAACCGTGTAAACCAAGTCAGGAAGATATATCTACTCCCCATACAGGTTCTACTTTTCCTTTCTACCAAGTTGTAATCGATGGCGCTGAGCTCTTGAGAGACGCGGATTGATGTGTGTGCCTGCGTGACAGAGATGTATTTTTTTCGCTCTTTTATTTTTTGTGTATGTCTCAGGTCATTGATAAAGTGCATTATTCATAAGTATTGTCAAATTTGAGAACATTGAAGATGTTGCTGTTAGATAACACTGCATCATATGATCAGGCATGTTTGCTGAAGGGCAATGAGTGAGTTCTGCTATGGAATCTAGCTACTTTAATACCAGTTTGTATCTTCTAGTACTTTCTGTCTCTTAATAATCCTTTACTCACCTTTTACTCGGCAGAACTTGGGCTAACTGGTCATTGTGCCAGCTCACACAGCCACAGGGTCAATGATATTCCACACTCTGCTCTTTGAGCTAATTTATAGGTCCACCCACACCCCCTCACCATTTTGTTGTAAAAAATGTGGGAAAGAGAGGATCAGTTCATTCCCAGTTAGTACATGCATGGTGTCAGGCCAATAGTATTGCACTTGGCTGAGCTCTGCAAATGCATGCAGATGTACACTACTGTAGCTACTTATATACTAAATGCTGATTTACTAGAATCTTCTATAACTTTCCTAATACTTCTCTCTTAATCAGGAAGTTCAGCATGATACCAGATTTCCATCATCTTGGCTCAACTCTCAAATTCCAACATATTTGTTGTCCATTGATTACTTACCATATAGCTATAGTGATGTATGTTTCTCTCATATTTTCTTCACAGTGGGCAAAAGCTTCATGCACTTCTCTTGATTTGTGCTAAGAGACAGTCATTACATCCATATAATTCTATATTTGGACTAATGTGTGCATGTTGATATATTTATTGACTTGCCTTGCAAGGTCAGGAGTCTTCAAGACATCCAAAGTGATGCAATGTGAGGATTTGTGTCACTGTGGGGAACACTGATCCCCTCATAGACTGTATGAAAATAAATATACCACAAAGTTTTTATAGCATTGGCAACACAATGGGATGCATCACAGTTGAGATGTCAATAATTCTTGTCTGTCAGTGTGTAGGAAATTTCTACAAACAATGGGAAAATGGCAGCTTATTCATGGCATTCCAGAATGATTCCTTGGAAGAAGTGCTGATCCAGTATCCTCTCAAATACCACCCCATGATAACAGCCAATAGCAGTCACACATTACTTGTAAGATCCCAATCAGGTATCTTGCTTGTTTGAAGTTGAAAGATAGTACTAAACAATAAATATGCAGTACTTTGTTGAATAGGTTGGTGGTAGTAGGTGACAAACTTATTAGATAATTTGTCAATGATCAATGAGATATACTGATCTTCCCATGTCTTATGCACTGGCTACTTGGTTCCACTTTCATGTGGCTCACTTTTGGTGAACTCTCTGGCCTAGGCTGAATGCGGGGGGCATCTGGGGGCAAAAAAGGTAATAATAGAGCGTCATAGGATAGTAAAACTATGACGAAAGTGGGACTCGAACCCACGCCCTTTCGGACCAGATAATCCAATTAGACAGAAACTGCCTTGGTCCTAATTTCCTTGGAAATCGCCATTCCTTAGTCTGGCGCCTTAACCACTCGGCCATTTCGCCATGGCATCACGGTGGATATTGTTAATTCTATTTCAAAGTCCCAGATATCCGAGCAAATTCGAAATCCGGTCGTTCCGAAGGGGGGATGGAGGAGAAATGATCGAAAACATGGCATCGATCATTGTGGACGCCCTTGTTCCGTGGCACGTGACGTGCTACATTCTATTCAACGATATCCTATTGCGAGTCACTTCCACAAGTCATTGACATCTACTGGCCGGTTTGACCTTTGTAGATTTTTGACGCAATTAAAGTTTCACCTTTTACCACATATTACAAATGTCAGGCATCCTTTTCAGCTATCAACAACTTGTTGGTGAGGGCCGGTGCATCTGCGTGACATGTTCGAGTCCTACCTATGTTGTTTTTTCCCTTTTTGGTCCATGAGTCTATCTAGCAAGCTCACATTCTTCTATAAATAAAATCTTCATGCGATTTGTCGCTTATATCTCTTCTCATGGTGGCAGTCCTGCCTTCTCTGCGCACCCCTCTCGCACGCGGCATTTTGTTGTTAAACCACACATCACCGTCAACGAATCAAGTGAAGTGATTGTGCCCACAATAAACTACTCCTGCTAGACAATACACAACACTATTTCCACAGGTTGGAATTTGAGAGTTGAGCCGAGATGATGGCAATCCGGCATCATGCTGAACTTGCTGATTAAGAGAGAAATATTAAGAAACTTGTAGAAGATTCTAGTACATTAGCATTTAGTATATAAGTAGGTACAGTAGTGTACATCTGCATGCGTTTGCAGAGCTCATCCAAGCGCAATACTATTGGCTTGACACCGCGCATGTACTAACTGGGAACGAACTGATCTATTCATCCCCCGTTTTTCACAACACCACATCATCAGATAGCGTGTTCGTAGGAAGACATCCTTCATATTCTTTCGCCCAAGTCCCACCTTGGAACATGTGCCCCTCACCCGCCTTAATGCCTCTCTGAATTCTCCCAGTTGAACCTTGACGTAACAAATGTTCTTCTCCCTCCCCTGCCCACCCTTCATCTTGCCGGAAGTATCGTCTTTGACAGAATCATGAGTCAAAATGATAGACGCACCGTCCAATCCGCCTACTCCGCACCTGCATTTAAGTTCTATAAACGAGGTCCATATGCACCGATACCTTGCAGTAGCAGTGACTAATCAATCACAAGGATAGCTCTCTCCGCATTGGACGCGTACACACGGAGGGATTAAGCATCGCGTTCAGGACTCAATACACTCTCACCACGGGAGATATATGACTGGGAACACTTAGTTTTCCTTTCTTTTTCATCGCTGAACTGTATGACGAGCGAATTCCCTTACATTGGACTATCTAATATGTAGTCAGTGGTCTCAATTATTGTATTGATACCGCGAACTTGGACTCTGTACAGTTACCAACTCTACCAAAGACGTCTAGACAGCTCTCGATGCATACCTATGTCTCCCGAGTTCCAGGGTTAAAAAAAACAAAGAATCATTTTCTTGAACCTCAAACGATGACCGTACCAGCTTTACGCAAAATACTCCAGGGATCCATGATCCTCCCCCCTTCCAGTATTCGCAACCAGCTACAGGGTAGTATTTTACCACAAAATTACAATACAGATCCATGATGCTGGCTGGCCAGCGAAGCCTCTACTGGAGGTAAGCGCAATAATATTCTAGTCTAAAACGCACTAGGACACACGAAAGCGCATGTAAACGCACAAACACACTACATAAACGCAAAATTCTCCTGGACCCTACACCTATAGCGTGGTAGGATCTTGGTGGCATTCGGCAAGAGACGCAAGATCTTGAGCCCTGTTCGACGCCTCTCATCCGAGATCCTTCATCTTATATTCCTCGATACCATAGATTTCCCAGTTCATCGTATAGAATCAGGACGGGAGGACTTCCATTGGGATTTTCACCCCACAGAGAGTTCTTTGTGGTCGGTTAAGGCAGTTTCAAAGACATGGAGGAATGTGGCACTATCCTCCTCGAAGGTATGGTATTTTGTGAATATTTCCATTACGGACTCTGTATTTTATGACCTTGCATGCGTTCGATGACTCGGTCTACAATTAAACTGAGCGATATAAGTTAGTCAAATCAAAAGAAAATATGTATATTTCCAGCTCCGTTCGGGAGCCTCATCTTTATCTCCTGTCAGTGCTACTCTCCGATCTCACCAGACTTCGATTGTCGTTACCGTTGCTGGAAAGCTTGGCCCTTATTTGTACAAATGGGGCAAAGCTTCTCGCCTACGAGCAGTTGCCTGTTCTCATTCGTTGCCCAACTGCGATCACTCCAAGTCATAGACATCACCGATATGCAGGCGAGCCTCGAGCCTCCTTAGCATCTCGTGAAGGATTACCGAAGCGACCGTTCATTTCATGTTGAATATCCGTCTAGCCGTCCTCAGGAACCTCCAGTAGGTGGAGAAGTGCGTCTTGCGATTAAGCGAAGCTTCGGAGGATGAATTCTGAGACTCAGTTTTCCCTCTCGTGTGCCCACAGCTCAGGTCACTTGAACCCTCAGCGATGAGAGCAAGGATCATCCAGTTTTTCAGCGGGTCGCTGATAGGCTCATGCTACCTGCACTGTCAGTTAAAAGGTTTCATGCGCTGAAAATGGTGACCACGAGATAGAGGCGGATTTTACGTCGATATGCCATCTCCTTCTGCACTCTCACTCCCCAATCACTGTCTTTCATTTCAATCATTTCCGCGCATTACCGGGAGATCTGTTGCAACTTTTTCGCTCTACGCACACCCCCGAAGATGTTCAGTTGATAGACATGGAAAGGAGTCCCATCATCGCCGAAGTCATGAAAGAGCTCATAGTGGATCATTCTTCTCCCAAAGATCTGGCGTTGCCATGCTTGCACACACTGTATATTTCGGCTACCAGTGTATCATGGAACGATATCATCCGCATGGTTAAGCCCCATTGGGGTAGTCAGGAACAGGCACAAGGAGTTGAGCGTTTACTAACACTCAAAATCTGCAAGGCATATTCAAAACTGGATAACTTTCATCAATGAATATTATCCCGCCTCAAGGAGTGCGTTGCAGGAGAATTTTCTTTCGAGATAGGACCGTGTATGTCGAAATGATAGATACCATAGCAATAGAAAGATGTCAATTTCCCCAAGATGTAGCACTAGGTTCAGATTTTCTCCAGCACTTACTGAAAAAGCATCAGGGGAGAGGCGAGATCGTCCATTTGGATGGGAAGTGACAGGAATTATCTGGTGCTGCAGGTGATAGCAGGATAATGTCTCTGTTCACTTGATGACTGAACCTCGACACCTGGAGAAGGAGCCCAGATGAGATGATGTGTCACTGGGCACGTATTAGATCCTACTGCATGACTTGTACCGCCTATCAATACTGTGTCGGACGTTATGAAAATGATCTTCCACAGAAACAGATCAGATAAATGGTCAGGGTAAGATTTCCCCCCAAATTAAATAGCGCTCTAGAAACGGCTGCTCCTAGTTATGTACCTCACTCCCCAACAAAGAACTCATTATCGACTGTCTGCCAAATAGAAGGGAAAAGGAGCCAGTCTTTGCATAGCTTAAAACGAACCATTCGTGTCATAGAATGCACAGAAATCACCTCCTCACGACTGCGTCTCCCTCACTCATCCCCACGAGCAGAATGAGCAGCCGGATATCAATTCCAGGCGCAATCGCGGAAAATGATCGTCGCGCTCCACCACACGCGCCCAATCACGATTTTCTGCCCATAGCACTCACATAAATATACCAGTTCTGCACATCACAATCATGAGTCTCACGATGTTCTTTCGCGCCTTGACTGCTACCGCCATCGCATCTTCCCCACTGGCAGCTCGTGATGCTGGGCCTAAATGCACCATTGTCGCCACTCCTAAAGACTCGAACTATGCTGCTGGAGCTGCGAACCCGTTGACCTACGGCTCGACCTCCAAATGGGCCTGCTAAGCCACCATCTGTTGAACCCTTGCTCACTAGATTTCCTGGACTGTTTCGGAGATTCGGTCAATCGCAATTTCATCGAGGAGCAATGGCGAGAGACATGGGTTTGGGGAGTTTCTAACCCCGGATATTATTGGTACATGAACAGCATGGCATGTTAGGGGAGAAATCCTGTTATGAGTCAGTCTTGTCTTCGATCGCGGTGAATGAAAGACGTTGTTCAGGTATTCCAAGGCCAATAGCGCTAGAAGCCACAGAAATGAGTATCTGCTTTGTTCTAGGGGTGCTCCAACATGTTCGTCCTTTCGGTAAAAGAGAAGGGGCATGCGGCAAATTCTAAACAATTTCTGCTTCCGTCTTCCACAGCACACCGGCCCACTCGTAGGACAAATTCTGAATATAACCAGCACCCGTCAGCCAAACCTCCAACCACCGCCATCCTTCTCCAAGAATCTCCACATCAACTTGTCCTTCCAGCCCTTTTCCTTCCATCCATTCACACTGTCCGGGAACTCCTCCACCACACCGGGTGCAGTGCTGTCATGTGCAATAATCATCAGCACATCCGGTTCCGCATCAAGACGTGCCAAACGTCCTAGTGACCGCATCGTTGCCTCATAATCCTGGTATACCGATGGGGCAGGGGGTGAAGGGATCTTCAGGAGGGGCTCGGATCCGATTTCCGGGAAGTGGGATTTACAGAGGGAATGCGTCGCGCTCTGAAGAAGTGATGCAGGGCAAGGACAGAGTGAGTGATGGTGCAGTGTGGGACGGATGTCGCCAACATGGTGGCAGCAATCGCCTCCAAGCAGGACGAATGTCGTTGGTGTTACGCGTGCGAGGCCAGAGATATAGCCTGGGAGATGCTAGAGTGGACCGTCAGGACGAACTGAGGGTCAAGATGAAGTGTAGAACTTACGCCAGGCGTATCAAGTATGTAGAAACTTCCATCACCAAAGTAGTCTAGAGCCGGAAGGTCTGCGACGTGCAGCGTTGCATTGGAGAATGAGAGTTCGGTCACCTTGCGCCTACAACAAGTCATGAGATTTCGGTACAGATCTTAGAATCGCAAGAGAATGAATTAACGCGGTATCGCTTTCGATGAGGTGTGCGTCCTCGTGTTCAGGATATGTTCGAAGGTCCGTCCCAGACCCGACTACCAGCTCCGTAGTGGATGGGAATGTTGATATATCACCTATAAAAGTGGAATTGTCAGTTTTTCTTCCCATAACTGGGAGAATGAAGTCGAAGGCATACCGATATGGTCGAAATGGGTATGACTACACAAAAATTTGCCATTACCAAGGGCACAAATAGGGCCAAGACAAGGTCTTCACCTCCAAATGACAGTATTCACGCTGTCTAGATCTACCCCTCCCTTCACCAGCTGCTCACTGACCGTTTCACCCTCAACAGCACCCATATCATACCCACCCAGCTCTCTGAACAGGTCGAAGAATCGCTGCACCGCAGGCGCGTACTTCTCCTGGTCCTTCCTCAACCCTAAATCGAACATCACCCTTCCTTTCGTTGGGTGCTCGATAAGGAACGTGTATACCGGACCCGACAATCCTTCGTAGCCTGACAAGATGGGCTCGCAGAACAGCGAGGCAGGCAGGAAGGTGATCTTGCCAGCGTTGATAGCGCGGACGGTGACGGTCGAGGTGGATTGTGGGATTGCACCGGACATGGTTGAAAGTGGGGCAGACAGGGGTATACGGGAGAAAGAGAGCGAAGTTATATAATTGCGGAAGCAATGAATATTTGAAAAAGAGCTAGCTGATCAAGTCCTGCGTGCCCAAGTAGTACTGTGCCGTGTAATGATGACAATGATGATGACGAAGCCCCTATACAAGCCGATAGAGCTCCACTTCGCGAGCGCATCACGAGTTTTGATTGTAGAACACGGATATCTTAGCGACACGCGGTCACGGGAGAGGATCCGTAGGGATGCCACGTTGTAAGCGCGGTCGTCCATTTGTATGGGAAATGACGGGAGTATCTGGTCCTAAGGCCATGGCAGGATAACGTTGTTCTTCATTTTATGACCAAAGCTCGACACAGGGAGAGGGAGTACAATCCTGAGTTGCACATGGTCCCAGGGCACGTCTTGTATCGCCTGTTGACACTGATAGAGTTGATAACATTCAAAAACAAATTAAACGACAACATACTTCATTCTACAACCTACGGCATGCAATGTATCAGTCTCTCAGTGGATACTCTGTCAGGCTATGGCACTAAGGTCGATGGAATGCTATCAGTTCTGGAGCAAGACATCAAAATATGAAGACTATCAATGAGGCCCTCGGCATCCCAGGCATTCCAAGGACACAGTTTCAGAATACATGAATTCCGGTCTTTTTTTGCGCATATAACCATATCAGTTACCCAAAAACATATTCTTACAGACCAACGAGAGTTTGTAATAGCAGTGGGGATACAGAGTTCTACAGTGTATCCGGATTCTGCCCAGGGACTCTGAATGCGGCAAAAGAGCACCAGCGACGCGACTAGGTATGGAGACGATGCCCTATCGCCCAATCGCTGTTACAAAGCGAGTCTACAAGGAATTCTGCCTCAAATATGTGGCAACGGTGTGTGAATGCAGAGTTCCTCGCTCTTCAGCAGCGGTGGTGCCACGAGAAGCAAGTGTTTTTGGTTCCCGCGCTCCTTGTCGATTCGCCAACGGGCCGGTCAGTCGTGGAAGCGATCGAACTACCATCATCATCATCATCACTCCTGACAAGCAGCTATTTCATGCCAGGCGAAAACCGGCGAAAATGGGTGGATAACATGTGAAAATTTGATTAAGTCTTTTGACCACCACAAAACGAGTCGGTATTCTCTTTGATGGTAAAACCGACGGATTTTACTGTGGTCAGAAGACTTTATCCAAATTTCATCTCTATTCCAATCATTTCCCTTGCTTTTTGACCGGCACGAATTATTTATCTCCCAGAAGTGTGCATATTACGCTATATAAACAGTTGTGGCCTACAGTACAAACAACTGGCTGGGAGATCTATATGCTGCACTACCCGCCACCTCCGACGACTATCCGATAATGAACAAGCAGGCTACCATTTGTCCTCAAAATTTGTATTTTTCCGTGTATAACTCTCACGCATATAACAGCCATTTTTGACATCTTTTAGTGGCTATGCATCTACTGTCACTCTCGTGCTGTACTGTGCTGTACTGTGCTGTGCTGTGCTGCTTGACTAAAAGACATACAGCTGTAGAAATCTCTTTTTCCATCTTACCACCATGGGCAACAAAGCTAAAGCAAAATCAAATGCAAATGCAACAATTCGTCCAACCTTGGTCGTCCTCAAGGGCTTGCAAGCCGCAGGAGAGCTAGCGCCGCTCCCTTATATTAAAGGCATCGCAGCATTGGCGATAACCGTTCTCGAAATTATCGATGTGTGTCTGCGTACTCACTTTTCGGAGTCAAATATAACAATGGATCGTGGTAGAATACTTCCACCAATAACAGGGATATTCAAGGACTGGCCGAACGTATCGGGGATACCGTGATAGCAGTAAAGGATGCCGCAGTCACATATTCTCGAGTCGGTACTGGAAACGGGTCAGCTATCGAACAAGTGTGCACAAATTTCATACGGTACGCCTCCACCTGCTTACCGTCTTTCTCATCTAATGCAGAGAGAGCAGTTGCTTGGAAGATATCATCCATGATTTGCGGGAGATGGAAAGGAACAACACTAGTAAAAGCAGGATTACGCAGTTTCTCACGACCTCCAACGTTCGCGATGAGATTAACGAGTTCGTGCGGCAAATCGACAACCTGCAGAGAAACTTCGACGTATGTGTGCAGCCACCTCATCTTATGGACTCGATTTTCACCTATTCATTAAGACAAAGAATATCCTCAGCATTTGTGCAAACAATGAAGTGTCTGACAGCTACCTCAGGGCGCTTGAACACGGTATGACAAAGCTTCGCGCGGAGCATTCAAACATGCATCGTACCTTGGCACACTTACTGGTCTCGCATAATGAACTCAGAACTCAGGTCTCTAATCAGGGTAGGTTCCCGGAATCTATGAACCGTAATGCAAAGAAAGATAGAGGAGAGGTACGTCAGTTTCTGTGATTGCTCACTCTGAAATAATACATGCAAAAATTTCCCTAGGCAACCGTCATAGTCCAGAGCACCTTTGACTCTCGGTACATGGCATACTATCTACTCCTGGAGACCCTCTCTGCGACCCTCTTCTGGACCGTGTCGTGTTTTACCAACCTCCTCCCGACACCGTCAATCTTGTACCGTCAAAGGGCCAGAATGCAGCACTATCTTTCTCCTTCGATACCTATCTCAACTCCGGGAAAATTTGTCCAAAGATTCAAGCATCGGCATGGTCCCCGCAGAAAGGCACTCTGCGTGAGCTTATCACTCGACCGCTGGCTTCATGCTATAGATATTCAATAAACGTCTCGCATAGATTGGTATCAACTATTTCGGACAACCTTGTCAGCTTCGAGGATGCATCAACGATGCGTGGAAATTTCGCGAGTTCTTAATATGTCAGTCTCCTTCGCGTACCCTGCTCTCATTGTATGTGGTTAATTATTTCTGTTGTCTAGGTTACTGCGGCTACAAGGCCTGGGATATTGCCATGCTTACAGATGATAGTCCGGATCCGCGTCAGCACGCAACGAGGAAGAACATCATCGACGCTATGAATTGGCTTGCAAACGATGCTCAGCCGGGAGATACACTGTTCTTTTTCTGTATGCTCTTCCGATACCCGAGGCTTATCTTCTTGACTGAGATTTCACACCCTTAGATGCCGGGAGTGGTGTACAAGTCTGTACTGAGGATGGTAACAGGGTTGATGGTTACGACATAGGTTTCGCTATTCATTGACGCACGTCCATGGAGGACTTTATTGACTTCTTTTACTTTCCCAGCCATTTTACCGGTCGATTACAATCAGCATGGTTATATTCTTGATCAAGTGAATTCCCCATACTACGTACCGTTCTACCGATATTGAATCCTTGTTCCGGTCCAGGAAATATACCAGATTATAGTTAAGCCTCTACCTCCGGGTTGCCGACTTACAGTATGTGACTTCTTCATAGCGTTTTGGTTTCAAGTAAATTAATGAGGTCTCACTGTTAGGCTCTGCTTCCTGTAAGAATGCAGATGTCTTATTGTGTTCTACGTTGACAGTTATCTCAACAGTGCTGCTATTCCGAGGCAGCATTGGGTTAGTATACTCAATTACAAATTCGACAGCATCCTTGAATGACTGTGTTCCTTTTAGATCTGCCCTATGTTGTGAGATCTGCACACTTTGTACGCCTTGTTGACGTGACGGACCTTCATTTGCTCCAGTATGACTGTGACACCCAACTCTTTAGTCCACGCCCATCGATATCGTCCAAGTCCACTGCCGCTGACGTCGTAAGTATCTCCTTTTGGGACTTCCCCAGTTACCAGGAGTGCTCAGAAAGACATAGGTGATTTGGTCCGGGTGCAAGGAGACGGCTATTAAGGAGACGGTCATAGGAGGCGTGGCTGTCAGCGCCTTTAACTATGTAAGCACTTATCGCTACTAACCATTTATACCCTGACGCGTTCTCAAACGAATTATAGGAATTTCTATCATCTCTCAAGATAAACCCGAAACAGTCTTGCAGAGAGCTCCTTCATTCATTGAGGTAAGTTCAATCTTCTCGTGACAATTCGTACAACCGGAGGCGGTAACATCTCTACCCATCAGTAATCTTCTGGCGGCCAGAGATGATGGCGAGAAGCCTCAGCTGGCTACTAATTCTTGGCATATAGTGGGTATCACCTTGCACTGTCTTTTATTTGATCTATTGCTTTATGGCCTTCATTATCAGGACCCTGATTTGCCGGCTACCTTGTGAGGATACTCACAACCGTCTTCAAGGACTTCCCCAGTGTACCAAAAAGGCAACATCATGTTTCATGCAGCGAGAATTCTGCATGACCAACGCCCAGATTATATATCTTTTTCTCCTAATGTAATAATCCACATTTTTTGGTGCAATGGTCATTATATTTTGTTATGTTAAATCTAAGACACATCCTCGGGTTACTTGCGCGGTGACTTCGTACAGTACGTTGTACCGAACACATTAGCGCGGTTTTGATGCGATTGTTGTGTAAGACTACGGGTTCCTAATTTGGAAGTACGGGCTTGGCGTTCTCCCCATATTCCCCGGGACGCTTACTCATTTTCTTAATGATACATTTCTCTTTCATTCTAGTACATTCTAGATATTTTGAAAGTATAAAATCAGTGTAATTAGTAGGGCATCGCTAGCGCGATTTCCGTGAACATTAGTTTCTTTCCGTTCACCTGTGAACCGCAATTCTAAGACGTTGGCTTGTAGCACCTTCAGGCTCTGGGTACCATTGAATCACTGTTAAGTCTGGATCGCTAGTTTGTATACTTGCTTGATATGGTCGACGATCAAAACATTTACGAGTCGTATTCTATACATTCTAAGCGCAAACTACTTTTAGATCGATGATAGTAATGTATAGCACAAGTGACAACAACAGGCCGGAGGAATGTGGCGGAAAATCAGGCCACTGCGCCATCGGCACTTGATCAACAATGTCAAAGAAACACGACTTGCCATGTTAGGGCTGTGGACCTGGACGTTCCTTATTGGAACCTGGCGCCAGTAACACCACCACCACCACCATCATCATGGTGGAAACTTGCTCGACTAAGGTGTACTCTGCTCCTAGGATGTCTAGATAGATGCGTGTAGCACTCTAGGTATGCAACAATATCTACTCTTGCGGTCTGAGTCGTCATACCAAGGATAGGCTCTGTAAGGGCGTATTTTCAGAACTTTTATTTCTTAAAAGTCCACCAGAATTCATCCTGGACTCTATTAGTCCCTCCAAATGAGATTGTCGTAAACGCAGGTTCCAAGGGTAAGGAGCGTTTTCGTAGGCCTCCGCAGCATTGTCAATGCTCATTGGCACCGCCACATATTGCCAGGCTCCGTCTAGAAGCGCCGCTTCATTCCAGGGACTGGGGCTGCTGTCCCGTCTCATCTTTCAGTGCCGGATTTCTGGCGGAGGCTGAAATTTTGAGAGACATCGGGGTAGTTGTCTTATTTCTCTCCATCCTTCGCACCGCCATCCAAGGTGAGGAGAGCATGGCTCGCTCGCCCATTCACATGCTTATACAAGGTTTCTCCATGCCAGGCTGCACAGGCTTCGCCTATTTATCTATTTTACGAGCTCTTAATCATACATCAAAACCACTTCACCATCTATAACAAGATACGCATAGCCGCATTATTACAGATATCAGCACAAGTCCAAGAGCACAGAGAAGTAAGAGATAGCTTGCCTCTCGTGCCTACTCGGCGACCTTCAGCATGATGCCGGATTGCTTCTTCTAGAACTTTCCAGCAAAATTCCAACAGACGTATTTCTTTGACGACCTTCCAGCTGTAGAGCTACGAAGACTAAAGTATTATGTCAGGTCTTTCGTGTGTGAAGGACGAGGTGGAAGATGCAAACGTCGGTTCGGCCCCGGTATCCGGCCCGGACGTTCATCATCATTAACTAACCCCTTGTTAACCCCGTCGGACCTAGGAGCTATTAGTTCCGTTCTGATATAGATAATGATCACCTGCTGAAGGATTTTTGCACAGCGATGGGCCCATTATCCCACCTTCCCTTGGAGCTTCTTGATTCCGTCATATACTGGACTCGATGATCCCTCATGCGACAAAGATGTAAATTGGTCAGAAAGTACAGCCACGAGGTACCCGCTGGAACAGAGATTATGTTATTCTAGCGCGAGGGTCTAATCTGTTATTCCTGGAAATGGTCCCGTACGCATCGGTGACACTGTAAGTCTCACTGGGATGCAACCTCGTTATGCCTCGATACTTGCATTCGTATGTACTGCTCAGATTTGCAAGATTGCCGGAGCTTGCTAACCCAAACTAATTTTTTTATAGAAACATTGGTAAAGATTGGTGGGTTGCCAATCTGTTCATGGTGCGTATTCAAATCCGTTTTCTCTCCAATGATTCCAAAATAAAATCTGATTCAATGAGCCTGACCCAGTTTGCTGGGCTTGACGATATCTTTTCTATTTCTCTGAGACTTTCATCCTGTCCATGTCGCTCATCGTCTCGTTCTCAGAGACCTCAAGCTTAGCTCTGTAGGCGGAGCCGAATCCCAAGGAGATAACATGGACGAATTGAGTGATTCGAGACTGATGTTGTGCATATTTCGGCTTACCGGATCTTAAGTCCATTCCGATGATTCCTAGGTTACCAAGACTGAAGATTTCCTATGGTATTGTAAGACATATTCATCTCCCTTTTGCTTTCATCCGTCTCCGAGACTCGTATGTTGGCGGCCTTCTTCAGTCTGTACCGTTTCGAGAAATGACCTTTCCTCTTTCAGTGATTCCAAGTCATCTAAATTTAATGTGTAGCGACTTCACAGCACTTTTTAGGCTTTGATTTTGTGTGGAATTTTTGCGTGAATTAGTTTGTCAGAGTGTCCGCTGATGATACTTGAACCGGGATAAGTCGGGGGAGATTGACTGGAACAGCGTCTTTGACGTGTATCAGCCGTGCCGAGCGGCGTATGACTGCAAACAACGGCCTTACTTACCCTCAGAGTCGCTCCTGCATGCCATCTCCCATACAGTTGATCATAGAAATTATTATTACCTCTCTCGTACCTCGTTGATCTAGTCCAGCCTCCTGTCCATTAACCACCACCCAGAGCGCTATGATCTTGGCAGCTGATCCAAAACAACTATAAAAGCTATGGTCTCTTCGCCTTCATACCTCAACTTCTAATACTTGAAGCATTCTGGTCGCCATCTTGTGATCATTTTGACCTCTTATTTTTCAACTTTTATTCCAAATGTTTTCTTCGATAATCTTCTTCTCTGCTCTCCTATTCTCTACTGCTACCGCATCGCCCTTGGAAGCCCGGAGCACCTGTCACCCCAACTTTGAGGGTGCTACTCTTCTTGTGTCCACCAATGTTATCTCACCTTACTATTCCACACTTTCGTGGGTAAACAATAACGCCGCTGCCAGCGAACCCGTTATCACAAGTCCTAGTCCTTTTCCTACAAAGTGGTACGTACAGCAGAACGGCGATTACGATTCCACTTACACTATCAAGTAAGCGTCTTTTTTTACGTTTTCGTTCCTGACTGTTTTTCTAATGAGAATTTCCCAGGAACTTCTATAACCTCAACATTGCGGTTGAGCTCAATGGTACGCAGGTAATTATGGACAATATTGACTGGTCTGGAAGCAATGTGTACGTTTTTGTCTCGTCTTTGACATATCTTCCATGACTAACTGAATGACTGACTCAATATACAGGAACCAGAAATGGAAAATTGAATGTTCGGCGTGTCCTACGGACATTTCCCACCAGACCGGCGTCGTCGCTTCGGGATGCATAATCTCTTCGGCTGCTCCTAGTACCAGCGGGCTCTGCATCTGGATGTCCGGTTGGAATCGTCATTTGGACTTGACTGAATGCCCCGGCAATGTCAACGGCAACTATTATTTCTCGGTTTCAAGTTGAAGAATCTCCGAAGGGGAGGGTGGGCGACAAGATTTGTTCTTTGCTGTTTCTTTTTCAAGTATCTACATGTCCATCGTTAGAATGTCATGAGTTTATAGTAGTGATATGCATCCATAGTTGAATAGTATTCGGTTTGAGGCGATAATCCGGCTGTGATATCCGGCGCAGTTTGCAGCATATCAAGGGATCTAAACACGTCCAGCGCCCGGGAAGCCTCCGTAGAATTAAATCAACCACTGATCGACGTTGCATCCTAGTTTTTAGAATTGGGAATACCAGCGTGAACTTCCACTTACGTCGACGCCCCCGACCGGTCGAAAAGAATTCTATCCACACTAAAAGAACAAGTGACCAATAATCAAGTGGAAGAATTGTATAGGCACCAAAAGAGGAATAGGCTTTTAGGACGCGTAAGATATGGAGCATGTTGCAAACATACGCCGTACTTGGATAGTATTGTATTCTTCATTGAGCGCCTTGGTATTTACGTGCGTTGAGAGCAAGGATGAGACGAATGGAACCGGCGGTAATAATAATTCTCTAAAGATGATCTCCGGTAGCAATATAATTGATCTTGTAGTTACCTAGCAGAAAATCGTTCTTCCAGGATACGGAAGACCGTTAAAATGAATGCATCCGGACGAGCGAAGCGTCGAATCCGTTCCTTCGTACCCTCGTGTTTATCGTGGTGTGACTGGCACGCCACCACTAAAAACGAGTCCGGTTAATACGGCTAAATACTGCTGCGAGGATTTCCTTGACCTGGTTGGCATTTCGCGTTGACCACTACCCTGCTTGGCGATTCGTATTCACCGGCAACACAACAGCAATTTCTGGAATGAGTGTTATAACGACGCATACGAAAAATTCCTAATGTCATTCAGCAATGACTGACCAGTTTTTCTGCACTTGAAGAAGGCGATGACAAAACGAAACGATAGGTAGAGGTAGATGGGCTTTTGAAATTCACTATTTCCATTTCTGGTTCCTACCAAACTCATGCACCCGGCCCGCTGCTATCCTACTCCATTTTCTACCGCCTTGAAATTGACGAAGAGATCGAAAATTTGCCCCAAATCAATGCTTCCAGACTTTGAGACGGTGGCGGGATAGCTTTGTTGGAATCCTAGGTGTTGCGCAGGGTAGACTCCAGGCTGGTAAAGCCAGATGTAAAGAAATTGTTATTCTATGGCTCCTACAGAGCTCATATTTATACTACTTAGCACTAGAATCTAGAATGTACTACAACTTTCTACGACTCTCGTGCTTACTCATCGACGCTCGGCATGATGCCGGATTGCTCCTTCTAGAACTTTCCAGCAAAATCCCAACAAGCTTGAAAATCGTTACCTGGCAGCGATGGAGACAAGTGCAAGGGGTAAACAGGGATACACACCGGAATTGAATGCTACAGCCTAGATCGAAGACAAGGGATCAGCATGCAGGCTCCTGCAAAATCCGAGCAAGATTCCATGTTGTCCTTCGTGATGGAATTATTAAATAAGAATACTATCCTAAAAGCGAAATGTCAGCCCTTGAAACGAATAAATGACTAGATGTTTCTCAGCTGTTGTAAATATTGCAGTCGGAGGCTTGCTGAGTAGAGAATACTAAAGTTTTAGCTACTAAGGCTCGAGACGAGCTCCTTAACTACTACAGAATGTATCTAGAATGTTCTACTAAAGTACCTAATTACATCCTAGTATCGTGCCAAATTGATGGTACCGAAGGTTCGGGAATCTTCCGGCACATGCTTGAAGTTGCAAATACCAACGTCAGCTTTGACTTGAGACGTCGTAGACATGATAGCAAATGAGCTGTGCTGCAACGGAAGATGTTGTCACATTTTTCAGTCCCGTGCCTACTGTGTCGACAGGTATGTCGAGACAACCAGTCTATTCCTGGGGAATACAGTGTCAGTGTCAGTGTCAAGATTACCTGGATCGTTGGAGCATACCTCGAAGTATGAATGAGGGTGGATCATCATGATTTGAAGGCAATGATGGATGTCCTGCTTGCTATCACCATCCAGGGAGGGGCCAGATTACTTGACATGCACCTTTATTTCTTGAAGGTTCAACAAAATTCCTCCTGTAATCTATTAGTTCTACCCAATGGGATACACCGTACACGTCGCCACACTATTACAGACATCAGCACAAGTCCAAGATAGGTGTTAGGAATCTGCCGAAATCGGGATATGAGAGTGAGGGGCGGCAAGGGATGATCGAAGCGAGGTAGGATATGTTATAAAGATGTATGTCGTTAGGGAATGGAATGGATTCCGGCAAGGGCTCGTGAGGAGACCTGAGAGATCGGGTTTGCGAGGTAAAGGGGTCAGTAAGTGCGAAGCAATTACTGTAGGAAGCTTCCGGTAAGCGCGGGGCTATTACAGATATAAAAAGCCTGTAGGTGCGGAGCTATTACGGGCTGTAGGTGAAGACAAGCGCTAGGCGTAGTCTTCGGATTGGTGTCGGAAAGCGCTTGGCGTAACCAATCAGATGCTTAGTTCACACAATGAAATGGAGTTGAAGATGAGTAGATTGATTGATTTTTACAATGTTACAGATGGTATTTATATACTAAAGGGCTCGAGTCATGAATATTCTACAATGTTCTATTATATTCCAGTATGAGCAAGAAGAATAGAGAAAGTAAGAGAAAATTATGTGTGAGTCACTGCTAGGACCGAGAAGGCCGACTGTAGGCATGCGTTGACTCATGCACCGAGTTTACGGACACTCGATATCCATAACAATAGGTGAAAGGCTGCTCATCAAGAGACAGCGTCACTGGAGTACTGACGACTCACACGAATGGAACAGGAACGGGGTATAATATTGGAAAATGGTGAGCAAATGGATACACGTATGTGAGTGGTGATGTTAATGGGGAAAAAAGGAAGAGAGGCAAAAATGACCCTACTGTATGGTATATAAAGGTAATCTATTAATACCTAAAGATCAGTCGATCTGATCCCGCGGTGTGGACATATAAGTGCACTGGTATTATAGTGAATCTGTGAGGGAAGCTATCGGATTGATGATATAACCTGTAAGTTTGTCAGAGTAGGCTTATAATAGTGCAGAGAAGGGGAAGAATTACCTCCAGGACTAGTCCAGTAGCGATGAGAAAATGTCTGAAGGCATTGAAACGACACGTCTATACAAATATTTCTTGGCGACTTTTCAGCTGTAGCGCTACGATGACTAAAGTATCTTGTCAAGTCGTTTGTGTGTGTGAAAGACGAGGTGGAAGATGCCAACGTCGGTTCGGCCCCAGTATCCGGCCTGGATGAGTCAAATCGAACCATTCATCATCACTAAACCTGTCTGACCTACAAGCTATTAGTTCCGTTCTGATATAGATAATGTTCACCTACTGAAGGATTTTCACACAGCGACGGACCCATTATCCTGCCTTCCCTTGGAACTCCTAAATTTTGTCCTATTGTTCGACTTCTCTGAAGGCCAGCCTTTGGGTCTCTGCAGAAGTGAATAGTGGTCCGGAGATTTTCTGTGTTTTTTTTTTGATAAATTCCTATGATCATGGATAAAGATGGAAGAAATCTATTGTCCTGGAATAGAACCTTTCCACACTATTCCGACCACTTTATGGTCATGAAAACCTGCAGTTTGACAGTTGTCAATCTAGCTATCTGAATTTGTCAAATCAATGCACTATTACAATAATACAGATTCAGCTCACATGCCCCAGCTGCACCATCTTCAAGTACATAGCATATTATCTTTCAATGATATCATCACACTGAACTGGAAGTCATTGATAGTCACAGACACCCCAATCACCTTCCCAAAGGATCCTCAACTTTCTCTATCACTCCAGATGTTCCTTGAGATATTTTAGCTTTTATTCTAGGGGATTCCTCAATAAAGTCTTCACTGTCTTGGTTGGAATTCCAATATTAGGGTGGCTATCATACCACACCCAGTCTTTCCTGCAGTTCTATGAGAGGGTGAAATCACTATCCTCAGTATTTGCCCAGACTGTGCTTGCTATCCATTTGGAGCAACACAAATACACCATATGATATCACCAAGCTTACAGATGCTATGCCTGTCTTCAATATGGTAGAACACAGGCTTGAGGATAGTGTCTCGGACAGTGTCAGTATCAGGCCTGTGAAGGTAGACATTTTGGTGCAAGAGGTAAAGAGGCAACTGTATGTCCTTAGTTATTCCCCGTATTATGGTCGTGATCATAGAACTGGGATATGCATGCATTCACCATCAAGACTTTTTCATGCACAGATTAGTGACTACTTAGCAGCAGCAAGCTATAGAATGACTATAGAATGACAAACCTGGATCATACACTTCCAGCTTCACTATGAAATTGTACATTTGAATGGACACACAGGATATAAAGCTTCAGAATAGTGTTATACCAGTGAAATCTTGGGGTTCTGCATCGATTTTGAGAGTGGTGAGCTCTCGACTATCGAATGGACAGATATACTGGATCCCTCAAGCATGCAAAAATGGTTCACATTCACCATGCACATGGAAGCTGACAGATTCAAGTGAAAATATGTTGTGTCTAGATTTTGGGCTGGCATCAAAGTGCACTGTAGCATTTTGCTCAAGGCAGATATGTGCTATCTGACAGAAAGTGAAAAAGGAATTTCAATCTGTCTTATTGACTATAACCAAGAGAATCTCTGGTAGGAGGTCAAACAGATGCATTGAGACAGGAAAGACTGGAAAAACAGGATTTTCAGACCTTTGATAAACTATATGGCCATTTACCCTGGAGAAAGGTTTCCATTACAAACCCCACACTGGAGCAACAAACCAAGTTGACATGGAGATAATTGGACATATGCACATTTTTGACACATTTATGCATCAAGGGTGTAGCATCTCTTGATGTTGGAGCTTGGCAATTTGTGGGTGTATCAATACTTAGTCTAGCCCTATTCAAGAATTGACAGATCAAAAAGGGTGCACTTGATAGTTCATTTTCTATGATAGCTTCCAGCTTACTAAGGAAATTTGATATAGATGTAGTGTATCAACATGACTGTGCAATGTCTAGTCAATTTACTTGGTGTTGGAAAATGGGGGATCAGTTCATTCCCATTTAATACATGTGCAGTGTCAGGCCAATAGTATTGTACTTGGTTGATCTCTGAAAACACATGCAGATGTACACTGCTGTACCTACTTATATACTAAATGCTATTTTACTAGAATATTCTACAACTTTCCTAATATTTCTGCCTTAATCAGCAAGTTCGGCATGATGTAGGATTGCCATCATCTTGGCTCAACTTTCAAATTCCAACAGTCTGCAGCTGGTAGGTGGTTACACAAGATATCTGCCAGTCTCAGCCAGAGATATGTGTGTGCACATAAAGGACCCATGAATTTCATCAGTATTGATATCAGCATCCGAACTCCCCGCATCGAAGTGACTAATGGGTCAGTTGGACGTTCTTTTTTCGAGGTAAATAAAACCCTCTTACCGATTCTTCGGCTCGCATGTCTGACCTTGTGGAACTCAAACATCACAGTTTGCTCTTGTTCCCTGGGATCGACACTGTCGGTGTCTTGTTGATGGCAGAGAAAAGTCAACGCTTAGCTGGTCATCTGAGCAGCGGCAGGCCAACAACCATTCGCCGTCCAACTACATATCCGTGCACTGTCGCCAGCCATAGAAACTCACGGAAATCCAAGGTACGGGGGTGGTGATGAAGGACTTCTGATCTCACGGGAATACTGCGGATTCAACCACTCATCGGATCGACATACGATGGCTTATATTTCAACCCGTCGGATATCCAAAAGCTGGATCTCAATGATACGGTTCATACCGTGGACGCTTATCGAGGCCCGTGTAAAGTGTGTATCCGCGCCACATCTTATCTCCCATCTATGAACTTAAATCGCCGCAGTTATTCTGGTGTATCATTCTCCTTTGAGAATGGCCACAATGGAGGCGTCGTTCCTTACCACGTGCCGTAAGTCCTGGTCCTCGTGGCGGATGTCGTCCATTCTGATGTGACTTTCAACACCAAGAAAGACGGAATCATTGGAATATCGCAGATAGATAGATAAACATCTCGTGTTCATACACCGCAGCGATGTATACCTTTTTAATCTCTCTGTCTTTTCTTCGCTCGCGCAACCCTTCACAAACTTGGTTCCCCCCGCGATATCACATTCGATAGGAAACTGTGACGTCAATTCCCTTCACCCGGGACGTATGATATAATGTAGCGCTTGCGTATCAAGCACCACCGTAAAACGTTTTTCGACAGGACACGACCCTCCCCACGGGATCGCTACCATGAGGCGTGTAGGACATGTCAGAAGCGGCAGGGGATAAAGTTGCGCATCTGTTCGCAATGTACGAAGGAGGGTAGGAAGGTGCCCGTTCTGTACTGTGGAGAGACGTGCCGGAGGGAGGATTGGCAGAGGCATTAAGCGAAGTATGCGGGGTCGCAGCCTTTCGGAGTTAGTTATTCCGCTACCGCTGACGAGAATGTGATCAGATTTACCAGGGAATTTTTACCTTGTTTTAATGTGCCAGACCCGGCCAGGTTTAAGATTTCTCTCTTCAATTTTTACTACGCTTTCCGTCGAAAATTGGGTTGAACGTGTAATGTCGACTCCTCTGCGCGTAGATAACATAGCATGTATCATGAGTATCTATCTCTGGAGAGACAACTTGTGGAAGTCGACCCATTGGTGGCTATGACTGTCATGTTCCCTAAATTTCTTAGCGCGTGAACGCTTCGGCGTGGCCTTGCGGTCTATACAACTTGAGCCACCTTCCACTCTAATGAAATAGGAAATAAATATCTTATGCCTGTCATTTGCTGCCGCTCCAGCAAACAAAGGATGATCGCCTGTTATGGCACTAGGTGCTGGACTCTGCTAAGGTTCCTCTAATATATAAGATGAACACAGTTGTAAGGGATATGGACGTTCTCTGTATATACAGAGAATGTCCATATGGTGCACACATTGGCTGATAGATATGTATATATGTGCACGTTGCGATACTTCTGGGACGTAGGAACAGGAGGAAGTGGGAGTAGCATGCATGTAAAAAAAAACGATACAGCTTCAAACACGTATTTCCCTCTTTATCTCGCATCCGTGGTCATTCTTTATCTTGGCAGAATCCTTCGAGGAGAACGGTATAGAACCCAAGGAGTCAAGCAATGGACTCAACGAGAAACTCGCGCCTTCATCTGCCACAACACACAGTGGTAGAGGGACAGATTTAGTAGGCGTTATCGGACCAATCGACCCGAAAGATGTATCGTCGTCCCCCAAATCCGTGATGAGAGACGCGTCCGAAAAATCGTCATCGTCACCATCAAAGACATCCTTTACACGATGAGATACACCATTCTGAGGGGGCTCATCCTCCGAAGCTATGGAGTCGAACAAGGTGAACGATAGAGAATCAACCGAAAATCCAGAATGTGAGGGGACCGGGACCATATCTGCGTTATGAAAACGGGCATTCATGATTTGCCCAGTCTAATAGGACCAATAAGAATTAAAGCAAAAAGCAAAAGATTTCAAGGCTCACAACAAATGACGTGCAAGCATATAGCGGGATGAATGACACTCGTACCCCAATTCCGTCAAAAAGGTCTTCAACGACGCCCATGCAGAGGACGCTGTCGATGGTCCAATCGTGAGGAATTTCATACAATATGACAGCGCCCAAACCATGATCATCCATCCTGAGGAATCTCCTCCTCCCCCTCATCTCGTCCGAGTGCAGCAAATCCTGGAAAACCGACTCGACGACGACGCGTTTCCAGATCTCGCCTGCCGGATAGTGAACTGAGCCGTGAATTGTACGACTAGGCGATTTTGAGCTTAAGAGACGGTAAATATTTGCGGACCAGGTGGGAGATGGAGACATTGTGAGGCTGTGAAAGAGTGTTCACATTCAAGAGGCGATGACCAGAAACGGACGGGACGATCGACGAAGGCGGTATCGGATCGGTCACGTGATGTTTCACCTTTGCCTTTCTAAGTCTGTGCCAGCAACGGATGGAGCCTATACACATCCAAGTATAACCACTGATCAAGAACATCAGCTATCTTGTGTTGCCTTTTATTTATTCTTCATCCGACGATTCCTGTTTCGCTAAAGTGCAGAATATAGTCACCTGGGTGTAATAGTGTGTAAAATTTGGGACCTATGCAAGTGGCATTTTTCCATGTTCTTCAGTAGTATGCTTACTGCCCCGGCATTTCAGACAGGAACAAGGTGTTGAGTCTGTCATCAAGTACAAGATATAGCACTTATTGGATTCCTTTGCAGTGCCAGAGAGTATATTACATATTAAAGAGCGAGTTAGCTTTTGGTACAGGACCGAGTATTCCGCCTGTGTCACTATTGACATCCACTATGTTTAATGCACGTTGACCATCCCAATATCCCGCCCCTTCTGTCTATCCAGTTCTCTTCGAGTTTTGAGGCAAGAAAAGAAGCTTCGCTTGGGAGCATCCTTGACACACCATCCCTTTCATGAAGCGGCCGGAGATGCAAAAGAGACTTGTCGCTAAAATCTTCTGCGCTTAGCTAGCAAGCCACGAGATATGAGCCCGATCGGTTCGGGACCGATCTCAGCTCACGACCATATCCCGAGCGGGCCAGGTCTTGCATTACTGCCCACCGAAGCCAAACCCAATCTATCTGTCCATAAATGAGGGCTTCTTAGCCGTGACTGATATGTTGTACACGTGGTTTTGATTCTCCATCAGAACCTTGAACAAGTTGAAGAATTTGAACGGTGAGATAACAGGTGAAGGGGTTTGTTAGGTTGAAGTTGGTCTGGGATTCATGGCACAGTATTTCGTACTTGAGCGAAGGTATGTACGCACAGATAATATTAATGACGCTTGTGTAAGCGTTGATGACGTTAACTGTTATCCGACGAGCACATGTATTGCATTTGGAAGTCGTTACCTGATCTTTCGGGATTTATTAGATGTAGACGGAGAATCTGTCGCGTAATGTGGCTGCATATTTCCATTCTCCTAGCAGGAACCTGCAACGAAATCGAAGAGCACACCCATTTTACCGATAAGGGGGAAGGGAAGATGTCCATTTAACGAGCGTGTAAAAATTAAATATTTCTTAATTACCAAAGTATACCGACTCAACCAGTTTGGTGTTAACCTAAGAACGAGAAATTTGGGTAAATGGGTCAAGATATGATATCATAAAACTCACATAGCTCGAGTTGATGTCAGCGACTTTGCTTTCCCCCATCAACTTCATCGTCGTCTCCAACTCCGTTCGGAGCATCCCAATCATTCTCGACACACCTTCCTCTCCCCAGATATTAGCAAATATAGGGCTCCGACCCAATCCCACAGCCCTCGCACCAAGTGCCAAAAGTGTGATCACATAGTTTCCCCTCCTTACTCCTCCATCTGCGTATACCTCCATCTGCTTAAACACCTCCGGGGCATTCCGACGAATATCAAGGAGAATCTCAACCGCAGTGGGCGCACCATCAAGGTTGCGCCCACCGTGGTTGGACACGTAGATAGCAGGAAAGCCGAGTTCAAGGCAAGCCAATGCATCAGCAGCTGTTTTGATACCCTTAGGAACGATAGGGAGAGACGTTAGATTCCGTATTTCAGAGAGGGTAGCCAAATCGTAGTTTGTTGCGTGGCCAGACCTGTAGAGTTCTTAGCATTCCCACAACCGTGGAAATGGTGCAATAAAACATACTCAGACGTTGCGCCGGTGTATCGCAACAAGCGTGTCCTACATTTTTGTGTTCTAGTTCAGTCCATTGTCTATCCTGATTCATAATGACTCACCTAATGCCTTTAATTCCATGGTTATCAACGGTTAAAAAGATGGCCTTGTAACCCGCGTCTTCGATGCGCTTAAACTCGTCGGCCAATCGACTTCTGTTCGACCAAATGTATTCTTGATGGAACATGACCTGACCGTTCAACGCAACATTTGAGATCTCCTCCAGGGACTTTGTGGCAGAGATGCTAGGCTATGTATACCATGATACTCAGTGAGTTTATCAGCACTCCAAAAGATAGGAACAAGTTCACTAACGACGTATAAGATCCCTGCCTTTCCTGCAGCAGTTGCCAGTGACAGTTCGGCAGATTTATTTGCGTTTCCTGCCCTGGCAGCTGGGGCGATGAAAAAAGGAAGGGAAAAATTGTAACCTAGAATAGATGTTCCGCGGACCATTCAGTAGGTAAACCTACCAACACAGCATGTAAGCCAGACGTACGAAGGGTTAACACCCGAAACGTCCCGAAAGCTATAGCCATTGAGGCGGACATTTTTCCAGATATTCAAGTTAGCTTGGTATGTGACTTCGTCGAGCGTGGCAGTCCTGTAAGATGCTACCAAGCGATAATGTTAGCGAATTATACACGCATGGGAGATAAAGGAGGTCACCATAATAGCTTTTCTCAAGGACATTTTTAGCAGCGATTTGCATATCATTCAGGCTCCACATGTCTTCGAGAGGAGGAGGTTTCCCATCCACCCAGTCTGTAGTGTCAAGACCTGTATCAGGTAGACCTTCCATATCGATATCGACGGCGAAGGAAAAAAGAAAAAGGTGCGAAAACCAGAGATAAAAGAGTGTAGAGATCATACCAGGAAGAATGAAAGACTGGTAGCTTGAGTCAACAGATGAATTTCAAGGCCTTTAAAAGCTTTTTTCAGGTGGGTCGCCTTGCGACAGATCTGGGCTCCCAAACCTGATGTATACACGGCTTATGAAAGGACATTTTGGTGGATCAGCAATGGTGCCGAGTATCGCCAATTAAAATATGACCCTCGCGGGACGTCAAGGAAGAGACGTGAGATAACATCCTGAATCTTAGGGACATGCAGATCCTAGAATCCTTGAAGCGATGGACAAGGTAACGCATTTGTAAATATGCCTACTACAGGGAAAATATCATTACGTTAAAAGAGTAAGAAATACAAACAAGATACGATACATTACTGCACACGACATGGATTAAAAAAACTCCGTGACCGGTCTAGAATTCTGCCGGCTTACTTGCTCGACATGACATAGCCTGTAGTGTCCAGGATCTGCTTCCTGCAGGTTAAGCAAAGATGTTGTAACTATCGCAAGGGGAGGCTTGCTGAGTAGAGAATACTGAATTCTTAGCTAATAGAGCTCGAGACGAGCTCCTTAAATACTACAGAATGTATCTAGAATATTCCGCTAAAGTACCTAATTATATCCTAGTATCGTGCCAAATTTATGCTATCGAATGTTCAGGAATCTTCCGGCACATGCTTCAAGTTGCAAATCCCAACAGAGTTTGAATATTTTCTGCGTATTTAAGGGGTAAAAATACTTGTATTTTAGTGCAGTGCTTGCAATCTTTACATTTCCTTTGATATGGCTGCGTATATTGTTAGAACACATACCAACCGAAAAATCTAGACTTTACCTGAAATGATTCTTGGAGCTTCCTGGTCGTTAAGAGGCTTTCTCTCTCCAACTGTTCGTGAGCCATTCTTGATGCTGCGAGAACTTGAAGTGAATAGAACAGGCGCCGCAACCTTGGAAAGTTTGTGTCAAGAACAATAAGGAATTTGACACAGGAAACAAGGGGCAAAAAGACCGTTCCTTTTGATATTTTTTGCATACCATCGCGGTGGGGAGGACAGGGGAGGAGTTGAGCCGAGCGGCCTAAGCTTACTCAGTGAGCCTACGTTGTCGGCCCACCTAGTCACGTCAGTGCCACGCATGCACAGCCATAAATCCCCGATTCTTTCCGAAAGTAGAGAGGAATGGAGAGGGCGTTGTGGGTCCCTCTGCGACCGTTTGCCCACGATAGACCGTGGGCAGGGACTACATGGTCTTGTTTTATTCTACGCACTTGTGCTTCTGATCCAATATTTACCTTCTCTATCCTTCCCAAGATCTGACTGAGAATGTTTAACATTGTGTCTGGTCCGCATACCATGATTTGGCTTTAAAGCCGCAAGGATCTGAGTTATTCGCAATTTTAGTTCCTAGGTAGGTTTCTTTCTCCCGCTCTCCCTCCCCCTTTTCTTCCTCATCTGTGTATTATAGAAAATGTCGCAGTTAGGACAAACTACTTGCTATTGATCTGTGGTCATATAGCAGTCCAACATGGATCTCATTCTCATGGTTTGTGTTCTTTAACTTTATTTACATTTCAGCCCAGAATATTTATTATATGATTTGTTGCTGAGTATTAATTCTACATTTACTGCAGAATTGTTACTTGACGGCTGCTGTCAAGAAAATTCCTACGTATTTTCTTCCTTCCCCCCCCCCCCCCTTTCCTTTTATTTATCCCTCATCTATGTATTATAGAAAATGTTGCAGTTGGGACTAACTACTCGCTTTGCTTTGTGGTCAGCGTATAAATTCCGGTATGGATCTCATCCTCACGTTTTGTGTTCTCTGACTTTATTCGCATTCCAGCCCATAACATTTCATACGATCCGTTGATGTAGACTAATACTACATCTACTGCACGATTGTTGCTTGATGACTGCTGTCAAGAATGAGTGTCTAACAGAGGAGGGCGGGAAGCTTAATAGTTCCTGATTTATTACACACTATTACGCCCATACAGGCAGGTTGGAATAACACCGAGCTATTGTTTTTAGCGTACTAATGAGGACGCAGGGAAGAAATATATTATACACGAGCACTTCCTCACATAAATTCGGATCTGGAAGCGCGTGCTTCGAGTGGCGATGACGCCCAAGCTGTTGTAGAAAATGCGGAGAATTGCTCTTTATTCGTGTACCATATCATTGGGGAAGGTACAGTGCGCATTTAGCGTGTGTTCATTCTCATCATCAAGGCCGAATATTCTCCTTTTAAACCTGCGGATATTGACTCCCGATTTCCGAGTCAACTAGCTATAAAGGGCCGCTTTATTTGCCGATGTCGTGTATTCCGTGCACCAACCATGTCTGAAGCTCAGGTAGAATTCGATCCTAAGGACATGCGCTTTCGAAGGCTGGGATCGAGCGGTCTGCGTATACCACTATTCTCGCTTGGTTGATGTACGTTTACAGTTCGTCATCTCGGACGTATGCTGACCAGTGGTATCGATTTCGTAGGGCTTACACTGGGAGGTACCGTCAAAGGAGACCCCATCAAGGTGTGATTCCTCTCCGTCATTGGAAACTTGTAATTGACGGTGCTTATAAGAATATCATCAAAACAGCATTCGATAGCGGGATCAACATGATCGATACTGCAGAAGGGTATGCGAAGGGACAATCAGAGGTGGAGATGTACGCATTCTCCTCGCCCTGTTGTTTTTCGTAGTAATAGATTATTTTTTATAGTGGACGAGTTGTTAAAGAGCTCTGTATCCGGCGATATAACCTGGTAATCACCACGAAACTCTTCTGGGGTCTGCGGACGGGGCCGAACGACGGTGGGCTGTTGCGCAAGCAGTAAGTCTTCAGTTACATTCTCCGTTGAGCCGTGGTTTGCTTTTGGCCTTAGTATCATCGAAGGGACCCAAGACGCACTTACTCGTCTTCAGATGGACTACGTAGATGTAGTATTTGCTCATAGATGCGACGTTAACGGTGGGAAGAAATTTCGTACCTGCAGGCCTTTCTCATTCATACACTCAGTACCGATGGAGGAGATCGTCAGAGCGTTCAACTTTGTCATCGAGAAAGGCTGGGTGTGTAGACTCGATTCCTTCGGATGCAACTACTTTTATTGGGCTACGTCAGAGTGGTCCGCTCGTGAGATTGAAGAAGCAGATCGTATGATTTTAGAACCAGTTTCCTGGAAATGTTTTACTAATGCACTATAATTCAGACTGTTGTAAAAGAGTGTGAAATGGAGGTTATGAGTGCAGTGGTAAACTACGAGACTTGACTGTGTGAGAGAGGTGGGGGAGAATATTAATCTCTATTATTGGTGGGCTGGTCTGCCCGGTATATATATACTACAAGGTGGGTACTTCTAGAATATACTATTATCTACTAGTGTCCATGTCTGACTCATTGCTGAGTGAGCAGACAGGCGATCGAGTCAAGCAGAAGGTGCGCGAAGGTTCTCGCGCTTCAACGTTGCTCCGATTGCCGGATTGCCATATGCGGCTGAGCGCGTCTTCAACACAGACGTCGCCTCTCATTTGAATATCATCGCCCCCATAGCCGAATAGTTCCAGCATAAGTAAGTTCAAGCCCGTATTATTAGTAACCTAGAACCAGAGTTCCTTGGTTCGTAGCATGTTCCACCGCGAGCAACCAGAAAAGGAATATGCGTATGCCTATTCACTCTTATACCATCAATTCCTCGAATCACAAGAGCTACTCAGACCACTGTACAAGAAATACGGTCTCCGAACGGCTGCGTTTTCGGTTTTTACGAGTGGGATATTGACTGGGAAAGTATGTTACTTTTTTGTCATAGTAATTTTGTCCTTGATCCCGGTCACTTATATTTAGTACAACGATGGTATCGCTCTAGGTACCCGCCTATCTAACCCTGAGAATGGACTGGATTATGTGGTCAAGGCTCTGGATACTCCCGAGGGGAAAGAGAAAATACGGAAAGTCCGAGAACTCACCAAGCTCGCTCAGGGGGGTAAGTACCAGTCCGTTCCATTTTTGAAATACCGAGCCTCAGGCAACGCAGAATTGCAAACGACTCCGGCGGCCCTCGCGCTCGCCTGGGTGGCGCGAAACCCAAACACGTCGACAGTGATTTTAGGCGCATCGCGCCCTGAGCAGGTGCTGGAGAACTTGAAAGCGCTCGAAGTGCTGCCCAAACTTACGGAAGATATCATGAGCAGGATCGAAGAGATCCTCGATAATAAGCCTGCGCTGCTGGTGAGTAGTTAATTGTACGCTTTATTATAGTGCACTAACTTGCCGGAAATGATAGCCTACGTACGAACGTCCGCCATTAGATAAGAGGCAGTGATTTCCGACGTGAAACCATTGTGGTATATGGCATAAAGTCCCAAATTCGAGGTTCTATCACATTTCTCGATCACCTTTGCATTTCATGGCAATACCGATGAGTACAACGGTGGAAATTCGTGCCGAACGGCACGGCAGCTGAGCTTGATCTCTTACCGGCCTATCTTAACCTCGTCTTTTGTCATCGTACTAAAAACTTATGTCCGTGCGAAGGACACAGTGCCCCGATATTTGTCCGAAGGGTATTCATGATACGTTCGTTTGCGATTGCTCAAAGCTTGTCCTTCCAATTCTCGCATGTTCAACACCGCATGTCTCTTATCACAGCTACTCTGGACTGCGTCTTGGCTTGCTGAGATAGGATGGCCACTTACTGATTACTGATAGGCGAAACCGCGGTATTTGTTGGGAGATGGTCAGCGATGGATGTTCGTCGGCTTCCTTAGTTGATTCGCGCAACATCTAGGGACCGTGAAGGCCAATCAAACGTGGGTCTCTTCTGATATTTTAGCGGCGCGCGACTTCCTTCTGACCCCAGTTTTACAGTATGGCCGTTCGTCGGTGTTCACGTACGGATTTGAACGTATTTGATGATCATTCAGTGGTATGTATAGGCTTTTAAGCCTTACAAGCTTCTGTCTCCTGAGGCTTTGGAAATGGTACAGGTTGATTATTTCGTCACATTTGTGCATGAGATAAGGGATTTAGGTTAAGGTTATAACAAGGCATTTCGGGATTCAGCCACCATCACATCTACATGAATAGATAGGTGCCATGAAGCTCCGAGTCTGCAAAAATTATGAGTCATCCCTGATGCACGCTTGTTCCCTAATGATGGCATCAGCCTTTCAAGCTCCAGACTCGCTTTTTTCGTCACACCCGTGCAAGATCTTCGGTCATAGGCTCCTTCTTCCCCAGCTGGCTATTTAATAACTCTTCGCACGCATTTTGTAATGCTCCTTAGAGTAGTCAATACTGGAAGGATATACTTAGATACATAGACACTGAAATCGTTCGTATTCTTTTGGGGGAATATCAAGCCTATCGGTTAACGTTTCTTCAGTTGTAATTGATTTTCCCGTTCACGGCAATACGATACATATCACTTTCATACACCGGAAAATATCCTTCATCCAAAGACGTTTGTAATCCTGTTGTTTCGATGGATGATGTGAATTAACAAAATTTGCCTAGGGACAGCTGTAGTCCTTCCCGTCGTCTAGCGTTTACAGGGAAGTTATTCTTTATCCTTCAGATCCAACAGATTTGTGGAATCATGACTCCATGATTGCCGTAAATATTGGTCTTCCCTGCAATCAATAGGTCGTTCGAGACGCATACCGATCACACGTGTGCATCGCTGATGCAAACCTTCTTTGTAGCGGGCGTTTTAGCCTCTGTCTATTTATACTGGCTTGGAAAGCGCGATGTCAGGTTTGTTTTCTAGTTGCATCGATATTCATATTTACTCTCTTACAGGTCTTACAGTAATGAGGAAAGGCTTTCTCCTCTCTTCTTCGCGGAAGTCTACAGAGACTCGCTCATCGGACTCCTTCCCGTCATCATCTATCCTTGAGCCTCCACCCAATAACGATACAACCCGGGTTCTATCCAAGACTCCACGTATCGTTCTTTCAGATGCGAGAATACCCGGCGCACCTTGCTTCCTTTACCTGCCCCATGGCAAACATGACATGGTATACATCGACAATCTCCCCAATGTCAAAGAGATATCGACGTGGAGAGTGTGGGATGAACCTATACCTTCCGATAATAGAGATTTCATTGCTTTCCAGCCTGTCGAGGGCAAAGGCATGGGTATGATCGCTCGTCGAACGATCCTTGCTGGGGAACTCATCATCGCCGAGCGGCCTGTCTATGCACAGCGGAAGGCGCTTCCGCGTTGCAACGCCCAGAACGCTGCGAACGGTGTTTTCCATCTCTCCGCTGTGAAGGACCTCAGCCCTACCTCGCGCGAGGCCATCTTTTCATTGAAGAATTCGAAAACGGGTTGTCATCCCCTTCCTGGTATTCTCCAAACGAACTTCCTCATGCTCGACATCACCGAAGAGCCAGACCCCAATCCAGAGAACCAGTTCGTTGGTATCTTTCCCTTGCTTTCGCGGGCAAACCACGATTGTACCCCCAACTCTCACTATTTCTTTAATTTCTCGTCTTTCACTGGCGAGTTTCGTGCCACGAGGAATATTCTGCGAGGAGACGAAGTGACGATCTCGTATACACATGTCCTTGCACCCAGAGCTCTTCGACAGGCTCATTTGAGGGGTAATTATTCTTTCATCTGCTCCTGTGTAGCGTGCTGCCTGGACACGAAACAGGCTGAGGCCAGTGACGAGCGGCGCGCACAAATCTATCAGTTGGTGGAGGAGATTACGCCCGGAAGCTCTGCTTTGCAGAAGCCGTCGTACGAGAAGATGAAGGAGTGTTTGAAGGTTGTAGAGAAGGAGCGTCTTGACATTTACCGTGCACAGATGCTCTTCTACGGTGGGACGCTGCTATTGCAACGGGGAGATATCACCCACTTTTTGCAATGGATGAAAAGAGCCAAAGAGGAGTACCTTCGGATGGAGGGCGAGACATCACCAGCGTTCAAGGCTGTGAGGACGACGTGAGTGCAAATACTCGTTGCTTGTGTGAATCTTCTGATAGGTATGTGTTATGTAAAGTCTTCAGATCTGGCCGGGCGCCTCGCGCTGAAGTGCAAGCGGTGCCGAGCACGATTACCCAACCTCTTACCCTTGAACATGCTTTGATAACGATATAAAGAGGCGTCCCTCTACGGCGGGAGGGCAGTACCTATTTTAACTTTCATTCACAGCTCGTGATGTATGCTAATGGCATTTCGATACCGATGTATTAACGGAACTATTTTTAACATTAAACAAGAAAAACTAAACACCTATATAAGAAAGGTTTGTTACATCCCTATTTCCGTACGGTCTGGTTACTCTGCGTTTGCATCGTCGTACAACCTGAAAGCTTCAGACACAAGAAAATCCACAAAGCATCGCTTCAACGCCAAATCTCCCAACTCATACAGAATAGAATACCACTTCTCAAACCATGCCCGTCAAAAAACCAACTCGACGACGTGTATTCAGATCTCCCAAGGAAAAAGTGGGGATTATGTGATTCTGAGATATTGAGTTCAAAAATGGGCAATTATTGAGGATTATATAAGAGCTGGGGGATATTATGCTGGTAGAAAGGGAGATGCTGCGTTTCCGAGGCCAAAAAAGGACAAAAGGATCGGGCCGTCGGAAGGCATCCCGCACCATCGCTACACCACTACGTGTACACTGCTTACTAACCTTGCTTTCATTTCGGAGTTCTGGTCTTCTTTTCCTGATACAATTAACTCTTTTTCTCTTAAGCTTGATGGGTGTTGTAAAAGAGTGTATAACGGAGGTTATGAGTGCAGTGGTAAACTACGAGACTTGACCGTGTGAGAGATGTGGGTGAGAGTAAGAATATGAATCTCAATTATTGGTGGGCTGGTCTGCCCGGTATATATACTACAAGGTGGGTACTTCTAGAATATACTATTATCTACTAGTGTCCATGTCTGACTCATTGCTGAGTGAGCAGACAGACGATCGAGTCAAGGAGAAGGTGCGCGAAGGTTCGCGCGCTTCAACGTTGCTCCGATTGCCGGATTGCCATATGCGGCTGAGCGCGTCTTCAACAATGGGTCCTGACACGGATGCCGAGGCGCACTTTCAAAGAGAAAGACCTGAATTCTTCCGTTCTGGCGAGACCAGTGGGTAAGCGATCTGTAAGTATTTTGGGTTGTCTATGGTTATCAAACGATGGTTCTGCAGTATTCGGCCCATAATTTTTTTTTCTTCATGCCGTACTTTTGTCTTTGGTGAAACACTGACGAGAATATAAGTCAAAACTTTATCGCATATATACATATACAGTAGTCTAATGATCCTGTATCCATCTAGCTGGGCCCTTTGTGACAAGACCTGACCCACACGAAGACACCTGAGGCATCCGCACCGGAATCATTTCCTTGCACAGCATACCGTAGCATGGTATCATTTCTCGCTTTCCTGTTTTTCTCTTCCTCCACCACAGCATCCAATTCCGAGTTCCTAGTTGCCAGGACAATATCCCATAAATTCAAGTCTCTATCTTCTTCATTCTACAGCATGCAAGCTAGCCCGATGGTACCACCCGCTGCCGTTAAGACCTGCGCAGTAGCGTAGATAATACATAATCTCTGACCATGGTAAACCCATATTTTCTGATTCTGTGCCACCAAGGTGTTGACCATGGTTTTATGGCCAATATAAGTTATTAGTGGGATCGTAACATTGACCAGGATATACACCAATGTACTGATGACATTGTTGCTATTTGGAGTGAGCATTCTGGCAGTTTGATTAACCAAAAATTGATCACTGGTCACTAAATTGGTGTCAGGTTTCCATATCTAGGGCTGTACAGAATTGGGCAAGGTGTATTGTATGCTTCTACAGATATTACAATTTTTCCGTTATCTAATCTTATCCGAGTCATATCCATGACTCATCCATCTAATCAACCACAATCTATCCTTCATATTGACCTATTCACCGACTCATACCCTCATTCTCATCAACTGTTGCCCCAAACCATTTCTATTGGACCAATGATCCTTCTGGACCATTCCACTTTGACACCATTCAAGCATGGACTTGACCATTTCATCTATATATATCACCATAAAAACAGTATATAAGTAGAGTAAAACTCACCATTGTACTTTATCTTTCGACTAAACTTTAATCATATACCTCTTACTCTCATACACTAAAGACTATGCTTAACTCTCTATTTGGGTGATTGTTCGAATGCGTAACAGCCCCTAGAGAACAGCTGACATCCCAAGTCATGTGACTAAGTGGGTCCCTAACATTAGTCGAAAGATTTTCCTATGCTTCTTTTAATGCTAGCTGTAAAGAAGCATCTCCTCATGACCAATGAGGAGAACTGACAAGAACCACGAACCATTTCTCTTGGTGTCGCAATCAGCAGCACCATCCTTTTGACTTTTTTCACAGTCCTTGCCATTCTAATCTACAAGGAAGAAATCCAAGCTCTGCTCCAGCAAAGGTGAGCTCGATGACCAACACTCCCACCCTGACCTCCACAACACCTGGGCAATGTCCTTCCCTGGGAGTTACCCCCCACCCGACTGGGACAACGAGAGGCAATACCACTTGTCCGTCCCCAGGCCCATTTCACCATCATGTCCTCCTCCGAGGGGACAACCAATGATGAGAGGCCCCCAACTCCTGGGCCCTCCTCTGCCCATGTCCATAATGCATAGGCAGTTCTACTCAGGCACCAGGTGGAACGACCTGCCTCCACCCTGGCCCAGGAATATGCATGGGACATTCAGGCTCAGGGCAATGATGCCCCACCCCCATACCCTGGCCCTCCCCTTGTCCCGCAACCCCGGCCCTCCACCAGCAACACTGGTGAGTACCTTCCTGCTCCTGGTCCTGCTCCCCCAATAATTCCAATGGGTACTACCATGGGCCCTGACACCCCAACAATCCCGGCATGGATTGAAACCATCCATACAGCCCCTGGGGCCATGAAAACTGGCCCTGAGGAGGGACGAACTCCACTTCCTTGCTCCCCATTATCAAACTCTCCAACGAGTCTGACAGGGAGCTCGACGCCCTGACCCCAGCTGCTCCCAGTGCTGCTGATGACCCCTTCAACCCAAATGGAGGGGACTATATATGGCCTGACCTCTCTGAGGTTGACCGAAGGCTATTCAGCCCCTTCAGGGCTGCCACCTGGGAGATTTGATGCAGAGACGTTGAAGCAAGAGACCTCTGGGCTGAGCCCAGACCTGAAATGGATGAGTGGTTGGTGCTCAACTGAGGAGACCCCATCCGGGGTCCAGACCCAGCCCTCATTGTTTGTGCCTGGATATGCACCAACCAGTGATATGCCATCTACATGTTCACACCTAGATTTTGCGATTTTGTAACAATACTATTGCATATCTATCCTATACTAGTGATACATAGAGGACTATAGCTGAGGCTTTGAGCTGATAGTTAAAAGCAGTAAGCAACTGGTAGAGCCAGGACTTAGATGCAACACCATTAGTGGGTTAAATCTACCAGCCGGCCAGACTAGTAACTCAAATGCTAGCAGGACTAAGTGAAATACAGCCACTAGCAAATGAAGGATGCTACTAGCACACAAAAACCAGGAGCAGAGTACACAGATCTCGTCAAGTTCTGTCACTAGCAGCCCAGACTGGGCATAAACACCTAAGTCAGGATAACTAGTCACATGGCAATCTTGAAACAGGACTTAGAAATAAATTAGGAATGGATTAACCTTGAGCCCAGATCCGACTATTTCGATATAAATCTCTTATGATCGATGCTAGTGGAGCCAGACTGCACCCTCGATCATGATTGGATAGCTGTTACAGGCACCAATATCTGGATATCCATATAACCGCATTACTAGGGCATGTAGTTGGGCCAAGGGTGCGGAAAGACCAACTGTGGAGTCTCTAGACCGATTATTGCATGATTATTCACCATTATTCGTGACTAGCCAAGAAATCCTTACCAATATACCCTATACCCAGATGATATTTATAGTTCTGCCTCAGTAGTATATAAGTAGTGGGATGGATGCTCATGCAAAGCAGGCAAGCCATCCCCACAGTTGAGCCCTCACTGATAGTAACTGGTGTCCCCAATTAAAGGCTTTTGTGCTTAACCTCGATGAAGTGATTAATATTCACTAAGTCACCCATAGTATTGCATTGAATTAAAGTCTATTAGAGGCACTGTTGTGTCCTGCAAAGGTCTGGAGTGTTTTGAAGTTAGTTCAAGCAAAGTTCTCGGAGTTATAGTTTATTCTTAGGCCAAGAGCGCCACTAGTTAGCCAAGAGTGCGGCTAGTCAAGTGTTTATCACTTGTAGGAAGCAGTATAGGGCCAAGAGCGCCACCAGTCTGAAGCAGTTTCAGTCAGAACAAGCACAGTAGCTCAAACCAAGTCACTTTTTACCCAATTGTGTCTTACCCACCCCACTAGTATGAGTAGTACTTTGTATAACTCACTGGTAATGAATAAAATGTCTTTAAGACAACTGTACTTGATTATTGAAGTCTGCAGAGTGCTTCCATCATACTTGAAACCACCCAAATTCAATATTGGTGATTAAGTGTAGAGTAGTAAGAGGTTTAGTGTGATTGGTGTTCATTACCATTCTCTAATTCTTTTGTCACTTGCTGTTACCAAGCACATCATCGGACCACCTATTTTCATGATTGCTGAGGGCTTCATCTTTGAAGGTCCTTGCCTGCTCTTCTGGGATACTTCATATAGCATTCCAGTACTGCCTTCTGTAGTATGTCTTGTTGTCTTCTCCCAGTAATTGGCCACTAAACATGTGGCAGAAGTCAAGAGCAAGTATATGCTCTTGACAATATTCATTCCATGCCTCACCCATATGAATCCTGAGCTCATTGAGGGCTGCAAGGATTGAGTTATGATGCTCTGTAGTAATGGTACCATTCTAGGTAGTATTGATGGGGGTGTCAACTTCTTGCTGGGGGGTGGAGATTGAGGAGTATGCCAATTGAGTATATTGGTGAATTGCCCTGTCTCATTCTTCTTGCTCAGTGTAGCTGAGCATTGAGGAATTAGAGTGACTATCTGAGGGGTAGTATTAGTCTCTTGCCATGTAGGTAGTATAGGTCAACTCAGTGGGGGAATTGGGGTTGTATGTAGAATGGACTGATCAATGGGGGTACAAGAGAATCTCTGGTCCTAAGGCCCAGTCCAAATCTGCTGGTGATCTCACTGTCATCAGACTGGCTTCTTTCAATGCTTGTCAGGTTTTCAGTTTGGTCTTTGAGGATGATGCATCATTCTTTTTCAATGATATTATCCTCAGAGCTTCCCATATGATTTTCATCTTGCTCTGTCTCAGATAAGGGCCTGAGCATTGTGAAGATACTTCCTGGGGGCTGGATGGCAATATAGTGTTGTGGGAGGTAGATATTGGGTTGGGGTTGTGGAGTACATGAATTGGTGTAGAATGCATATGTTGCATACTGGTATATTTCTTGATGATAGTAGATGGTAATGAGAGAGAGGGTGGAAATTCCTGTTACAGCTAGGATAGCTATTACAAGGATGATAACAGTTTGCATAGAGATGTCAGTGGTTGTTTGCATTCAGTCTTCAATAGTGTATGGTGGTCACTGAAAAAGAGAGAAAAAGAAGCTTTGAGCTAATTATTAGACCCAAACTCTGTTGGACAACAATGATAAACACTAGACTGTATCACATTTGTACAGTCACCCAGTGAGTCCACTTAATATTGTCAACTAAGAGTTGAGACTAAAGACTAGCTTTAAGTGAGAGGAGGAGTCAACAAGAAAAGTTTGGTATGATTAAACTTAGCTTGAAGCTGGAGAATATACAGCAAGAGCTATGCTACTTATATACTAAAGTATGGGTTCTAATAATAGATGGTTTATGTGTAAAACATATAGAAACAATAGTATAGTGGAACAACTTTAGCAAGCTGTAGTTCCATGTCTTTGTAGGCACTGGGATTAGATATAATAATCCAGCACCTAGATGAAAGATAAGATAAACAGTCAAAATAGTGAGAAATTGTAACATATAGTTTTTAGTTTCAAGTTCAACATGAGCTACTTATGAGTTGTATAAGTAATGCTAAAACTAATATAGTGCAAACCCACTAAACCAACATGCTTAGGTCATTGAAGAAGTTCTTTATTGAGAATAGAACTGACAAAATAGGTCCTTGTAGAATAGATAGGTAGATATAGTGTTATAGATATTAGGTCTTTGCTAGATTGTATATGAGTCAACACATATCTACTTTCAGTGTGCTACATTATATATATGTATGCACCAAATTTTGGCTTTCATAAGCTAATACCTACTATAGGACTAATAATATTCACCCACTCAGTTAACAGGAATATAAGGCTAGAATCTGCTAGAAATAAGAATCAAAGGATAACAAACTGCTACTCATACTACCATCTGTCATTGGTAGCCAACTTTTCTACTAGATCAGACACTGAGTGAAATACAATGGACTGCCATCCACCAGTGGAAACCCACACTTCTGTCTTAATATCACCAAAAATAGTAATCCTGTATGATTTCTCCCTAAGAGAATCTTTTAGGAGTGTAAAAAAGGGGTGGACATGATAGAGCAGATTGCTACTTAATAAGAGTTTATTAGAGTAGATAGATATAGGAGTAGGATGCTGGCTTGGTTCTGAGAGTATAAAAGCACTAATATAACTAAAAAGAAAAAAATCAAGCTCATATCACACCAAAAGAATAAATTCCTTATCCAAGCCTCCAGCTTAGCATACTTTAGCAGCCTTATGCTTAATATTATTAGCAGACAGCACACAAGCTCATTACTATTTTCTAAAACTAGCTCTTAAAGCTCACTCTCTTGAAAGAATATTGAGTCCCACTTTCTCACTCTTCTTTGCTATCAGAAGTGAATCTATACTAATCTAAAGTGGGTGATTCTTGCATCTCCCTGTATACTTACTGTATACAAAAAGATCTTGTGAAAGCAAACTATAATTCTCTCACCAGAGAGTTTGCCAGCCTTACATCAGTCTTCTCAGCCTTAACCTCAGACTATTGGTTCCTTCTCTTAATTTCTCTATTCTTCTCACTAGTACTAGAATACCATGAAATCTTATACAATAATAATGACTTAATATAGTATATAAACACTATCCATACCATTGTATTAGAGATCTCAAAGCTAATCAACTCATCTTCAACTCCACTTCATTGTCTGAACTAAGCATCTGATTGGTTACACCTAGTGGTTGCCAATCTCCTTGCTTCCTAACTATGCATAGTGCTTGTTTGCACTCTTATAGATCTCTCTTGATGGTTGGAACTTGGCCTTTGGAAATCCTCACTTATGATTCAGATTTTACTTTCAGTACTCTTTCAACTTATATATTAGCTCAAATACCTATATTTTTAACATATGGTGCAGGCCAGCATTAAGTGTGTCACTGAATAGTAGCCTGGCAATAATTTCTGGTATGCCTCCCAGTTTTATCTATTGAACCATGCAGGTAGTGATACTGACAGTGTAGCAGATGAGGATGAAAAACCTGTTTCCAACTTTACTGGATTTAGAAATGACATATCATCATCAGACCTTGAAGGTGTGCCAAGCAAGCTAGTGCATTCCTCTCTATTATGGTCCATCATGCTACATTTTTGTGACTCTTAAGTTGAATAATCTAGTGATACAGATAGCTAGCATACAGAATATGATTTTAACTAAGGTGAAGCACTTAATCCACATGACAATGTAGGGAAGAAGATTGTTTATTGATGTAATCTGTAGATACAGTTGCTGATAAAGATAATGTTCCTCCTTAATGTTGAACTATCCAGATTAATGGGCTAAAAATCAAAAACATAAGGTATGAGGGATAACTCTGAAAGTCTGCTCCTGGATTCTTCTCAGCTGATAATATGTATGAAAATGAGAAAACTTCTTGTTCAGGGGAGCCATTAATATCAAAACCTTCAGTTTATAGTATTATACAACTTGCATACAGCTGAGCAATAGTGCTATATTGCCCAAGCATTGCTTGGATCTGATCATGAATTCCTTCAATACTCCCATATTTGATGAAATCATGATCCAACATGAAGCAGAGAAAGAAGACCATAAAATCCCAGAAAGCATTGTAATGAATTCATTTGAATCTCACTCAAATGGATATTATAGCAGCACCAGCACTAAGTCTTCAATTCTTCCTGACTCAGAATCAACAATGAAAAGTAACTACATCAAGTTTAGGATCCAAGACACAGAGCAACTCTCAATGAAATTGGTATTTGAGCTCTAAAATGCACATTAAAGGTGAGTACAAGGTTTTTTGAAGGGAACAAGGAGTGACATACATTTACCCACATAGTCATTGTACATCTGGCTATCAGTGACACCATTCAAAGGGTCAAAAGCAGGAGTTGCATTTCTCTCTCATTTTTCTCTGTCAAAATGATGATGATCATGGTAGTGCTATGCAACTCCATGTGAGGTGAATGTAGTGAAGGTGGTACAGAAAATTGGCAGCAATGTGAGCACCCATCAAATCAGAGCTGGGACTGCACCTTGAACTCCACTCATTTCCAGCATCTTGATCATCATATTCAAAGTGGAAAAAAAGCATGTTGGCCATGCATGGACTATGTTGATGGCCAGCAACTATATTAAGCATTAGAGTGGATTTCATCAGTCGATCAACGGAGGAAATAGACAGACTGTGTTTGGCATTTCCAGTGAGAAACACTTTCCTGTTTATTGTAACTATTGCAGTGGGAGGCTTGCTGAGTAGAAAATACTAAATTGTTAGCTACTAGAGCTCAAGATGAGCTCCTTAAATACTACAGAATCTATCTAGAATGTTCTACTAAAGTACCTAATTATATCCTAGTCTCATGCCAAATTGATGGTACCGAAGGTTTGGGGATCTTCTGGTACATGCTTGAAGTTGCAAATCTCAACACTGTTCAAGTATGAGGCACATGACTTGGGTATAAGCAGGTCGCCCTGAATCCACAAGGCAGTCACTACTTCCTCCGCAGCGTAAGTGCTGGCAGTGAACCACGGGGTTGAATTCCTTATCAATCGTTCTCATAAGTTAACAAAGTTCCTTGTGCTTCCCTGACTACGCGGGGTTTACCTTTCGAGCGGCCGTGCAGTCCGCATGCGCAAGGGTGAAGAAGATTTCTCCAAGTGGAGGAGCCTTTCTCAAAGGAAATAATAGAACCTCAAGTGACCTTGTGAGTCTATATTTTCAGTCAATGCATGCATATTGTCTATCTATTATTGAGGTACCATACATACTGAAAAATACGCAGTCTCATCCGCGACATTTGTTGCTGACTGGTGTATGCGTCCACCATCTTTTTTACACCTTGACTCGCCGCCATGATCCGATCAGTCCTGAGAGCATCAAGTTTTGTGATATCCCGCTGATGTAATAGGAACATAACGTTTGGTCGGTGATGCGGCCCCCGTCACATTGGATCCTCCGCAGAACCGAAAGCAGGACTCAATGCTCAATGGAGTCGTGGGCATGGGTAATTGGACTTATTCCCTGACACGTTTCCGAAGTACCTCCCAGGTACGGTTGCTCTTCATCGTGATGGCCTTGTATACTGGTAATTTAAGCCTGATCGACTTGTTCAGAGTACCACAGTGTAGATAATATCTTGTCGCATTGTTATTTTCTTTGATATCTGGAGGTTCTTTGCGCTCTTCGAACTAAGAAGTGGACCAACGCATTTGGAACGACCCAAGCACCGGCAAACTGCCTTCAGTACCAGCCGCAATACAATCCCACAAATAGCCGAACACCTAATACGCTCGTATCTACGATGTAAGTAAATTAATGTCAGCAAGTTCTGTTTTCCGATTTAGTCTTTTTTAAACTGTATTATTTGAGCTCTTTCATAAGGTAATAGAGCCCTACCATTTAATAAACCGTATCCCTCCTGGTAGGGTCTACGACTATTGCATGATTTCCCTCTCAGAGATGAATTTTCTGATGCACAGCTTCATAATTGCCTTATGTTTCCCACGAGCGTTACCAATCCCGAATATGCCCTGCAGTGCCCTAGCGTCGGTCAGCCAGTGAGTTCTTTGATGCCTCCTCCTTCCGTGCCTAGGCCTTACGTTACTTTCGATATGCAGGAGATCTTTTAGTGGTTCCAGACGGTGTCGAAACAGCTTGAACGTCTGTTTCGTGCAGATCGGAACCCATATCTCCGTGTTTCCGTTCAAGTACGGATCACTCTTTCGTGTTCACCGACAGGCACAGCGCGCCGCCAATGTCATTTTGGCTGCTCAGGCAAAATTCGGCCCGTAATACCTGGAACGCGCGCGCAGGGTAATGTCCTGATGCTGAGTCGGCAATGCTCTGTTGCTGCCCTGCCTACAGCTGAAATCGAGGTACCTTGCTTGTATAAGAAGGCCATCGCCTCCTCTTCAATTATTCAGTATCGGAAGCATCTGCCATGTTTTCTCTTCTTTCATTTGGAATCGTATTAGCCTCGCTCAAATCTGGCTTAGCATCTGTATACGATGATCCCAGCCAACTGCCTATGGACAAACAGTACGATTTCGTCGTCATTGGAGGTGAGCGGGCGTATTCGAGACGTACCTGACGTGTTAACTTATCATTGATTAACAGCGGGAACAGCAGGAAACGTCATAGCTGCACGCCTGGCTGAGAATGCCAACACCTCTGTTTTGGTCGTGGAAGCGGGGAGAAACAATGTCGGGTTCGATTCGGACCTCATCACCATACCATTCCTTGGTCCTCAAGCATCGCCGCACACGGCCTTCGATTGGAACTATACTACGGTTCCTCAGGAGGCGTTGAACAACCAACTCATTGCCTATCCTCGCGGCTATGTTCTTGGAGGCAGCAGTACAACCAGTAAGCGCAATTTTTTTTTTTGAAATAACGTATCTTCTGAGTTGTCAAACAGACTACATGGTATACACTCGTGGTTCTTCAGACGACTATGATCGTTTTGCTGAACTAGCTGGCGACGACGGCTGGAACTGGGATAACTTGTTCCCCTACGCTCTTAAGGTATAGCATTTACCAACTTGTGTTCAAGTTTTCATGCTGATACTTTTGAGTAGAATGAGAAGCACGTTCCTCCTAACGATGTGAGATTTTCGCTTCATGATGTAGGATCTCGCTGACCAATGCTTGTACAGGGTCATAACGAAACTGGGCAATATATCCCTTCGATCCACGGGACCAACGGGCCACTGGCGACAAGCATATACGGCTACGCTGCGGATATCGATAACCGAGTCATCGCCACAACCTCAGAGCTCAACGAAGAATTCCCGTGGAACCCGGATTATAACTCTGGCAATATGTTAGGCGTTTCGTGGATGCACAGTGAGCTTACTATCTGGAGTAAGATTGATAGTTATGATTAACGCGTCATCAGGTACTATCAATGGACCACTAAGGAGCAGTTCCGCGACAGTCTACCTCGAACCTGCATTGAGCAATTATTCTAACCTCGATCTCGTTTACAACAGTCAAGTCACAAGGCTGGTTCAGAATGGTGAAATCGATGGTCTTCCCGTATTCACCACCGTCGAGTTTGCTAGGAATTCTACTGGTACGTCGAAGACCCGCATTTCTTTCAGACAGTGGACTTGACGCTGCCTGTGTTTAGCCCCTCGTTACAATGTTTCTGCCACGCGCGAAGTCGTTCTATCAGCTGGCGCCATCGGAACTCCTCAGATTCTTATGCTCTCTGGAATTGGCAGATCTCTAGACTTGGCCGCCGTCGGTATCAAGCCTATTGTTGACTTGCCTGAGGTGGGCCAGAATCTGGTCGATCATCCGTTGTTGCCCGTCCAGTGGAACGTGAACAGCAACGATACCTTGGATCCTATCTTCCGTGGTGGAGATGCCTTCGATGCCGCTCTCGAACAATACCACGGAAACGGAACAGGTCGTCTCGCCGCGAACGGTGTATCGAATCATATGTGCGTGTTCTTTGATAGTGAGTTTGTTTTGATCTCTGATGAATGACGGCGATAGGTCTTTCTTCCGTCTTCCGGAGAATTCTTCAGTTCTTGCCGAGTTTAAAGATCCAACGTCTGGACCTGGGTATGTCACCTGTATCTTTTTACAATGTCTGTAAGCTCATTACGAGCTTGCCTTTGCTGTCAGCATTTCTGTCGTGTCTGTTCCTTCCATCACTAAACTCCAAACAGAATGGATTCTTCACCATGTCTCAAACTCAACCCACCTCTGGATCGTACTTCTCCATCATCATCGTGGTCGTTACACCCACTTCTCGTACGTTTTTCTCTCCATTCAATAAGCATACGTCTGAGTTAACCCCATCCAGGCGGGGCCGTAACTCTTGCCTCCAACGATCCCTTCCAGCACCCTACGATCGACCCTAAGATGCTCAGCACTGAATACGATGTCAGCGTCATGATTGAGAGTGTCAAGGCCGCCCAACGCTTCGTCGCCGCGGACGCTTGGGATGGGTACATTACCGGACCATACATCGACTCAGTGAACACTACCACAGACGACGGCATCAAGGAATACATGAGCCAATGGACGACTACCATCAAGCATCCGTTCTGCACTGCTAGGTTAAGCAAGGAGGAGGGTGAAGGGGTTGCTGATAGTCAGCTATTACTCAAGAAGGCTAAGGGAGTCCGGATTGTCGATGCCTCGGTCTTCGTAAGTTCCGCCTTTGTATCGTTGGACCCATCTGATGACATAATATTGTTCAGCCCATCATTCCCGCTAGTCATCCTCAAGCCATGATATACATCGTCGCCGAACGCGCTGCTGATGTGATCAAGGCGACATGGGGCATGTGAATTGGTAAAGTTAATTTTTAGAGCTTTCCTATCTCATTTATTCCGCAATAACTTAGACTGCATACTACTTATCATTACTCTAGTACCATACATTTTATTTAGATATGTAATATTCATACTTGTATATATCGCAGTAACACATAATGAAAAGCCTTTTGGGACCTTCCATCTCTGCCTGTTTTTGGTCTTGCATCGGGTCTTTGTAGCGTGTCGACGCACTGCGGTGCCTTGCATAAGACGTCTTGAGTAACCACATTTTATTTTTCTAAAATTCCATACGATATCCCCGTTTGTGGCGCCTTCTGTCGTCTCCTCCTTATCTCGGAAAGAATAACGAAGTCGTTTGAATCTATAGAGAGGGATAGAGTCACCGGTCCGCCGGCCCGCTGGCAAATCAAGGTGGAACGTGGGAATTGAATATGATTCCGTTCCTTTCCTTTCTACCACCACCATCGTCCATCACTCCGGCTATAGTAAACGGCTTTCTTAGCTCGCCATCGTACTATGGATGCTACTGGGCTCTACGGCGATAGGAGAAACATGTTATCCATCTGAGCATGGTGTCCTCGTGCAACCGGAGTCGGCCGTTAATGCGCCTGACTTGACGAAATCTTGCCGTTGGGGGCCTTAACGAAGGAGACTTGAACACGTAGAAAATACTGGAATGGTGTCTTGGGTATGCGTCGAGGTATGCTTCATCTTCATTAATCATCTTGATATTCTCATCTATTGCCTCAGAGACTGGCGTTGCAGAGGGTTGGGCGCAACGGTTATTGGGAAGATGTATGATACATGTAACAGGATGGTGAATGATTAATGAGGTCCGTCCGGAATATTTTTTTTTCAATGACCATTAGTTATCACTGTCTCGACAAGCAGTACAGGAAATGGCCTGCAGTCCCAGGTATGGGCCCGGTGATGCTCGTGTTCTCGGCTAGATGTCTATCGTCGAGGAGATACCTACCTAAGACAACATAATCACTGGATCATCTCGCCTACACGGCAGAAAATTTCAATTGCATGAAAACCTGTCGCGAGATCTGGGATGATTAGGACGTTCCCCCAGTCCTGCTGTAAGAGTCTAATTTCTTCCGCGATGATCGTTTCTCAGCCTGATAACGTGAAAATTAAGTTTGATTTATACGCCCTCAAACTGAGTTCGGACTCTGAAAAGTCTCTGCATCGAGTTTGGTATCTGAAGATCATGGGTATTCCGCGTTACGTGTACTTTCTGTACCGTTTCGGTCAGCCAAGAACACGTAGCATATCCTCGTATCTTTACCCGGGATTCAGAAGCTGAAATTGGTTCGTGGGGTTTGAATCCACAATACCAGATTCCGTCGTGCTGTCCGTGGTCTTCAGCAAGTCATTATCCAATGTTTTACTGGTAGAACATTCTCGCCCGTTTTATTGCTAAACCCCGACCCGCCCACGGCGCCCTTGATGCAAATGATAGTATCTTCACGGGCCAGAACTGGAATCAATGGTTATGCTTTACACCGACTGTTCAAGTGCGTTTCACCGTGACATTCAGCTGATCACGCTCACTCATTTTCTGTAGGAACGTTCTTGTCCGATCTCGGTTGATACCGGGTAGCGTTCTCGAGGCGCCGATGATCATATGAAGTGGACCCAAGAACCCAGGAGTAGCCTGAGGAAATGAACACCGGTGTGCATCCATATGTGACCTATCAATTCGAGTCGGGCGAGATGGATTGCTGATGCGTCCACGCTTGCCGAGCTCCGGCATCCAGAGCTATCGAGTCTGATGGGGTACCGTTCCCTTGATACGTCAATGCATCAGATGTACTTGTGTGTCTAAATATCAAACTGTTCACTTGGCTTATTACTGATCATCCACCAGTGCGTGCTTTTCAGGGCACCGTTTCCGAGGCTATCAGCCACCATGAGGCTCCCTTTCTGTTTTCTGATATGACCAGCACCTTCGACACTGGATAAATACTTGCTCAGTTGTACCATCGATGTGTGTGTGTAAACGACAGTATCGGCTACTTGCCAATCCAATCACATCACTTCGGGAATAACGGCATCACTTCCGGTTCACCGCCGTAGTCTGGCAAATGTCAAGTCTAAGGGTCTTGCTAGCAGCCCCACTAAGGGGTATATTATCCCTGTCACCACCCTGCGGGTCTGCGAGTCTTGCGTATATAAAGGTCCGAAGTGTCAACGAACCCCCTTCTCATCCAACCATTCTTTTTGTCCCACCAATGCATCTTCTTGACCTCCCACCAGAGGTACTCTCGCTTATTGTCAATGACATCGACCGAGATACCCTTTATTCTCTCTGTCTGACGGAGAAGCACATTCTCTGTCAGATAGCGCGTCGCTTCCTTCGACAAAATGTGGCAGTAGTGTTTAACGCCTGCCAAAAACCCCAGCCCAACCTCTTTTCTTTCGATTCCGCTCGGCTATCTGTTATCAGATCCCTCTCACTCAGTGTTCGCGGGTACTTCGGGTTGGACGCTGACTTATGTTCTCGGGTTTTCACGCGCATGGTCAACTTGAAACATGTTCGCGTGATTGGAGGACCCGGTACACTCGTCCGTTCGATAGTCGAGAGCACGGCAGCATCTCTCGCTACCCTTGAGTTGGAGGGATGCGATGCAGAGCCACAAGACTTTACTAGTATGGCTCTAGTTACCATTCGAAGGCTTTCCATTTCGCGCTGCCATTCAAATGTTCATTTTATTTTGGGCCCTGTGGCTGTAGAGGAATTAGAAGTGTATGGTCTAGGTTCGTAGTTCCCCGTGCGCCGCTCCTTGTTATAGTCACTAACGGGTACACGCTTAGGTCTCGATGGGGAATGTATGCCTATTGGTGTGGCGTTACGGCGACTAACGGACGGAAATCTAAAGAGGTTACACCTCATTGATACATGTCGAGATCCTGGATGCCGTGATATCTTGCATTTGACACGCGCTTTGGAGGTAAGCCCCATTGGTTCTAGTATGATGCAATGCTTTATATATCCGGACCGCAGACCCGCCTAGCATCGCTCGAGGTGCTCGTTCTAGATATCCCACTATCGCAGGCCACGCTCGAGAAGCTGTTACGAACGGTATCTGCGTACCCTGCGTTGAAGACGCTCTGCTTAAGAGGTCTCCCTTTATTCCGAAATACCAAGGTCTGCGGTCTACGCCTTGCAGAACTGGATTTTCTCTTCAGTGCAGTATGTATATGATACTGTGAAGCCCGTTGTCCTGCTGACGTTTCCACCCACAGAAAACCCACAATTTTCGTCTACAGCACGGCATAAAAGTTTCGGAGACGGCCGCCTGATTGTGACGCCAAATCATTGTAGATACAAAGATATGCAAGAATAAATCGGTAATCCTAGCACATTATTGACATTCTAATCATTGGAAAGTTACTTATTGCACTATTGCCGTATTACTGTTTCTGAATGACCAGCGGCCCCTCGTTGCGAGGGCTGCTACGTTAGTAACGGCATGGCCACCAAGTTCAAACATTGCGTCCATATCATATTAGACATTATCCATAACCAACAGTTGAACTCACTCCAGTGGTCTTTGGTCTTCTCGTCTATTTAGGTCAGCCCGAGAATCCCACAAGCACAACGTGATCAATTTGACATCATTGAAATTGTTCTCGCTTAGCAGCTTCCTGAATTTGCCGACCTTCAAGAAAGCCTGCGATTTGGTCGACCCACTACCTGTTTCTGATTTCAACACATTCCGATGGTAAGACTCGCCACCTGTAGGACGTAAAATAAGTGCGGCCGCCTTTGCAGCATAGTGAACTTGTTCCTTGCCGTATGCCAGAGATGAGTACTGACGCGACATACTCGACATTGACAGGTGTCGTAGCCCCTTCGGAAGATAATGGGAGCTATTGAAGAAGGCGGGCTGGAGGTAGAGAGACGACATGACGAGCATACATCTGGGTGTCTGGGGCATGAGGAGGTGATGGATATCGCTGAGTAGGTGAGAACAAGAACGCGATTCTATTGTGTCACAGTTACCTTCGTAGTTAGGGACTATGTCTCGTGTTGATAGGTTCCCTGCATGATCCGCCTTGACGCTGGTAGCCGAGTCGAGCTTGAGATGCGACCCAGCCTCAGTAGAGTATATTAAAAATTTGATGCTCGATAATCAGATGATAAATGTGGTTGATTAGGGTCGGTATTATTGGCATGCTTGCAAGTATTCAGGTAAAATTTCTTCGCAAGCAGTTGCATAGATGTATGATGTATCACTTGATCGTGAGTCCCAAGGAAAGCAAAATTACGGTAACGGTGATTCCAGGAACGTAGAGATAGTGATACTAGGTGGAAGTCGTACGAGTGTGCAAGTGGCTGCCTGAGCTGAGACTGGACCGTGACACCATGTAAAATTTCGCCACCAGCGACACCGTAGCAATTACTCTGAGTCTGAGGAAGCTCATGGGTTGTGGACAATATAAAGACTTGGTTTATTTCTTGTTCAGGCAGAAAGGATGATAAGAAAGGGCCGAGTATTGGGGCGCCACGGCGAGTTTTTAGCTACGGGTTCGTTTTGGCCAAGTGTTGGTCGGAGAGCTCGGAGGGACCGTGATGAGGTAAGCCGAAAGTAGGCGTTGCGACGAGCCGGCGGCATGAACGGCTATTTCCGAGTTTCTTCGTCCGATTGTAATCCAAATCTTGGAGCTCTTCCTTGATTATTTTAGGCTTAAAATGTCAGAAAGAAATTCTCTTCGTTCCTTTGTTTAAGAAGAGTTCCCCATCTTTCCGCCATCCGTGCCTAATGGTACGTGTCAGCAATGTTCATGTCCTGAACAACCTCAATAATATGGAATATCAGGTGAATCAACGTCACTAGGCATCGCGCAGTCGTGTCGACACACTACGGCCATATAAAATCGCTTTAGGAAGCTAGGAGCCATCACGGAAAATGAACTATCAAGCATGCCCTTTGCGATCTGTCACTTCTTGAAAAGGGCTGGACCAAGCCTTGATGCATCCACAAATTGCCGAGCTCCGACGTCCAGAGATGCTACACCCTTGATGCATAAATGTGCCAAAAACGTTCGTGCGTCCAATTATCCCCATATAGACTTGGCTTATTACTCCAGTGTGGGGTTTGTAACAGAAACCTTTCTCCAGGGTAAATGTCCATGTAGTTCGCTCAGCGTCATCAATTTATGCATATATAAGGAACGCTTTGAGCTATTTGTCAGTGATAACGAACGTCCTCGGGCTCGGGCCAGGCTTGAGCAATCACTTCTGGGAACACGCTATAGCCTTTGGGACTCACTAGTGCCCTCTGCGTAAGGAGTAGACCGCACCCGCAACACACGTGCATACAAGTGCTTACTACATTAACGGTCTAAAAACCTTCTTTTTATGGTCCTTCTCGCCTCAGTGCATCCGCTCGACCTTCTACCAGAGATTCTTTGGGTTATTAGTCAATAATACAGATCGAGATTCCTACCTCAGTCTCTGTGTGACAGATGCACATATTCTCTGTCAGATAGCAGTTACGTGGTATTCGATGCCGGCCAAAACTTGAATCCGTCAGCTTTCATGGGCATGATCCGGTATACTGGTCCGTTCGATAGTCGAGGGCACAAAAGAGTCTCTCACCACTCTCGAATAGAAAAATGCAATGCAGAACCGCAAGATTTTGCTGGTATGGCTCCAAGTAATCATTCAGAGGCTTTCCATTCCGCGCTGCCATTCAAATGTACGGTTTGGTTGTGGAGGAGCTAGAAGTGTACGGCCTAGGTCCGTCATTCTATAGTGTGTTGCTGCTAAGTAGTCGCTAACGCGCCCATGTGAAAGTCTTGATAGCGAATGCATACATATCGGAGTAGCTTGACGGCGACTAACAGATGATAACCTAAAGAAGCTGTATCTTAGCGATACAGGTCGAGATGCAGGATGCCGTGATATCGTGCATTTGACGCGCGTACTGGAGGTAAACCTCGTTCACTCTAGCTTCGAAGCGGTGCTGATGATTTCGAAAACAGATTCTCCCAGCTCGGTTTCTATTACTCGAGGTGCTCGTTCTAGATATTCCACTCCCAGAGCCGTCGCTCGAAAATTTGCTCTGAGCACTATTTGTGTACCCGGCACTGAAGAGACTCTTTTGTCCTTCATCTAGAACCTTCGAATTCTGTGGCTGATACTACGCTCTTGACGGGCTTCCCTTCGCGGTGGTATGTGTGCGATTTGGTGACGCCCAGTGCTTTGCTAATTGATCTTGTCGACATATAAAGCATAGGGCAAGAAGAATTTTGCGTGGTACCCTGAGTGGCTGCGTGGTCCAATATGAACATTCTGCACTTCAAGACTGTAAATAAATGATATATATTCTACCTTGTATATATCAACGGCTGTCTTGGCTAATATTGACCAGGTTTATCACCACGATGACGTTACGTATCATCATCATACATCTCACCCGCACTTTGTACTTCCTTACAGAGAAAATATTTTGCCTCGAATTATAGAGACAAAATACCTCTAAAGTAGAACAGAAGGGTCGGTTCAAGACGTAAATTTTAAAAATAGTTTGTAGAACTAAAAAATTGCTTGGCCAAACATTATAGAATATACGAATATACAAAAACATCATTTTTGACTTAAACTCTGCCGAAGCCTCGGCCTACAGGTCTGAGCTTCAATGGCTTCGACAAATAGTGCCAAATAAAATGCCCTTTAGCAGGCGTTGCGGCTTCCAAAGTTCATCACAAACAATGACGATTTTTCTTGGCGTTCGAAGGGCATTCCAAGATCAATGTTCATTCATAACACGTGAAGCAATTACTTGAGCCAGATGTTATGTTCTCAACTAGGCCTAGAGGCTCCTGGAGGTGCTATACAGACAGATCTGCTCCACCTCAGCAATAGAAAGTATGTCTCGAGGTGAGATTCTTGTCAAGACGCATATGCACCTATCGCAGCATGACCAGGTGCACCTGCCAGAGGTTTCCTTGGCAGAACGACGGTACCTATTTGCCAGCGTATAAAAGCATTGCGAATGAAAGATGATACAGTACTTCACTTTCTACATTGAACTCTCAACTTCAATATGTTGGTATTCTCACTCCCTGTTTTTCTTCTCCTCGGGTGGAACGTAGTTGTTGGCGTTGCGTCACCCATGGAAGCTCGCAGCGGGACCCCATTAACCCAGGCTCAAGCTGAAGCGCGTCTCGTTCCTCAGGGCATTTCTGCCTATTCCACTGGAGGATGTACAATTAAGTAAGCCCATTGAATAATAATTCTTCAGGCTCAACCAATATAAGGTTCATCATAGGACTAACCCAACGTGTACGTCGTACGACGGTATACTTTCCGGCACAGTCAACGGCGTCATCTCGTTGAAGAGTGGCTCGGGCTCTAGTTCCCTGGTCATTACCGGTGGTACCGAGACAGGTCACGCCAGTGGAACATATTCCCATGCAAATGGTTACAAAGGTTACATTTCCTTTTTTATAAGTTGCATGTGGTATCCGGACCACGTTCTAACCAATTTCTAGTGGATATTCGTCATGCTTCGGCAGTAGATAATTATATCAAGACGCGCTTTACTCAAATCGCCAATAGAGGAGACGGATATCCTCAGTGGCAGTCCCCCAGCGGGAATCTCTTTTGCGTAGGTTTGACTTTTGTTCTCAAACACCTACTTTACTTAGCTGTTGTTTTACGTAGGATGAAGGATCGCACTGGGATATCACCATTTATTGAAGGTCTCCACCGTTCTATTGTATAGTATCTGATGTGATATCTCGGGTTTTGTAAAGCGGGTCTTTCTTGTATGAGAATACGATAGCAGCCAGTATGTTGAGCTTTTTTTGAATGTAACATGTGAAAAAGAGTAATATATAGTAGCTACAGCTTGTTTCGACCTCTCAGTGCATGCATAGCTAGGAAAAGAAAATATTTCGATGATTTCCGGAATTTTCTAGACAACCTCCAATTCGGTCACAACCAGCAAAGTACGTGTAATTGTATACAATGAATATATGCTCGAAAATGCGGTTTAATGAAAATAAAATAAAGGTTATCATAATATTGAAGCATTGGGGAGTACTAAAAATTACATATGAGTATCATTTATATCTATAATATACTATTCCGATTGTTCTTGGGGCATCTAGGAGAGTGCGTCGAGCAGTATAAGGATCCCGAGGATACATTCCGCTCACTCAATTGTCCCGGACCGAACATCCGTTACAGCGATCGAGGGGCTGTGCTACACCTTTTTTCGTTCTTTTCCTCCACCTCCACTTCAACCCTCATTCTCTCGCTAGTTATTTTGCTCATTTTCATGGATATAAGGCACATTTTAATTATTTTATATACTAATACATTATTTTCACATGTTTTTCGTGCATCCGGCGGCCCCAATGACCCAGATGGACCATTCCACACCATCCCACCCCGCGCGCAAGCCGTCGAGTGAGGCTGGATCGTGTACGACTTGAAATCAAAAGTATTAACCACCACTATCGGTGAAGATGAAGACGACCCCACCAGCAACCAGCCGCTCACAGGACGATGACCCCAATCTCCACCCCGAACTGGCCTCCACCATCCAAATCGATATCGATGTCAATCGCTGTGGAATGCTAGATTCATGCCCCATGAAGACATCGAATCCATCTGGGGATTCGGTATCTGCCCACTTGATCGTGAGTCCCAAGGAAAGCAAAATTACGGTAGCGGTGATTCCAGGAACGTAAAGATAGTGGTTCCAGGTAGAATTCGTACGAGTGTGCAGATGGCTGCCTGAGCTGAGACTGGAACACAATAGCATGTAAATTTTCGCCACCAGCGACACCGTGGCAGTTACTCCGAGTCCGAGGAAGCTTATTGGTTATGTACAATATAAAGACTTGACTTATTTCTTGTTCAGGCAGAAAAGATGATAAGAAAGGGCCGAGTATTGGGGCGCCACAGCGAGTTTTTAGCTACGAGTTTACCTTAGGTAAGTGTTGGGTCGGAGAACTCGGAACCACCGACCGTGATGAGGTAAACCTAAGGTGGGCCTTGCGAGCCGGCGGCATGAACGGCTTTTTCCGAGTCTCTTCGTCTAATTGTAATCCAAATCTTGGAGCTCTCCTCTTCGTCGTCTCTGATTGTTTTAAGCTTAAAATTCCAGAAAGAAATTCTCTATTTCTTCCTTTGTCTAGGAAAAGTTTCCAATCTTGCCGACATCCGTGTCGGCAATGTTCACGTCGTGAGCAACCTTAATAGTATGGAATATCAGATAAATCGACGTCACTAGGCATCGCGCAGTCGTGTCGACACACCACATTCAGTGAGCTAGGAGCTATCACAGAAAATGAACTATCAAGCGTACCCTTTGCGATCTGTCACTTCTTGAAAAGGGCTGGACCAAGCCTTGATGCATCCACAAATTGCCGAGCTCCGACGTCCAGAGATGCTAACACGCTTGATGCATAAATGTGTCAAAAATGTTCGTATGTCCAATTATCTCCATGTCAACTTGGTTTGTTGCTCCAGTGTGGGGTTGTAATGGAAACCCTTCTCCAGGGTAAATGACCATATAGTTCGCTCAGCATCATCGATGCGGACATATATAAGGAACACTTTGGGCTATTTGTTAGTGATAACGGACGTCCTCGGGATCGGGCATGAACTTCCGCCGGGATCACTGTTATAGCCTTTGGGACCCACTGGCGCCCTCTGCGCAAGGGGTATATTATACCTGTGACACGTCCAGTGCGCCTGCAAGTGCTTTCTACATCAAAAGTCTGAAAACCTTGTTTTTGTAGTCCTTCTCGCCTCAATGCATCTGATCGACCTCCTACTACTGATTCTCTCGGTTATAGTCAATAGCACAGGCCGAGATATCCTCCTCAGTCGCTGTCTGACCGAGAAACATATTCTCTATCAAATAGCATATAGCTACCTCGATCAAAATATTACAGCAGCCTTTGATGCGAGCCAACAACCTAGATTTTATGGATATCGAGTATCCGTAAACTCGGTGCATGAGTCAATGCATGCCTACACTCGGCCTTCTCGGTCCTAGCAGTGACTCACACATAATTTTCTCTTACTTTCTCTATTCTTCTTGCTCATACTAGAATATAATAGAACATTGTAGAATATTCATGACTCGAGCCCTTTAGTATATAAATACCGTCTGTAACATTGTAAACAAAAAGCAATCAACTCATCTTCAACTCCACTTCATTGTGTGAACTAAGCATCTGATCGGTTACGCCTAGCGCTTTCTGAACAACTCGTTGGATACGCCAAGCGCTTTCCGACACCAATCCGAAGACTACGCCTAGCGCTTGTCTTCGCCTACAGCCCGTAATAGCTCCGCGCTTACCGGTTGCTTCCTACAGTAATTGCTTCGCACTTACTGACCCTTTTACCTCGCAAACCGGACCTCTCAGGTCTCCTCACGAACCCTTTCCGGAATCCATTCTATTCCCTAACGACATACATCTTTATAACCTATCCTACCTCGCTTCGATCATCCCTTGTCACCCCTCACTCTCATATCCCGATTTCGGCAGATTCCTAACACTAGACCCGACATACTTCCGTTTGATTCCAGTCGTCTATCGGCTATCAGGTCCCTCTCGCTTGTCGTTGGTGGTTGTTTTGAATTTGACTCAAAGCTATTCTCTTCAGCTTTCATGCGCATTGTTAACCTGAAACGCAGTTGCGTGGTTGGAGGATCTAGTACATTCGTCCGATCGATAGTCGAGGGCGCGGCAGAGTCTCTTGCCACTCTCTAATTAGAGAAATGCGAGGCAGAACCGCAATATTTTGCTGGTATGGCCCCAGTAACTATTCAGAAGCTTTCCATTCCATGCTTGTTGTAAAAGAGTGTGAAATAGAGGTTATGAGTGCAGTGGTAAACTACGAGACTTGACTGAGTGAGAGAGGTGGGTGAGAATATTGATCTATGTTGTTGGTGGGCTGGTCTACCCGGTATATACACTACAAGGTGGGTACTTCTAGAATATACTATTATCTACTAGTGTCCATGTCTGACTCATTGCTGAGTGAGCAGACAGACGATCGAGTCAAGGAGAAGGTGCGCGAAGGTTAGCGCGCTTCAACGTTGCTCCGATTGCCGGATTGCCATATGCGGTTGAGCGCGTCTTCAACAGCGCTGCCATTCAAATGTACGGTTTGGTTGTGGAGAAGCTAGAAGTGTACGGTCTAGGTTCGTCATTCTATAGCTTGCTGCTGCTAAATAGTCGCTAACGCGCCCATGTGAAAGTCTTGATGGCAAATGCATACATATCGGAGTAGCTTGACGGCGACTAACAGATGATAACCTAAAGAAGCTGTATCTTAGCGATACAGGTCGAGATGCAGGATGCCGTGATATCGTGCATTTGACGCGCTGTTAGAAATATGGGTATCTGGGCTAATACACGAGTTGAATGAGCACTCAAAGTAAAACCCGAGTCATAAGCGAGGATGTCCGAAAGCCGAGTTCCAGCCACCAAGAGGGATCCGTAAGGGCACTAATAAACGCTAGGCGTAATTAACGAGGGTGTCAATAAGCACTCGGCGTAACTGACGAGGTTTCTGACAAGCGCTAGGCGTAACCGATCAGATGCTTAGTTCGCACAATGAAGTGGAGTTGAAGATGAGTTGATTAGCTTCGAGATCTCTAATACAATGGTATGGATAGTGTTTATATACTATATTGAGTCATTATTGTTCTACAAGGTTCTATGGTATTCTAGTACCAGTGAGAAGAATAGAGAAAGTAAGAGAAAGTACCGGTAGCCCGAGGTCAAGACCGAGAAGACCGAGAGCAGGCATGTATTGACTCATCTACAATCTGGCGAAGACCTGATATCCATAACACGCGCTCACTTAAGGGTAACCTCGTTCACTCTAGCCTTGAAGCGGCGCTGATAATTTCCGACAACAGACTCGCCCAGCTCGATCCCCATCGCTCGAGGTGCTCGTTCTGGATATTCTACTCCTAGAGTCCTAGTCCAAAAATTTGCTCCCAGAACTACCTGTGTACCCGGCACTGAGGAGACTCTGCTGTTCTTCATGTAGAACTTTGAATTATGCGGCCGGTACTACACTCTTGATAGACTTCCGTTATAATCCTAGGTATTGCGCAGGGTAGACTCCAGGCTGGTAAATCCAGATATAAAGAACTTGTTATTCTATGGCTTCTACAGGGCTCCTATTTATACTACTTCTGTTAGGAATCTGCCGAAATCAGGATATGAGAGTGAGGGGCGACAAGTGATGATCGAAGCGAGGTAGGATATGTTATAGAGATGTATGTCGTTAGGGAATAGAATAGATTCCGGCAAGGGTTCGTGAGGAGACCTGAGAGGTCCAGTTTGCGAGGTAAAGGGGTCAGTAAGTGCGAAGCAGTTACTGTAGGAAGCAGCCGGTGAGCGCGGAGCTATTATGGGCTGTAGATGAAGACAAGCGCTAGGCGTAGTCTTCGGATTGGTGTCGGAAAGCGCTTGGCGTATCCAACGAGTTGTTCAGCAAGCGCTAGGCGTAACTGATGAGGTTTCTGACAAGCGCTAGGCGTAGTCAGGAAGCGAGGAGATTGGCAAGCGCTAGGCGTAACCGATCAGATGCTTAGTTCACACAATGAAGTGGACTTGAAGATGAGTAGCTTGATTTCTTTATTCTACAAGGTTACAGATGGTATTTATATACTAAAAGGCTCGAGTCATGAATATTCTACAATGTTCTATTATATTCTAGTATGAGCAAGAAGAATAGAGAAAGTAAAAGAAAATTATGTGTGAGTCACTGCTAGGACCGAGAAGGCCGAGTGTAGGCATGCGTTGACTCATGCACCGAGTTTACAGATACTCAAGATCCATGACAACTTCGCACTACAATCTAGAATGTAATACAACTTTATACTCCTCTCATGTTTACTCAATGACTCTTGGCATGATGCCAGATTGCTTGTTCTAGAACTTTCTGGCAAAATCCCAATAACTTCCATTCACGACGTATGTTTACGATGTTGTGAAGTCCATTGCTTTGCTAACCGATCTTGTCGACACAGAGAGCCGATGGTAATCCTCTGCAGGAAGGTTTGAATGAGGCGTGGCTGGATGCTCAAGTCTCAGAAGATGAAAGGAACTCGTAGAATATGATTCATATTTTGGGATACGGATGAAACGAGATTTACTTTCCACTGGAATGGATTTCGAGGCCTTCGCATCGTCGAGGCAAGGAACAAGGAGGGCAAATAGTGACAGTTGGTATTTTCATGGGAGAACACATGTTATTCGACAATCAGAGAAGACATGAAAGCGCATGTAAAGTAAGAAGCGAGGAGTATAGATTCAGAAAAGCATACAGAAAGAGAAAATCGACTCAAATTAGACCACTAAGGTCCATAGAATTGAACTTGCATTTCTTGGGAAGGAACCCAGTTCTACGATACCGACCTGAATACGGGGAATAGTGTTAAGGACATACAGTCACCTCTTTGCCTCTTCCATCAAAATGTCTACCTCTACAAGCCCAATGGTGACGCTATCCAAGACACCATCCTCAAGCTTGGGCTCGACCATATCGAGGATAGGAGCAGCATCTGCAAGCTTGGTGATATCAAGTAGTGTATTTGTGTAGCTCTGAACAGATATTTGTGCAGTCTTGGTGTGGTATGATAGCAGCTAGAGCAATGGAATTCCAGCAAAGAAAGTGAAGAGTTCATTGCGGAATACCCTACAATACACACTGAAGTTTCTCAAGGAACATCCTAAATGATGGAGATTGTTGGAGATCTTTCTGGAGGATGATATTAGCTGGGTTGGAATGTCCATGACTATCAATGACTTCAGGTTCAGTGTGACGATATCATCTGGAAATAATATGCTGTTTACTTCCAGATATAATGGTGCATCGATCGATGGATTTAGATTAATAACTATCAAGCTGCAGGTTTTCATGACCGAGAAGTGGTCAGAATTACGTGGAAAGTGTCATGGATATTTATTAGTTTCTATATTTAGTCTTTACTTTCCTTACCTTTCTTTTCATTTCGACATAGCATAGGAAATTTCTCAATGTTTTTTCTCTGAATTTTCTCTAGTAAGTTCTAGAATAATTCCATGGTACTTAACCTGTACGAAAATGCCTGAAAAATTATCTGAAATCTACTTTGTAAAACTGCACTACCTCATGTGAACCTTGAGTGATTGAGTTCGACTACGCCTAGCGCTTGCTAGACCTACTTGGGTCCCTTCGTAGGTAATCGAAATTACAACTCTCTTTGCTATTCTTCATATCATAGACTATATTCGAGTTGTACTTAGCTCGTACATCGTCTATACTACGCTCATTCTCAACAGAAAGGCTCCATTGTAAGACGATAATTCGCTGCCATCTTTATGAACAGTCATAGGGATTTATCAAAACGAATGGTAGATTTACAGACACTGCTCCCTTCTTCAGGGACCGAAAGGCTGGCCCTCAGAGACGTCGAACGACAGGACAGGATTCGCCCGATTGGATAAGTAGTGGCAGAAACTTTTCAGTAGGGGCTCTAAGGGAAGGCAGGATGATGGGTCCATCGCTGATGGAGAATACTTCAGCAGGTAAACGTTATCTATAACAGAATGGACCTAATAGTTTGTATACCAGATGGGATTAATGATGATGAATGTTCGATAATAAGCGTGGTTGACCTGTCCGGGCCGGATACCAGTGCTGTCGGTATTTTCCGGCACCTTGTTACTCCTGACCTGTAATAATGTTAGCCCAAAGGAATTTGACGGAAATGGTTTGTGGAGCTGAAATTTTTCTTTAGACATGTTTCCTTCTGTTGGAAATCATATTTTGGTGGGGAGAACTCTGTTTCTGACCGGACAGGAACTTTATAAGGAAATTTCAGTACCACTATGTATTTCCATCGTGCAGAAACTCAGGTATGACAGGGGTGTGTGTTTTATATGCACAAACGACTTGACATGATGCTTTGAAGATGCCTTAGTTGTCGTAGCACTACAGCTGGAAGATATTTGGGAGCATTGGCACGGTCCGGTTACTCTGCGATCGCGTGTACATTAGGACGGGCGACCCCCCTGTCGACACAGCCTGCTTGGGACTGGAAAATGCGATAACTTCTTTCGTTGCGGCACAGCTCGCTCGCCGTTATTCCCGCACCGTTCCGAGTCAAAGATGAGAAACATCTGGTCACTTATTCATCTTGCGAGCCAGCATTTCGTATTTTGCGTTGGAGGAAACATTGGATACTCACTTCGATGACTGTAGGATAGTATTCCCATTTATGAATGCTATCATGAAGGGCAATATAGAATGTGGCTCGACTCTTGCGGGAGCCTGAGTGCTGATCTCTTGCCTTCGATGTAGGCCGTAGCATTCAATTCTGGTGCATATCCCTTTTTATCCTTTACGCTTTTCCGCGTCGCTGCCATGCAATAGTTTTCAAGCTATCTCCACACCCTCTCAAGGGGTGGAAGGATTGGTTTTCGGCTGAGTTTTGATCTCTTGGTGAATCAAGACGGTGGAAGATGGAGCGGGAAAGCAGCGGGCCGGGCTATGAGGGTAAGAACCAGAAATAGAACTAGGGAATTTCAAAATCACACCTGCCTCTGCCTCTCGTGTCGTTTTGTCATCGTCTTCTTGGGCTGCAGAAAAACTTGTCAGTCACTGCCAAGTAACCTGCGGATTATTTGGTACGCGTCATTCTAATACCCATTCGAGAAATCGCCACTATGTTGCCAGTGAATACGAATCGCCAAGCGGGGGTAGTACTCAATGCGAAAAGCCAACCAGGTCAAGGCAATGCTACAGAATGACGAGATCGATTCTATGGCGACCAAAGAGCATCTTTAAAGAATTATTCTCACAGCCGGTTCTATTCGTCTCATCCTTGCTCTCAGTACACATAAATACCAAAATGCTCGATGAAAAATACAATACTGTCCAAGTACGGCACATTTTTGCAATATGCTCCATATCTCACACGTCTTTCATAGCCTATACTTATTTTCTGTGCCTATACAATCCTCTCCCTTGATCATTGGTCGCCTGTTCTTTTGGTGTCGAAGCGGGCGGACGTTCACGCAGGCAGCCCCAATCCTAAGAACCATGATCCGACGTCGGTTGCTCATTGAACACAAGCCAGCCCATCTTCAACTTAGCTCTCGAATCTTGGATAAACGAAGACTACCACGATCATAATCAGGACACTTTCGAAAAAGGTGTGTGTTTGTAAGATAAGGGCCAGTATCGTGCACGGTAATGTAGGCTTGTGTAGGAACTGGACTGTGAGCGTTGCCCTGAATTTAAAAACGCCAAGCGGTGGATGCCTATTTAGGATCTCATATAAGACTTCCTTCCTTGCAGGCTTTCTGGCCGCTCGACGTGTCTAAACCCCTTCAATATCGGATATCTTACAAAATCCACTGGAAATCACAGCGAAATTATCGCCTCAAACCGAATACTATTCAACTATTGATGCATATCACTACTATAAATCATGACATTCTAACAAAGGTAGGTAATTGAAAAAAAAAAAAAAACCCAAAGAATAAATCTTCCAGCCTACCCTCCCCTTCTGAGATTCTTCTTCAACATGGAATGGAGAAATAATAGTTTCCGTACGTCTGGGTGGGGCAATCAATCAAGTCCAACGGACGCCAATAACCAGCCCCCCAGATGCAGAGCCCGCTGGCGCTGGGAGCTGCCGAAGAGATTATGCATTCCGAAGCAACGAGGCCAGTCTGGAGTGATATGTCCGTAGCACACGATGAGCATTCAATTTTCCATTTCTGGTTCCTGTATATCGAGTCAGTCAGTCAGTCACGGAAATATGTCAAAGGTGAAATAATAGCGTACACATTGCTTCCTGACCAGTCGAGGTTGTCCATGATCACCTGCGTACCATTGAGCGTGACCGCAACGTCGGGGTTATCTCCATTGCTGTAACATTCTCATTAGGAAAAACACGCAGGAATAACAAGGTAAAAAAGATGCGTACTGAATATTGTAGGTGCGATCGGAATCGTTGTTCTGTTGGAAGTACCACCTGGAAGGTGAGGTACTACTAAAAACGGGTTCGCCGGCAGTGGCTTTGGATGTCCACGATAATGTGGCATAAGGTTTACCACTTACGACGAACACATTAAGGGAAGAATGCTGTAAGGTGGGGTGACAGGTGCTCCGTGTTTCCAAGGGTGACACGGTAGCAGCTGAGAAGAGGAGAGCAGACAAGACGATTATTGAAGAAATCATTAGGAATAATAGTTGAAAAATGAGAGGTGAAATGATCAACTCTCAACACGACGGAGACTAAAATGCGTGGAAGTATGAAAGCGAAGGGACCATAGCTTTTATAGTGGTTTTGGGACCGACTACCGGGATCTTGGCATTCTGGATGGTGGGTAATGGACAGGAGGCTGGACTAGATCTGCGAGGTACGAGGGAGGCCATAACGAGGTCTAGGATAGACGGTATTGGAGATGGCGTTCAGGAGCGACTCTGCGGGTAAGTGAGACCGTGAGTTCTAGTAATACACCGTTCAGCACGGCTGATATACATCGAAGACTCTGGTCAATCTCTCACCACTTATCCCGATTCGAGCATCATCAACGGCAACTATTCCAAACTAATTCACGCTAAAACGTCTGACAAAATCTGTGCCTAGCATGCACTATGAGGTCGTTACTCATTAAAACTAGATTATTTGGAATCACTGAAAGAGCACAAACATCCCCCGAAATGGTACAGACTGAAGCAGGCCAGGAGCACACGAGCCTCTGAGACGGATGAAAACAAAGGGATATGTGTATAACATAGGATATCTCCAGTCTCAGTAAACCTAGCAATTATCGGAGCGGGCTCAAAATCCGGTACGTCGAAATATGCACAACATAGGTCTCGAATCACCCATTTCGTAAAGGTTTTTCCCCTTGATCCCGAAGCGTACGGAAATCAGATGCAGTACCAGACACCGTAACTGGACCGTCTCAGAAAAAGACTGTAGGCAATGATTACTTTATTCCAGATAATGGATATGATTTCTCAGAGTCGTCTACGAAAATATCGTCAAACATAGAGAACCAGGTCGTACTCGTCAACATCATGTCTCTTGAAAGTGTTGAAGGGGACAGGCATCGGAGTCGGGAAGAACTCACACGAACCATAGTTGTTGTGCGACAACGGGTGGAACTCGCGATTTTAGGTAGCTATGTGCATTAAATTCGCCTCCACTTACAGAGCTAAACCCGAGGTACTATGGCGAGAACGATACGATGTGCGACGGACACACAGTGAGAAAGAAAGTTTCAGAGAAATAGAAAAGATATTTTCAAGCCCGGCAACCTTGGTCAGGCTCATTAAATCAGATTTTGCTTTGGAATTGTTGGAATTTGAGAGTTCAGCCGAGATGATAGCAATCCGGCATCATGCCGAACTTGCTGATTAAGGAAGAAGTATTAGGAAAAGTGTAGAATGTACATCTGCATGCGCTTGCAGAGCTCAGCCAAGCGTAGGCATCTTCTGCCTCGTCTTTCAAACACACAAACGACTTGACATGATACTTTAGTTGTTGCAGCACTATAGCTGGAAGGTCGTCAAGGACATACGTCTATAGACATGTCGTTTCAATCCTTTCAGACGTTTCCTCATCACTATGGGACTAATCCTCAAGCTATATCTCCTGCTTCTCTGCACTCTCTTGGACTTGTGCCTATATCTGTATCGGCGCGCATATGCGTATTGTGTATCCCATTTGGAGGGACTAATAGAGTCCAGGATGAATTCTGGTAAATCTTCAAGAAATAAAATTGCATGTTTATTGTATTGAGAGGGAAGGGATCATATGCGATGAGGTCTTTAGTCGATAAAGCAGAAGGCCTCTCCGTCTCTGCATTCAGAAATGGCGAGTGTTCCGGCTACTTTACAGCTCCATGTTCGTGTCTCTTCGCTGGCATGGAGACGAATGTATGCTGGGACTTGAGAATACCTTCGGGCTTCCTGGGATCATTACTTCCTACCCAGTGCTTACTCGTCGTTAGTTCTCATTCCCATCCTTGATTGGGGGGGATAGGCGACTAGTGTTGCATTGTATATATTCATGGCACGTTGATCCTGGTTCGCGGCGCAAATCCAGGCCATTCTCACTTTCAAAAGACCTAAAGAAGAATAAGGATATGATTATCTCGTTGTCTCCCTGCAAGCAACAGCGCCGTTATGGATATTCACTAATTTCTATATTTAGCCTTCACTCTTCTTACCTTTCTTTTCATTTCGACATAGCCTATGAAATTTCTCGACATTTCCTTTCTGAACTTTCTCTCGTAAGTTCTATAATAAAGCCATGGTACTTAACCTGTACGAAAATTCCTGAAAAAGCATCCGGAATCTACTTTGTAAAACTACACTACCTCATGTGAGCCCTGAGTGATTGAGTTCAACTACGCCTAGCGCTTGCTAGACCTACTTGGGTTCCTTCATAGGTAATAGAACTTACAACTCTCTTCGCTATTCTGTGTATCATAGACAATATTCGAGTTGTACTTAGCTCGTACATCGTCTATACTACGCTTATTCACAACAAACGCCGAGGGTATCTTTCCCCTCATCTCACGTGCCAACCTCTCACTACTTATTTGTTTGATCTTCAGGGAGACTTTCCCAAAGTCAAGGAAACGAGACGCGCAATCTTGTAGGAGGGATCGTTGTTTTGTCTGATGGTATGCAGTTGGTCGAATGCCTGTGATTTGCAGATATGTGGAGAAAGTCTTCATATGAGGAGACGGTTGATAGTTTCTATTGACGGACCGGGAGCGTCTGGACGTGTATCATGTACTGAGACTCTTGTATGGTGGAACGATGCTGCTTAAAACAGGGAGCTGCTACAGAGGAAATTCAGACCAAGGTATGACGTCTAAATCCTAACTCCGTAAGACAGCTGTTTATCTCGTGAAGTTACTCTACCAGTGCGATAGAGATAAAGCTGTCCAAATTTACTCCGTATCTGATTACCCCTTAGGATGAATCAAATACATCCAGAAGAAAGAAGCTTGCCGAAATAGGTTAGTGACGCAGTTGGAACGTAGAATTTGAGCCATAGTGTTCCAAATCAAGAGTATACGTAGTTGTTGTCAGTAAATTGATATTTTCTATGGAAGAATAAAAATATAGCTTTCAGAGTGGGTTATAAGAAAACACTCTGGATTCGGGGAATCGAACCCCGAGCTACGGCGGAAACTTTGTTGGCCAATGAAAGCCAATAATAATAGCCATTACACCATACCCGACATCTGATAAGTGTGTTAATATAAGGTACGTAACGTAATTGATGCCAAGAGACAACGAATCGACAATTTGTTCCCGGCTTGATCAGCAGGTCAGGGTACTTGGCCCTTGGCCGTCGAACACAAAATCGTTGGTATCCGCTTTGTAGTAGCCTGAAGTTCATTGTTTTAAAGATATTCCACAACCCTCTCGGGGTCTGGAAGCAGTAATTTGGGGTTCGGTTTTGATCTGTTGGTCGATGTTTTCACCTTCTGTGTACAATGAAAAATTGTGGATGATCCGTTTAATCCTATGTCCTTCATTACGTTCCTTCTGATATAGAGATGGACTCTTCCTTTTCTCGTTTGCTTCTGACTAGTTAAAGAGAGAGCACCTCGGATCTGTCAGAAGACCGGAATATCCATTTGTTTTTGGTGGTTAATGCAGAATTGCAGCAAATATTCTTGCTAACATATTCCAGAACTCCAGAGATAGACTCATCATCCAGTCTCGACTTGGAAATCCTAGTCAAAGTTCTCAGTCACTTATCTAAGCAACCACGAAATCCCTGTGTAATACTTCTACTTGTCCGATGGCCTCCGGGTCCTTGGACAAGTGTTCAATTTATGGAGACCTGCCATCCTTTCGGATAAATCTCTCAGGTCAACAATCAATGTGGCAGTAGATAATCCCCAAACTTCAGTACCATAGATATGGCGACTGGACAGTGCATTAATTTAACCCTGTATAAGGAAGAGTCATTGCACAACAGCCCTACCAAGGGTCTGAAAGACATCAAGAATGAGGTACCCACATACATCCTTCACATCCTGCTCAACATCTCCCTTCACTTCCTCTCCATTTTTTCAGAACTACAAGATACCATCTCCTCTGCATGGAGACCATTTTCCCCCCGAGTCACCATAGAGTCCCTTCTTTAGTGCGCATCAGATCTTGGAGTGCCAGCTCAGATCTTGGAAGACTTCACAGCCATACCAGAAGACCATTTACCGTTACTCAAGAAAGTCCACACCACCACCCCGTATAGTCGTTGTCATGCGAGAATATCATTTACTCTCTCATCCCAATGAGGATTGTCATCGCGCCGAAAATACGATACCGGATAGTTCTTTGAGAAGGTACACGCAAACTCTTTGCTTCATTACGTTGCTTCCACTTCTTGCGACTGAAGCCTTGGACTTTTTCTAATTGAGAGAGCAGTTAAATATTTGCTATTTAAAAAGCAGGGCTGAAAATAGAAGCTCCTGTATATCTCTTGTGTGTGGACAATTACCTCGGAATGGTACCTTTCCAAGGTAAGCGCCCAAAATCACGGCAAATGATATTCCTGTAATATGCATCTCAGGAATACAGTGGTGGTTTGTTGCACTTTTGCGATGATATTGGAAGCTTTATGTCTGGTCCGGTCCATCCATGGCCACGTGGGCTCTAGAGCAGGTTTCGGAGGACTTTCCCGTTGTTCGTAGCTTACCTTTACACTATCGCATCCAGTTTGCCTAGCGAACCCTGCGATACGGGTCCATCATGAGATTACTTACGTGTACCCACCCATTTGGGGGTCTGAGTGAAAAAGGTCAACAACGGGAATCAGATTTTGGTCCGGAGATGCGACTGAATGTATAGTGAAGCCAAGCTTCTACTCATATGAGGACCTATTATCCAGTGCGGTGAGGGTGGCTTTTATAACCGTACCCCTTTGTGATACCCAGTACGAGGAACCACATACGGCAGGAAGAAATCAGGACACCAAATTCCGAGGTAAGATCATATAAACGGGACTCACCTATGCGAAAGCTCTATTCAGATATGGGAAACCAACTACGATCCCTCTTGAATCTTGGATTTACAAAGGCTTCCATGATCATAATCAGGACACTTTCGAAAAAGGTGCGTGTTTGTGAGATAAGTGCCAGTAGCGTGCACGGTAATGTAGGCTTGTGCAGGAACTGGACTGTCAGACACGCGATCAGACGATCTAATTCACATTTCCCTGGATGTAAAAATGCCGAGTGGTTAATGACTATTTATTATAAAGCTTCCTTCCCCGGAGGCTTCCTGGGCGTTCGATGTATATAAAACCCCTTGATATCCTACATACTCCACCGGATATCACAGCCGAATTATTGCCTCGAACCGAATACTGTTCAACTATGGCATTCTGACGAAGGCCATATAGATACTTGAAAAAGAAATAACCCCAAAGAACGAATCTCTTCCAGCCCACCCCCTTCCGATATTCCTCAGCTTGAAACCGAGAAATAATAGTTCCCGTACACATTACTGGGGCATTCAGTTAGGTCCAAATGACGATACCAACCGGCCTCCCAGATGCAAAGCCCGCTGGCGCTGGGAGCGGCCGAAGAGATTATGCATCCCGAAGCGACGACGCCGGTCTGGTGGGAAATGTCCGTAGGACACGTCGAACATTCAATTTTCCATTTCTGGTTCCTGTATATTGAGTCAGTCAGTCAGGCATTGAAGATATGTCAAAGACGAGACAAGAACATACACATTGCTTCCAGACCAGTCAATATTGTCCATGATTACCTGCGTACCATTAAGCTCGACCGCAAAGTTCAGGTTATTTACGTTCCTGTGAAATTCCCATTAGAAATACACTCCGGAACCAAAAGGTAAAAAAGACGCTTACTTGATAGTGTAAGTGGGATCGTAATCGCCGTTCTGCTGGACGTACCACCTTGAATAATAACCACCAGGAACGGTAGTAACGGGTTCTCCGGCGGCAGCGTAGTTGTTTAACCAATACAGTGTGGATAAGTACGGTGTGATAACATGTGTGGACACGATAAGAGTAACATCCTCAAAGTTGGGGTGACAGGTGCTCCGGGCCTCCAAGGGTGACGCGGTCACGGTAGAGAATAGGAGAGCAGACAAGAAGATTATCGAAAAAAACATTGGGAATAAAAGTAGAAAAATAAGACGTTAAAATGATCAACTATCAACAAGACAGAGACCAGAATGCTTCAAGTAGAAGTTGATGTGTGAAAGCAAAGAGACCGTAGCTTTTATAGTGGTTTTTCTGGCCGGCTGCCGGGATCTTGGCACTCTGGGCGTTAGGCGACGGATAAGAGGTTGGACTAGACCTGTGAGGTACGAGAGAGGACATAATGAAGTCTAGGATTGACTGTATGAGATATAGCATACAGGAGCAACCCTGAGGATAAGGCCGTTGGTGACAGTCATACTCCGCTCAGCACGGCTGATACACATCGAAGACGCTGTTCTAGTCAATCTCCCCCGACCATCCCGGTTCGAGCGTCATCAGCGACCACTGCTCGAAACCAATTCACGCCAAAATGTCACACAAAGGCCGGGCCTAGCAAGTGCTATAAGGTCATTCATTACTCATCAAGATTTGAATATACGGAATCGAATGAAAGAGCACATAGACTGAAGCAGGCCACGAGCACAGAAGTCCCGGAGACAGATGAAAGCAAAGCGATCTGAATATAATGTAGGACATCCTCAATATCGGTGAACCTAGGAATCCTCGGAACGGGTTTAGGATCCGGTAGGCCGAAATATGTATAATGTCGGTCTCGAATCACTCAATTTACACAGGTTTTTTTCCTGGATCCATACAGTCGATACTAGACTTTATTATGACCTCTCTCGTACCTCGCCAATCTAGTCCAGCCTCTTGTCCGTCGCCTAACACCCAGGGTGCCAAGATCATGGCAGCAGGTCCGAAAACCACTATAAAAGCTATGGTCTCTTCGCCTTCATATCTCAACTTCTACTACTTGAAGCATTCTGGTCTCCATCTTGTGATCATTTTCACATTTTATTTTTCAACTTTTATTCCCAATGTTTTCTTCGATAATATTGTTATCTGCTCTCCTATTCTCTACCGCTACCGCGTCGCCCTTGGAAGCCCGGAGCACCTGCCACCCCAACTTTGAGGGTGCTATTCTTACTGTGTTCGCCTATGTTGGCAGACCTTTTGGCACACTCTCTTGGTCATCCAATGCTGCAGCCGGCGAGCCCGTTTATACTAGTGCATCACCTTCAAGGTGGTATGTCCAGCAGAACGGCGATTACAATCCTACTTACACCATCAAGTACGCATCTGTTTTTACCGCTTCGTTCGGGAGTTTTTTTTTTTTTTTTTCCTGATAAGAATTTCACAGGAACGTTGATAACCTCAATGTTGCGGTCGAGCTCAATGGTACGCAGTTGATCATGGACAATATCGACTGGTCCGGAAGCAATGTGTACGTTCTTGTCTCGTCTTGATATATTTCCATGACTGACTGGATATACAGGAATCAGAAATGGAAAATTGAATGCTCATCGTGTGCTACGGATATCTCTCACCAGACTGGCGTTGTCGCTTCGGGATGCGTAATCTCTTCGGCCGCTCCCAACACCGACGGGCTCTGCGTCTGGAGGGCTGGTTATTGGCGTCAGTTGGACTTGACGGATTGCCCCAGCCTGGTATATGGGAACATGTATTTCTCGGTTTCAAGTTGAAGAATCTCCGAAGGGGAGGGTGGGCTGGAAGAGATTCGCTCTTTGGGATTGTTCCTTTTTCAAGTATATACATGGTCTTCGTCAGAATGTCATGAGTTTATAGTAGTGATATGCATCAATAGTTGAATAGTATTCGGTTGGAGGGGATAATTCGGTTGTGATATCCGGGTTTCGACACGTCGAGCGCCGAGGAAGCCTCCGGGGAAGGAAGTCTTATAATAAATAGTCATTCACCACTCGGTATTTTACATCCAGGGGAACATGAATTGGATCGTCTCATCGCGTGTCTGAGGTACCAGTCGGAAAAAAGGTCAAGAACACTAATCCGATTTTCAAATACTCATACGAGGGCCGACTATCCAGGAATCCTCCGCTAAGGTCGCCTTCCCCAAACGATGCCGCAGGCAAAAAGGAAAACACCGAAATCCGAGTTGAAGTCATATAAACGGGACTCTCCTAGCACTTTTCCGAATCATGTTTCCCAGAACCAAAAAACACAGATCTGCGAACACTCAATAGCTGCGTCAGATATGAGAAACCGACCCCGGCGCATTTGACGGAAGGCGGTAATGTTCGGTGTTACACCATATCCAATTTTGTATTGATGATGAATAGTTATCATAAACAGCGCCCAAATAGCATTTCTTTGATTAGTGAAATACCGATGCATTGAAATGGAAGGTGATCGCATACGACGAGGTCCTTGGGCAATAAAGCGAAAAGCATCCCCGGCTCCATCCACCAGCACCCCGCAGACTGATATATCAATGACTGCCGTATACCATTATCCGTGATATATCAATCGCCGAGTTCTTTGATATATCGCCTGCAGTGGCTTACCAAACGGTCAAAAAGGGTATATTACACAGCACATATCAATTCAGGCTTGCTCGCTGTCCGGGCTCATCGTTGGTGACAACGTCCTCGACCTTGAGTGCAAACCATTGCATGTTCCATCCCGACACATGGCCAAAAACAGATGGAGGATTTAATTCATGATCTTAGCTGAGAGCGAGATGTCGGTGACTGTAACAATTCCGAGGTTCCTAGTGATATTTTATGAGATCTACCTTTCTTTTCCTGTTGCTGTCGATCTTGCAGTACGTCTGGAATATGACCTCGTGTCCAGCATGCCATAACTGACCCTTCAAGTTCTATTGTTACTACCTTTCTGCGATCACACGTCATCTCTCTGGCATGTCCGGTCATACTTCTGAGCCTCTGTGCTTGTCATTACGAGGGCTCGAATTGGCCTGCCGCGTGTATGTGTCCTCGAGGCTCAGCAGGGGGATCGTTCTTGCTTTCCTGGGACTATCAATACCTCCTCGGGCGGAAATCTGAGAACAGTCCAGAGTCTTTTTGCTTGACCGAATTTCGAGATATCTTTCAATTCTTACTCAGGCTAAGCATGATTTCTAATTTTAATCTCTCTCTAAGCCTCCTAGAGTCCTGATACCTACCTGACCGAAACGACGATATGTTTTCTTCCGGTATGTGAGGTGCGCTGCAGTGTGCAACTCTGTGGCTTTTTCTTGTAGAGTCGTAGTAGTAAATACACGACTACAATTATGAATCCTTGGTAGGTAGGCTGGTACGAGTGGTCTCAATATACAGCATGTAGCAAGATTTCTTCATGTCAGAATTCACCATCACGGAACAACACAGCTTAAGTACGTGAAGAGCAATGATCTTTCAGTTGAGAACGATCCCGTCAAGGTTTTTTGAGCCTGCTACAAGACATGTAATAATTTTCTCTTTATGTCAAGTCTCACAGTTGCATTGAACGCCATTGTTAGTAAAGTGCATTTGGAATGGATTTGTGGATTTTTCGAGCTTCGTCTGATGAAAATATGTTCAGCAATAATATAGAAACATCATTTCATTGAAAGAATACATCAGTGTCTCCCCACAGCACAATAGAGTAGAAAGGCTTTGTATTTACTATGTACTCACATGAGAATACAGGCCCCAGAGTTGTAATGTAGGGGCTCAATCTGAATAAGCAAGTCAACATGTCAAGGCCAGTAATCCGGTTCCATCAATACCCGATCAACCGTACCAATAGGATTCATTGATCCATTCGTCCCAACCAACGTTGTGACCTCGCGAGATTGTTAACTACTACTAACCATGTCGCATTGACCCCACCACCTCGCATCTCTACAATTCTGCGCAGGAAACTTGCGGACATAATAGCATGACTTTTTTGAGTCTGTTATACCCATGTTGATATATCAATTCGTTAGGTACCCTTGCTCCGTCTCCGCTCTCAATATCGCACACAGAATTAGCGAGTGTTCTGCTTTTTTTCCAGCTCCATATATATTCACACCAAGTTGTGCTTAGTGAATACCTTCTGCTGCTACCAGCGCAAGGTCGTCGTCGCTTTCAAAACTCTAAGCAGTGTGATATCACTAGTTTCCAAGCGAACTCGTGCGAAGGATCGAACTTGACAAGTTTGATGGTATCTTGACCCCTCATCTTACGCGCCAACTACCCCCTTCGTTCTGCTAGGAAAGGAAACAAGACGCACAATCTCGCAGGCTCATTTGAGGAGGACTTGTTCTTTTGTCTTCTTGTGTGCAATCCCAATGACTCGCAGATGTGTGGGATCGCCTCGATTGAGCGTCTGTATGCATATCGTGTGCTGATACTCTTGTATGGCGGGCCGACGCTGCTTACAGCAGGGAGATCTGACGTCTGACTCCGAACTCCGTAAGGGCTGTATATCTCGTGACAGTTTGGTAGAGACAAAGTTCTCCAAATTTACTACGTATCTGATACCGCTCACAATGAAGAAGAAACAAGCATGCTGAGGCAGTTGAAACGCGATATTTGAGCCCATATTGTTCCGAATCAAGAGGCTACATAGCCGTTGTCAGTAAATTGATGTTTTCTAGGAAAGAATAAAAATAGAACTATTACCCGACTAGGTAAGCATGTATTCGGATACGGGGAATCGAACGCCGAGCTGCCGCGGAAATTTTTTCATGAAAATGAAATACGGAAATGTTAGCCATTATAGCATATCCAACTTGTTGAAGATGATAATATCAAGTAGTTGCCATAATCAGTGCCAAGAGATGACGAATCGACAATTTGTTCCCGGCTTGATCGACAGGTTAGCTTCGAATACAAAATATTTGGTATCCTCCTTGTATTAGCGTGAATTTTGTTATGAGGCTATTGTTTGAGATTCCCTAACGAATTCAATGAATGATAGACACGCTGCACTGGACTGAAAATGATAAATAAACAGAAGACAAAAAATTACGCCGATCCACGCTCAGATCATAGCCAGAATTGGCCGCCGGTTGATCCAGGCACACATTACAACATAATTTTTTGTCCCTTCTTCTTTGACAACCACCACGACAGAAACCAACATGACTGCTCTACCGAGTATACACGAAATGTTTCCTGGTAAATCTTGGACAAATTTTCATGTTGGATGAAACTGATTTCAGCAGATTACCTCCTACAGCAACGACCACCGCCAGTGCCGCCACTATCATCGACGGACCTATGCTCTACCGTCTTTATCTTGCACACGAATTCCGAGTCGCAACTGACTCATGAATATACGACTGATGAGACGCTCGCGGACCAAATGCGCAAGCATATCTGCAAGATCTGCCATAAGCGCTTCAACCGCCCGAGTAGCCTACGAATACACCAGAATACTCACACAGGTGACACTCGTAAGTCACAGCCACTGCTATCTGTCCGGCGCTTACGTGTGTCGGTCGTAGCCTTTCGCTGTCCATATCCTGGTTGCGGACGGTCGTTCAACGTGAACTCCAACATGCAGAGGCATTACCGAAACCATTCAATGACCGGCGGTCCGGCGAGCGTTTATCCGAAGGAAGGCCGCTCATCGTCTCAGCATCACCCGACGCATTGCTCGTCGACGCCGTCCTATAACCCGTCGACGCCGCCACATCGACCCCCCGCCACACGCCATCTGTTCCCCGCCACGCTCCCAAAACGCGCCTCTGTGTCCACCACGCTATTATCCCCAGCGGAAATCCCAGATCGTACCCGTCCCCTCACAGCATCGTATACCCCCTCTTTGTCGCCACCGCCTATCTCCCCTCTATCCTCGCATCGTCCCAAGATCAACCGTGGCGCATATGTCTGGTGCCCGTCGTCGTCGGATTCCGAGGACGAGGACGCGGGTGCGAGGGAGCCCAGCTTCAAGCTGCATGCTGCGAGCTTTAGCGATGTGCCGAGAGCGTGTACTGAGTGGCGCGATACGGACTACGGGTTGGACGCATATCGATATAGGGAAGATGTTGACCGGGAGGCCAAGAGACGGCGCGTCGAGTACTATGAGGAAGAAAGCAGATGGCCTTGTTGGGATCGGGTATCGGATATCCGCACGAAATAGCTAACAGGCAAATATTGGCGACGAGCAGGTTTCCTCGCCGTTTCAATGTACTATAACATCTTCCCTTCTTGAGCTCCTCATTAAATTGTATCATATCATGTCTTTACTAGTCCAACCTTTTGCCAGCTATGAATAAATTGTACTTTGAAAAGCTAATCTTCCATGGCACTCTGGGTTCAACGTTATACGGTGACATTGCTACCTCTCATTCTTGGTTATTCTTATTTTTACTGTCACGGCAGCTCGGAGTTCGAGGTTCGATTACCCGAGTCAGATCATACACATTGCCTCGATTTTGTTGAATTAGGGTTAAAGGACTGATTGCTGGCGTAATAGGGAGGGGGAGATATTGAGATGCGGCAGTGTCGGAGTTCATGCAAGTACCTACCCCCCCCTAAAAAAAACAACGTGAACGGCGGAGATGCAATCACCGAGCAAGCGCACAAAGAGTTACCACCAAGAGTTAACTTCGTCGTGCACGCGGCGGTGCTTGGGCCCATGAAAACAACGAGGCACAAACAAACGCAGACCGCGGCGACACAATGTATGTATGTCCGAGTCACTGTCCCCGCTGCGATTGGCTAGCTTGAGGATGAACGGCTCGCTGTCGGACAGTTGCTTAACATGGATATCGTAGCTATATGCCGCTGTAAACCCGTGAATACGGCACATGGTGGTGGTACTTGTAGTCCACAAGAACATTAAAGAGACGTTAACTAAATTTAACCCTTCCCAAAACGGATTGGGCGTTTAGTTCGATTGTCGTGAGGATTGAAAGAGCTGCCTGCGGTATGATGATGGATACCTAAGGGATTCAATAGTTTCATTTGCACATAGTAATTCTGGGCTACAATAGATAAATGTTTTATAGTTTGAATAACGTCTGAACAACACAAATTTAAGATTATTATGTCACTGAACACAATCTGACTCATACAGACTGCCTGGTTGCAGTGTACTTGCACTAAACACAGATTCTGGTCTGTATCTTGGGCTTTCTGTCTGTAACTTTCTGAACATATTGCTTTCTGGACTGTTCTTGCACACACAAAGTCACCAGGTCACAACAAACACTATTCTGGTGGGTCCAGGACTCGAAGCTCTTAGCCAATAAACCCATACTATTCACTTGGTAGCATTCCAGGAGCAAGCAACCTGCTGTCCTGCTGCTACAGGTTGGTATTTATACTATTCTACCTCTATCTACATGTCCAATCTTTCCAGGTAATATTATTACACTTGCTGATGCAATCAGGCAGGTATGAGGTCATAGTCCAGCTACAACCATCAGTTTCTAAAACTTGGAAGGTTATCAGGTAAGTAGAATCATACTTGATGTTACTGGGCTTTCTGGTTATATTTACACACACTTTCTTATAAGTGCAGTTACAAACATAGTTTGTATAAAATTGAATTTTGTATGCAATTTCAAGGGTGTATGCCTGGCAGGCATATCAGTACCTAATTGTATCCCAGTATTGTGCCAAATTGGTGGTACTGAAGGTTCAGGAATCTTTCAGCACAATCTTTCAGTTGCAAATCCCAACAATCTAGTATTCATAATATCATCCATATAATTTGCTGCATTCATATGCAAGCTGTGACTGGCAGAAGGGTTCTGCAGGACACACTTATGAGCTTCATCATTCCAGTTTTGGTTGGTTTGTATCCACATATCATGTGCATTGAGCATTGAAGCACCTTCATCCACAAAAATAACATGGGCAATGCTCACAAATGGCAATTCCATGGCTGGAGAGAGAGCATGTTGATGAAGAGATGGAGCCAGATGAGGTTGCCTTCTGAGTCTTCCATCATGGTTGAAGAGAACCTGTATGCCTAGACAAGTCCAGCATAGGCACTGTGAAGCATATTGACCCATACTTTGCCAATGTCTGGATGATGAGTATTAAATGAAGCATAACATTGAAGGAAAAATAGGGGTACATAACATGGACCTTGTGGAGCTGCTGTATGGAAAAGTACCAGAGAGGGTTGATAGTACTAAGAGTGTCTTTAGATGCTAGGAGGGTATTACAATTTTCCTCTTATATTATCTTATCCAGATGCTACTTACTATCTTATCAGACTATCTAAGCACCCAGATTCCTTACCTCATCAAGAACTCATACACAGTCATACAAGGTGAATCACTAGGATGCATAGACCATATGCATGTTCTCTTACACATAAACACCAGGACTTTCAGGCAAGGCACCTGAAGCACTTGTAGACATCACTTCTTACTTCTTTTCAGTCTAGTTACTGCACTGATACCAGACCAACCAGAGTTGTTTGACTGTGACTATGTATACTCTGATGCTCTTGGAATTTCAGGCCAGGAAACCATATGATATACACATTGACTCACAGTACTTATCATTAGAATACCCAGTTTTGTATATAAGCAGGTGAAGCTGTGGCCTTAAGCCCCAGCTTCAGACTAACATTTATTCTCCCAACATCTTACTCTTATCTCCCTCTTCATGAACTAAGTACTTAGTCAATTGACAAGTTGCCATTCATTACTTGACACCAAAGGTGACTGCCCGAATGCAAAGCCGCCTTGGTGTTTGGTCTTGTTTGTCAAGTCCACTGGTGGAACTGAGAACATTGTTGTAGGAGGGGTCGAAGGCATTGGCAGAGGATAGAGAGGGGGTTGCTGATAGAGAATCGCACATCGTCAGTGCGCTTCTGAGCATCATGACGAACTCCGATATTGAAGCACTCTGCCCCATATATCGCGACACCGTTGGCGACAACGGTGAACCTGTTTCCGACGTTAGTGATCGTGAATTCAATGCGAATTTAACACTAATTTCTCGAGTCAAGGGTCACTATATAACAGTGATTCTTGACTGCTGCCATTCGGGTAGTGCCAGTCGGAGCTCACCAGAGCGGGGATCACGGGGGTCTCCCCCAACGATGCGGACGACAGCTCAAGACATGCTCCTAGCTGGTGAGGCGAGTCTGGGGAGTTTTCCTGGATACCGCTCAATTCTAACGAAGGAATGGCAACTGGATATGGATTCCCACGTTGTTCCTTGCAGCTTGCAAGGAGTATCAGTTCGCAAAGGCGAAAAAGGTGAAAGGGGAAGATGGCGCGGTGAAGTATATCGGAATTTTCACGGACTCGCTCGTGCGTGTTCTCCGGTCCGGTCACCTCAAGAAAGAGACGACATACGCTGATCTCGTCCATCTTTTGGACAGAATGCCTCACCAGACGCCGGTCGTTGCTGGAAATCGCAAGGGCTCGTGTATCTGGTATCAGGAATGAGTTTATTATTGGTCGTTTTCTTCGTGTTTTGATCATTGATCATATTCCTTTTGGCTTTTCATTTTGCATTGTCTAGGCTTTCCTTCGCATTGGATGTGTTTTCTGTGCATAGATGTAAACAGGATGTAGCTTATAAATAGAGTATTTTACATTGTAATTTTAATGTATTTCTTAAGCATACCTCATGATAGCAGTCAAGTGGAACCTCAACAAAATGCTGGACCATGACATAAGGGCGTGATAATGAACACCTAGATCCAATTTTAGCAAGAGAAATATGAAGGCGGTTCTGTCGGTGATGCAATAGGACCTGAACTGGTGGTTTTCTTTGGAAGTTTGGTAAGAACAAACAACGAGGTTCCCCAAACAACACACATTGAATGGCACTTTCAAGCTTCCTGCTCTCACTACCTTGTGACATCGACGTTGTTGGAATCCTGGGTGTTGCGCAGGGTAGACTCCAGGCTAGTAAAGCCAGATGTAAGGGAATTGTTATTCTATGGCTCCTACAGAGCTCATATTTATACTACTTCGCACTAGGATCTAGAATGTACTACAACTTTCTACGACTCTCGTGCTTACTCATCGACTCTCGGCATGATGCCGGATTGCTCCTTCTAGAACTTTCCGGCAAAATCCCAACAGACGTCTTCGGCAAAGTACGGTGAGGCAAAACCTCGACTATTAAAGTCATTATTCCTTCATAAGCTTTGAGTAAATAGATACTCAAGAACGTGAAGTTCCGTGTTTGGAATAGTTATTGCAAAAGGTCACGTAGAGCTCTGCGTGTAATTTGCGTGGTAATATGGATAAGGTTGAGTATCCAGAGATTCGATGAATCGGCAAGGTTTCACAAGTCAATTTCGTATTTTGTTGTCACAGAAACTGGTTCGGTTCATCGATACCTTATCACTGGCAGATAAAGCACATCACCTAGCGCGAAATAAGCAAGATTTTTTGATAGACGTGGAATCACAGTTTCCTACCAACAGTTTGAATATATGAATAAGCTGCGCCGTGAAAACGTGTTGCAAGAGGAGATGAAAAAGTCGGGTTCCCGCCTAACGCGTCAGCGGAGTATTACCGCCATGTATGTAGGGGTGCATGGTGACATCATAGGTCGGGGGAGTACGAAGATGACAGAATGCAAGAAATTATAAAGTGGGAATTCTGGCATTTAGCCCAAAAATGGAGGTTAGATTAAAAGCCACCAACTTCTTTGATGATTCAGCAATCGACCATAAAGTAGGGCTGCTTCCCACGAGGGCGATCCTTGATTTGGATTGAGTGCATCTGTGCTTGACTGAATGGGTTGATTGGAGTCATGATGGAAGGCCACGAAAAGGCCTGGAAAACTTGACTTGTAATTACAGTGGTCGCTGATGAACAACTTGGCGCTCAGAGTGATACGACGCACCCTATGAACGCAGCATATCCTGTGTTTAAATCGACACTCGTTGCGTGATTGTATTGGGCCGTGATGACCTAGGCTGCATGTATATATATGCTGCAAGGAGCTATGTTGAGTCCGTGGTGAGAGTTATTAGCAAGCCAGTATGATAAATGCCTGAACATGAATGATTTCAAAAGCATTACAAAAACAGAAAGACGAAAGAATATAAACGAAAACAAGTAATCCAGTCTGATGCAATACTAAAGATAAAATTATAATAAGTGTGAAGTAAAAATGGCCGAAGGAATCGGCTCAATTACGCCGCGAACTATTAGTGGGCACGGTGAGTAGCTGTTCAGCGTGAGGACGATGCACGTACACATAAAATCGGGCGGGTTGTAACCATATTAAACTGACCGCCATAGTTGTGGGCTGCTCCACGGCTGTAGGACTAATGAGCGGGATATTAGTCCCGCAGTTGATAGCAGACCTACCGGACTATTGAGGGTACTGATATCTGTGGTACTGAGTCAGCTATAGCGAGAGTTTGGGTAAGGAGATACGTACGAGCGACGAGGCATTGGTAGCGTGCGATTACTGGCCGTCCGTTCTGAGTAAATTGGTACCAACAAACTTCACCAGGCGACCATGGAGCTTGTGGGGACCACTGTCTTTCATGATGGTTTCCTCCGTATGCGGGCATTCTTCAGACGATAGGGAGATAGTAGTCGATGATTAGTGAGTTGCGAGAGACGAGTTAACATTTTTTTCACGTTCTTCAAGGTGACTTAAGTAGTCGATGCGACAGGAAACATGACTGTGACCCATCCTTCACAGCAGGCTCGAGTCAAGCGGAAAGTTATTACCGTGTTTCCCACTCATCCCATTCATCGGAATGTCTTGCCAGTGGTGGGTTACTCGGAAATAACCACGATCGGACATTGTAATATGGCAGAGGTGAGTAGGCAGTGTCAGTAGCAGGCGGTCCGAGTTCCGAGTCTGGCGCCTGGAGGAAAATTGGCGCTGAACCACAATGACCAGCTATGTTCAGCGACATCATATCAGATAAACAGCACTCTAGCTGTTCCTACTGCTGTAACTGGTACGTCCCAATATCGGGGCAACATGGGTCGGACTAGTTGAGATATATTTTTGTGGTGGAAGACTGCGCATTAAACAGCAGTACCGAAGGGAAAGCGCTTGTATGCAACGGACACACAGAAAGTAATTTGGGGTAATAGGGAGTAGTTTCCATTGGAATGGAACAGATACTGCTGTTGAATGAGTCATCGTAAAATTAAAAAGACCTGATATGTATGTCGTCGAAACTCAAGGAAAGAAACCGCATCTATTGACGGGGGCGGTTCCAGGAACGCACATCAGCAATACTAACTACAAGACCTTCATTAACACTAAAACCTGTTACAAGAAATCGGAAATTGAACTCACCCGCGGTGCAGGGCGGTATACTGGGTATGGATTATACGGAGTCCATTGAGATGTATCTACATAAAGCCGTAAATAAAGTTTAGTGGTGAACCAGAAATGGCGTACGTGGCACATTCACGACTGTTCTATTTGTACTGACATCTATTAGAGCAACGTATTAGCGATGTTCAATATTCCGATGAAAATGGAGACTTACGAGTTGTTAGGGTTAGCCCAAGTAACACAGCAGGACGTCGGCGCCGTGCCTCATATCGATTGTTACGCAAACGGGCGGGTCGGGGTAGAAATATCAAAGCGTGGAATTTATTATACTGTAAGCCAAGCGAAACTACAGCGGCTAAGAGGAAGCTGGAAAAGAACTGCTATTGTCTTCGGTGGTAAGGTGGCCCGGACTGTGGCACAGCAATGCAAAATTACTCCTGTCATGCCTGAGTTTCTGCACGAAGGAAGTGTATAGTGGCACTGAAAAAAATTCCTTGTACTGTTTCCATCCGGTCAGAAACAGAATTCTTCCCACTAAATATGATTTCTAACAGATGGAAACATGTCTAAAGAAACTTTTTCAACTCCACAAACCATTTCCGTTAAATTTCCTTTGGGTTGACATTATTAGAGGTCAGGAGTGAATCTCCTTCGCCTGGTCAGCGATGAATGACAACAGTGCCAACTCTTCCTCTACTACGGCACCTTGTATGTCAGTAAGTATGGCACTTCACTTGATGATATACTAGAACCTGCAATAAAATACATCTTGAGTCGGAATCTGCAATGAACACTGAGACAAAGGTTACTTATTTGAACATTTCCAGCTGTCCATGGTACTATCGTTTGTCTTCCTTACCAAAGCCTAGTATCATACATATATTGCCAGTAGAGCACGAAAATCCTGAAAGAGATACTCAAGAGTCTCATGGTCGAAGCCACCCCAACCTGACATCCATTCTTACTTGGATGATAGAGAGCACTTGATGTCTATCACCTGCGATACATGAAGGATATCAATAACGGTGCATGATAGCGGTGGTCAGGAGGTAGAAGGGGGCATCCAATTTGCAATGAAAAACGAACACCCATGTGGCTCGCTTATTTTCCACCACGTACTCAGTCGCGTCGAGTCTTTTAAAATACTCATGTTCCTATGATATTTAGCTATGCTATGGATTACGCAGTTTTATTTAAATAGGACGGTAATTTAGTAAATTCAATAATAACTTCATTCATCATACTTGTGCTCAACTGCCTGCTATACTAAGTGTTGTAACTATTGCAGTGGGAGGCTTGCTGAGTATAAAATACTGGATTGTTATCTATTAGAGCTTGAGACGAACTCCTTAAATACTACAGAATGTATCTAGAATGTTCTGCTAAAGTACCTAATTATATCCTAGCATCGTGCCAAATTGATGGAACTGAATGTTCAGGAATCTTCTGGCACAAGCTTGAAGTTGCGAATACAAAAACTAAGTATTTCAATAACCACCCACCTAGAGTCCCTCAAATCTCAGGTTTGGAAAAGCCCGGTCATACTGGGAGCATTGCCACGGTCCGGTTCTTTTGTGATCACGTGCACATTTGTACTTCTCCGTTGTTTGTAGCTACATCCGCGACTATCACTAGCCATCCGGCATTCTCTCTCTTGGATCCAGCGATACGGTTCTAATACCTTCACCGGAGAGAAAAATGCAACGACTGCCGTGGGTGCACTTCCTGCCCGGAATTGGGGTGCTGCCGATTTCATCGTACTTAGTAACGTCTACCGGTATGATGAACTTTGTACATTCCAATCATCTAGATGCCTAATTCACAGATAGAAGAATCTGGGGAAATTGTTTTCGATGAATTTGCGGCAGAGAACATTGGTCCAGGCGATTCGTTTGACAGTTCTTGGCCTTCATGACTGAAAATGAAACCTCCGTGGCGTCGAAGAATCAAGGACGATGGTCAGACCTTTATCTTCTACTTGAAATTTTAGGTATTTGATACCGCCATGGAAGCTTCTCGTAACTGGATGCTTTTCATGCCCGAGATGATATATGCCTTCAGCTATTGTACTTTTCAGCGTATATTTATGCCGCTTATCAGAAGGATGGCCTCTCTGAACTAGAACCGAATTTCGTCTGTGCTGGAATTAAGATCGCGTCTCCCCTCGTTGCTTCAACTCCGATTGACAATCATGTAATCGAAAGCATCTATTTCTTTGAAGGATAACATGTCGCGCATATAGAACCAATTATCGGATATTATCTGCCGGTTTAATTAATCCATTAGCATGTCAGTTTGTAATTTTCCGTCTCTCTGGATTTTTTAATAGCAAAATGAAAGAAAACCTGTCTTCTGCGCGGATGGAACCATCGTCCTCTGTTTCATAAGCGAAAGACCAACAAATCCGTTCAGTCTTCTAGTTTATCGGGGAACGGTGCCATCATACCGTCTATTTCACCGACCTGCTTTTCCCTTTTTTTTCGGCTCGAGCATTCAATTCTCAGGAATTTTGCACCTGTTAAAACCCAGGATACTTAAATTAAATCACGCTTGTGCAATGTAGATAGTCGCACATGTAAACTGCGACATGGGGGCTGTTAAGAATATGGGTGTTTTGGCTAATACACGAGTTGAAGAGTACTCGAATTAAAACCCGAGTCATAAGCGATGATGTCCAAAATCTGAGTTCCAACCACCAAGAGGGATCCGTAAGGGTGCTAACAAGCGCTAGGGGTAGTTAACGAGGGTGTCAGTAAGCGCTAGGCGTAACCGATCAGGTGCTTAGTTCACACAATGAAGTGGAGTTGAAGATGAGTTGATTGATTGATTTCCTAATACAATGGTATGGATAGTGTTTATATACTATATTGAGTCCTTATCTTTGTTGGGATAGCAATCCCGAGCAAGTACTAGAATGTACTCGAAGGATTGGCTTACTCAGCAGGATCAACTTTGGACCGTGAAAGTGGACATACATAGTATTTCGTAGTAAGTTCTAGAAGTAGTACAAAATGTATTTAAGTAGGACACCTCTTGCTCAAGAGGCAAGGATTTTACCATCCTTTCTATGTTCTCCTCGCTCTCGTTACAACAGGTTATGGGCCCCGGCCCTAACTGAACTACTTACATCATCACCAACTTCACACTCTCGTACTTTACGTACACACATAGAACCAAATGGATAGCCAGTCCGTGTATAGGATTGAACCCCTTAAGGGCCCAGAAAACTACCCGACATGGAAAGTCAAGATGATTGATATACTAACCGATTTAGGTCTAATTGACTATGCCGATGGAAGCTCTGTGGCCCCGGCAGAAGCGGCACTGGTGGCAGATTGGAAGAAGAGTGATAGGAAGGCTCTTTTGACAATAAGGCTGCGGGTTTCGGATGGCCCGCTGGTGTATATTGCTGGTTCTAAGACTTCGGCAGAAGCCTGGAAAGCTCTGAAGGACATGTATGAGTCAAGGGGACCCATGGGAATTGTCCTTGTGAGAAGGAAATTCTTTAGAGCTCAGTGTGAAGAAGGAGGAAACATAGAGGAGCATATTAGGACTATGAGGTCCTACCAGGAGGAGCTGGCATCCCTTAAGCAGACTGTTGAGGAGGAGGACTTCTCAATCACACTGCTTACATCACTTCCGGAATCATGGAATTCATTCATTTCATCAGTGGATACTGCAGACTTGAAGGATTCATACAAATTGATTTCCTGAATTCTCCAAGAAGACATCCAATTGTGGGAAAAGACTTCTGACCCAACGACAACACTTGCAGCACATAGCAAGAAGAAGTTTAATCTGAAAATCACATGTTACGGATGTGGAGAAACTGGCCACATTAAGGCCAATTGCCCAAATGGGAAGAAGAATTCTGGAAAGCAATGGAAGGGAAAAGGGAAGGGCCAGACTCAGGCACATGTTGCCAAGTCAGATTCTGATGAAGAAGATTATGCATTTTGGGCAAAAGACATCACACCTACTGCACTTGCAGGGTCATCATGGATCGGGGACTCAGGCACCACCAAGCATATAGTCAAGAATAGATTGCATTTTTCTGACTATGTTGAGACCCCAGGACATGAAGTTATTGGTGTAGGAAGGTCAAAAGGCTTGGGAAGAGGAACAGTTAAGATTAAAATGGTTGAAGGAGGGAAGACCACTGCAGTCACTCTAAAAGACTGTATTCATTGCCCTGAAGCACCATTCAATCTTATATCATTAGGGCACATCACAGATGCTGGGTTTGAACTCAAATTCAAGGAATCCCAGATGGATATTATCTCACCATGTGGCAAAAGGATTGGCCATGGAGATAAAGTATCGAAGCTGTATAGCCTAGATATTATTGCACCAGAAATAACTCAGGCCCATGTGACAAAACTGGCCCGAACATGGCAGAAGTGGCATCAGGTAATGGGCCACTTAAACATGGGATCAGTAAAGAGACTATTTAGGAAGAAAATGGTCAAGGGAATGGATGTGGATGAGTTGGCAGTGCCCCAGAAGGATTGCGAAGCCTGCATACAGGCCAAACATCATGCCAAGCCATTTCCGCAAGAAGCTGAAAGGAATTATACCAAAATAGGTGAAATGACATTTTCGGACTTATGGGGGCCAGCCCGAACTCAGGGTATCCATGGAGAAAGATATTACATAAGCTTCACAGATGGGAAATCCCAGAGGACAATGTTGTATTTTCTGAAGTCAAAACAGGGTACAGAAATCCAAAAGAAGATTCAGCAGTACCAAAAATACATCAAAGTCCACACTGGAAGGGATCTGAAGTTTATGAGGATTGATAATGGGAAGGAATATATCAATGAGGAGGTGAAGGAATACCTCCAGAGCAATGGCATCCAGTTGGAACTGACTGCCACATATTCTCCATCCCAAAATGGAGTTGCTGAGAGAGTCAATCGGACTCTTGTGGAGCATGCTCATGCCATGCTAGAAGAACATCACTTGCCGAAATTTTTATGGCCCGAGGCAGTGGCATATGCCACATATTTGAAGAACCGATCACCAACCAGGGCCATCAGAAATGATCTAACCCCAGAAGAAGTGTTTTGTAGAACAAAACCAGATATTTCAACACTCCAGGAATTCGGAACAAAGTGCTGGGTGTTGCAACAGGATAACAAAAGGTCAAAACTCGACCCGAAATCAAGGGAATTTGTCTTTACAGGTCTTACAGATGAATCAAGAGCCTGGAGATACTACAACTCACAGACTAGGCAGATTCAGACCTCAAGAAATATTATATTCCCTGAAGAGAGCATTTTAAATGCTAACAATGATGAATACATTGTGTCCCATCCTCCACTGCTCGAGGGGGAGTCAGGGAGCAAAGTCGAGCAGATTCTGGATGGAAATGATGATATTTCGGACAAATCCACAGGTGCTGGGAATGCCGAAACAAAAGGGGAAATGCCCCTTGATGACCCAGCAACCAAATCAAAGTTACCTGTATGGCATGGGAAGGTGATTCAGCCACGCGACAAATCGGTCCGGATTGCATCAGTAGCCCCACCAAGTTACCGGTTCCTTAATAATTCAGCCTCACGAGGCACGAAATTGCCAGAAAAGCAGCAGGAAGTAACAAAGGGACCATTGGAGACTGCAAATATTGCAGTAGAATATGCATGTGTGGGGGAGACTGCAGATAACCTCAGTGATGAGCCATTAAGCCTTGAAGAAGCTAAAACAAGGCCAGATTGGCATCATTGGAAGAAAGCAATGGATGAAGAATATAATCTATTGACTTCTCTAGGCACATGGCAGCTGGAAGAATTACCTCAGGATAGGTCGCTTGTTGATTGCAAGTGGACCTACAGGCTGAAAAGAGATGGTGATGGGAAAATCACCAGGCACAAAGCCAGACTCATTGTGAAAGGATTTTCACAGAAACCCGGAATTGATTTCTTTGAGACATATGCACCCGTAGTTAGGCTGGACACATTCTGCCTACTTATGGCCATTGCCACACAAATAAACCTGATTATTCATGGAACAGATGTTGTTGGAGCCTACTTAAATGGAAAGCTCAATGAATCTATTTATATGGCACAGCCACCCGAATATTCCGATGGGAGTGGCAAGGCGGCACACCTCAAGTTGACATTATATGGACTCAAGCAATCTGGCTGAGTTTGGAATGAGAAATTAAATGCTACCTTTTTGGGACTCAGATACATGAGATTGATTAGCGATCAATGTGTGCATATCAGACAGATGGATTCTGGTCCTATAATTGTAGCTGTGCATGTAGACGACATGACACTGCTTGCCCCAGATGATGAAACCATGTCTATTATGAAAGAAGAGCTTAAGAAGAAGCTAAATGTTACAGACATGGGGGAGATTCAATACATATTGGGCATGAAGATAGACAGGAATTGGGAGAAGGGTACCATTACCTTATCCCAGAAGGCATATATTTTGAAGGTACTCAAGTGAATGGGCATGAAAGACTGCAAACCAGTCAAAATGCCTATGGACCCAAATGTACGGCTAGAGAAAATCCCCGAAGACGATCCCCGGAGCGCTGACACAGCCACCAGGCAATATTACCATACTGGTGTCGGATCTCTGATGTATGCAGCCAATGGATCTCGGCCTGACATTGCACATGCTGTCATGGAATTGAGCAAATACATACAAAATCCGGCTGCTGAGCATGTCACAGCTCTGAAACGAGTTTGCCGTTACTTGAAGGGGACTCTGGATTTTGGAATCACATATGGAGGAACTACAGATGAACTGATACCCTACTCAGATTCAGACTGGGGAGAAGACAGGACAGATAGAAGATCAACATCTGGTTATGTCTGTACCTATGCAGGGGGAGCTGTTACTTGGAGTTCAAAGAAACAGCCCACTGTAGCTCTATCCACTATGGAGGCAGAATATATGGCCCTTTCGCAAACAACCCAAGAAGTAATATGGTTGTGGGCAATTTTAACTGAATTAGGATTGCCACCTGATGGTGCAACCACTATTTTCGTCGACAATCAGTCAGCGATCAAATTTGCTGAGAACCCCATATTCCATGCGCGATCAAAGCACATAGACATATGGCATCACTTCATTCACGAGCACATGGCTTCAAATGAAGTCAAAGTTCAGCACTGCGCATCAGAGGAGAACTTAGCAGATATATTCACTAAAGGGCTACCAAGACCATTACATGAATATCTATCTGCAGGTATTTTAGGAGCTCGGAATTGAGGGGGAGTGTTGGGATAGCAATCCCGAGCAAGTACTAGAATGTACTCGAAGGATTGGCTTACTCAGCAGGATCAACTTTGGACCGTGAAAGTGGACATACATAGTATTTCATAGTAAGTTCTAGAAGTAGTACAAAATGTATTTAAGTAGGACACCTCTTGCTCGAGAGGCAAGGATTTTACCATCCTTTCTATGTTCTCCTTGCTCTCATTACAACAATCTTTCTACGAGGTTCCATGGTATTCTAGTAGTAGTGAGAAGAATAGAGAAATTGCAAGAAAGTACCGGTAGGTCAAGGTCAAGGCCGAGAAGACCGAGAGCAGGCATGTGTTGACTCATGTACAATCTGGCGAAGACCCGATATCCATAACAGGGGCGTATCAAAAGGCAAAACGTCATTCATGTTATCCTGGCATCTTGTTTCCTTCGGAGACTCACAATATGTCATGGGCTAACTTCTGATAGGATGTGTTTATACCCACTCATAGTCTGAGCATAGGCAAAATGTAGCCCATGATAGCCCTCTACTGTCTGCACACTCCAGTTGAAACCCAAGAGAATAGGTCCATGAAAGCTGCATTGTGATCTGTGACCGCCAAAATGAGTGCCAGGAAATTATCTGGAAAGGAACAAAGAGGAGAAGAAGCCTCCAATCTCACCCACTCATCCCCCCATCTTGAATAGTATCCTCCCCCTGATTAATGGCCACCCCCTCTAATTTACTATATGGCAACTGTTACAGCATCTTTGAACCCTACAACATCACTCCCAACCATGGTGGTGGTAAAGAAAACACTGAACTGCCACAGTGCACTTGGATTGACTTGGAGCATGTCAGTGAAGGCTGCATGAAAGGTGTTTGTTCCTCGGAGAACGAGGTGTGGGGTTGAGGGGTAGGTTCTGGTACCACGTGATGATGGCTGAATGATATATGATTACCAGTGCAGACGTCGGGACTGAGAGGGATGACATAGCGATGTTGCATTCATTGGAGCAACACCTGCAACACTATGAAGCAGGTAAAAAAAAGCGCAAAGTATAGTATTCAAGAGTAGACTTACAGGTCGGTACCCTGGTTTGTAATTCCTCGCTGGGATCATCGCTCTGCAGGCCTGTCGCCGGTCCCTCGATGTCGATACAGATCCATTCTCTGTACATGATGCTTATTCCTTCACTGTAAATGTAAATCTAACACCCAAAAACCAATAGTGCACCTGCAGATCATTTGTTCTCCTCAGAGCTTGGCGAATTAACAGAAAATCGACATTCTGGAATGGCGATCTTCAATCACCGTCACCTGGAACTGGCGCTAGGCTTCTATAAAGCATAGGAAATGCTTCGTTGGACTCGCTCGCCTTCGACACATTCAGCAGCCACTTCACACAAAGCACTATCCGTCTCGCGAAAATAACTGTGGTCTTCTGCATCACAACCTTCATAGCCACTTACACCACTATTCCTGCCTCAGGTCTGCTCATTTAACAACCAGATAACTGTTGCAGCACGGTAGAAACGGTCAAAGTTATCATGACAGGGAGACAAATTTTGGCCTCCCATCTTGGTCCGATACAAATTCCAAGGCAACGGTATGAGTGACATAGCGCAGAGGCATAGCAGGAAGCCGTGGTAGACGTCTGGGGTTAGGGTTATGGTGTCAAATCCGGAAGGGCGGACCGATAGAACCGTACCAACTTCAACCAAGTCGTAAAGGAAGCCTGCCGGGTCTTCACGCACTGCACAGAGATTTTCAATGCGCAATATAATTATTGTTCCCCCTCATCAATATCAAATGGCAGATTATATAACCTTATGCACTCGCCAGTCACTTCGCTGGGTTTACAATCCAAGTCTTTTCCTCAGCCCAGCTGCCCATTAGGATCTCTTTTTTTCGGGAAGCATAGAACGACGGTCTACAGGAAGTTACATTACCTCAGTGGTACATTCTCGTGCCGCTTTCTCTCACCGAAGTCAATGAAAAAATTTCAAATATCAATAGTAAGTAATAAATCAGTCCTACACAACCTCTACTGACGGCGGATGCAACCAAGGAACCGAAAATCTTACGCTCCAACGTTGATTGGGGTACAACCAAGAGCAATGAGCCCGTTCTGCGCATTCAGATGTTGAGCTTCTGGAAATACCTAATCAAGTAGTACTCACGTAGTTGTTCTTCTCGCAGCAAACGGGCTGGTTGGCGCACTGGGTGGTTCCAAGACCGATGACGGTGATAGGGTCGCAGGTGAGACCTCTTGGTATATTGTTCGGATTCTGAAAATTCTTCACAGGAGACAAGCACTCACACTCCGGCAGTAACGTCGCCGATAGGGATGTTCAAGAGACCGAGGACGTTCTGCATGGCAGAGGACTTGGGCTGTTCAATAATTAGCATCATCGCTGTTGAAAGACACAGGATCGAACTCACGTCTTGAACGGACTTGCAGCACTGAGCGGAACCAGTGTTGCACTTTCCGCCGGTGACGGTCGTGGTCGTTGCAGGAGCTGCGACAACGAAGAGAGGCAGGGCCAAGACAGCGAGAGCGATGATACGAGAGAACATGTTGAACTCAGAGAACAGTGCTTGTTGAGGATACTTCCCTCGACTTTTCGTCTCTTTTATACATCCGTCTCGTATGTAATTTTCTTTCGGGACCGAACGTGAAAATATTTGTCTGTTACGGCAATCATGGACTCTGTGGCTGATAACGATAGAATAACGAATATCCTACCTATACGTCTGGAGGAATACGGTTTGACAGCCGATCGTATTCCCTGTCAAAGGTTTGCGGGAGGCAATATCGGGAAATTTTCCCTTGCCGCGCCTCATGGTTTGGGTGCTTCATGTAGAAGAGCACTTATTGGCAGCTGGTGTCTCATGATCTTGACAAAATGAAGGACTAAGTTTAACACGGCTGGGATGATGAAATGGTAAAGCTAGGTTCCGGACATCTGCCGAAACCAAAGGCCGAGACGAGACGAATATTGAACCGCAACAAGCGGGCTTAAAATAGTGGTATCTAATTAGCAAACTGGAAGTTAGTTTAGTCAGTTGTCTTGGGTTCTAGTGGCAGTTATAGATGTTAAACCATCCAGCAGAATTGCCGTTTGGATATTCGTAATAGAAAAATGTTAGAATAGCGGGAAGAAATCATGTTTGACACATTCACGCAACGGCACGATTGCAAGGAATCGTCGATCGCAAAATGTGGCAATGAAAAAAAAAAAAAGGATCAAGCAGTCAATCGCTCATCTGTCGCGATTGTCCGTCATACATTTTTCACGGTAACCAAAGTTATCTCCATGTTCGGTCCCGCCGACTTGGACAGGATATAAAAAAGAGAGAGCGTTGACGGATAGATCATCAACAAGCACCTTTAAAGATGTTCTCTCGTCTCACTGCTCTCGCTGTCTTGGCTCTGCCTCTCTTCGTCACCGCGTCTCCCGCAGCTACTACGACCGTCACCGGCGGAAAGTGCAACACTGGTTCCGCTCAGTGCTGCAAGTCCGTTCAAGACGTGAGTTCGATCCTGTGTCTTTCAACAGCGATGATGCTAATTATTGAACAGCCCAAGTCCTCTGCCATGCAGAACGTCCTCGGTCTCTTGAACATCCCTATCGGCGACGTTACTGCCGGAGTGTGAGTGCTTGTCTCCTGTGAAGAATTTTCAGAATCCGAACAATATACCAAGAGGTCTCACCTGCGACCCTATCACCGTCATCGGTCTTGGAACCACCCAGTGCGCCAACCAGCCCGTTTGCTGCGAGAAGAACAACTTCGTGAGTGCTTTAGAAGTACCATACGCTGGTAGTTCGCTCATGGCACGAAACTTTAGAATGGTCTCGTTGCTCTCGGCTGCACTCCCATCAATGTTGGACTTTAATCCGGTTGGCGTCTTTGGTTCTTAAAAGGTCTTTGGTGTGTTGAAGGTTTTCGTTACTACCGCGAGATCTGTGTTTGTTTAGATGACACTTATCACATTACGTGATTTATCTTCGTGAATGCCTTCTCAACGGATTGATTGAGATTCGGACCAACTGCTCGTCGATGACTAAGTAACTTGCCTGGATAACGTACTCGAAAGTTACAACAAGGTCGAGAGGACCGCGAAGCCGAGTCAGTAAGCACGTATATGCGGTGAACAAAGAACGCAGGTGTATTCACATCTGGAACTCATAACGGTCTCGAAAATATTTTACTGTTACGGCAATCATGGACTCTGTGGCTGATAATGATAGAATAACGAAGATCCTACCTATATATCTGTAATAATACGGCTTGACAGTCGATCGTATGCCCTGTCAAAGGTTTTCGGAGTGCAATGTCGGAAAAAATTCCCTTGCCACGCCTTATTCTTGCAGTCACTCAATTGTCGGAGCTATAATTTTTTCTGCCTTTGACAGAATCATCTCCAAGACCGTTACGAGTTCCAGATATGATTACACCTGCATTATTTTCTCACTGTATATGCGTGATCACTGACTCGGCTTCCGTCTATTTCACCAGCCTGCTTTTCTCTTTTTTTTTTCGGCTCGAGCAGCCAATTCTCAGGAATTTCTTACCTCTTACGGCCCAGGATACTTCAATTCAGCCAGGCTTGTGTAATATATATAGTCGCACATTTCGACTGGGACACGGGGGTGTATCAAAAGGCAAAACTATTGTTCATGTTATCCTGGCATCTTGTTTCATTCGAAGGTTCGCGAGCATTTGGAGCCCTTATGAAATATTTTCTCCCTTGCGTAAGCTACCTTAACGGGCACCATTACACTTCGAACTTGATGTAACGGTCATTTTTCACAACGCTCGGGGTTTAAGTCTCTTTCCAAATGATGGGCCTAGAACAACCTGATCATTTTAGAATGACGCGTTATAAGTTTACCTTTTCTTTGGAGTGTGTCGTGAGAAGAACAGACGATTGTAATATTGGTTTACTGAAGGGCATGTACTTACTTTGACTATAGTGAAAATGTGTGGAGTGCTCTTTATCCTCGGATATGTTGTAACCATTAGCAAAAGCACGCGGCTGCTGGAGGTTCGAATCCCCGTATGCGAATATGTTGAAATTTCTTCTGTTTTGTGTTCCCGGAAATGTACATTGGGAACTAGGGACCTCAGATTTCCCGAGACCGTAGGGTATGACATGGCTTGAAGAACAAGGTACATTGCCTTATTTTGCTTTTGGTGAACGTAGTAGTAAGCGGAGCAGGATTTCATGGTTAATACATAAAAGGAGCTGGTATTGTGGTTCTACTCAACACCCACTTGGAACGCTCGTATCGTCTACATAATTCGCAGCGTTCACACCCAAACCGCGACTGGCAAAAGCGTTCCACAAGATACACTTATTAGCTCCATCATACCTGTTCTGATCGGCTTGTATCCATGCGTCTCGGGCGTTGGGTACTGTACCAAAAGGTCATCAGCTAAAATTTAAAAAAACACGCGCTTGTAGTATGTACTCACAAGTCGGATTACACGGCTGGAGGGAGAGCGCGTCGATGAACAGATGGAGCCAGACGATGTTGCCTTCTGGGCCCGATGGGTCGTCCATCGCGGTTGAAGAGAACCCGTGCGCCTGGACAAGTGCAGCGTAGACGTTGTGGAGCATGTTAGCCCATACTTCGCCGATATCTGGATGATGGGTATTAAGGGAGGAGTGACATTGAGGGTTGGGCGGGGAGCGTACCGTGGACCTCGTGGAGCTGCTGGATGGAAGAGTACCGGAGAGGGTTGACAGAGGCGTCGGTAGAGTAAGGATGTGTTCGGATCCCGGCGGGGTTGTTGAACACCCATGTTGCTAGAGCGTAGTCTGCGACGGTGGAGTCTTTGTGTTCGGTCCATCTATGGTCTATTTTTAAAAAATGAGATATGAGGGTAGGGTAGAAAGGTGCGTACTCTGCCATGGCGTCCGACCATCCTGTGGAGAATAGTCATTTAGAAGAGGATATTGGAGAAGAGAGGATGGTGACCTTCGCCCATTCCGCCGGCTTCTGTTGTTTGTAGACATCGCCCCGTCCCGCCGCCGGTGAGACGATTAGTAATTCCGTGCGTGAATTCGTGTACGATGATGTCGTTCTGGAGCGCCCCATCGCGCCGGGGTGTCGTCAGAGTCCATATATACATCCTACAAGTCCCAGATTGACCACTACATAATCAGATATCAGTATCGATATCCCTGATCATGTCGGAAAAAAGAACATACTCCGGCGGAGTAGCGAAATTAGCGTTATTCGTGCCGCTTGAGTCCTGCACGCTCATCAAGACACGGTCACCCTCTGCTCCTCCCTTGCCAAAGTTGGAGTTTTGGAAATTGTAGGACGTTTCTGTCCAGCCGTACTTGTAGGCGTAGTCGTGGACTTTGTTGATGATGTAGAACGCGTTGGTGCGTGCGGCGTCGATGTTGGATCCACCGGTGGGACTGAGGGTGGTGTCGTAGGGATGGTCGAAGGTGTCGCTGGAGGATTGGAAGGTCGTTGCGGATTGGGAGGATTTGTAGGCTATGGCGTTATTTCCGCTATAGAATAATCAGAAGGTGAAAGATGGTGTGTGGGTAGGGACGTACGCGGTTTGGTTGTTCTGTACCCAGCCGGAAGGGGAGGAGGTAAGATATTCGGGGTTGACAAGCGTCTCTTCACCTTCGGTGACGGCGTCTTTGGTTATTGGGATAACGGTGTACTGATGATGTCGCGTAAATTTTGGATGATAGAGAAAAATGCCAATCTTACCGTTGCTTCGGCCACAAAGTCTGTTACTGAAAGGATCTCTCCCGAGTGAGCGTCAACGAATGCTTCGTACCACGCATTGGTGTCGTTGTTTTGGACTTGAATTACGTGTGTGAGGGCAACAGATCCGTCGGGCTGGGCTAGATACTCGAGAGATGTTACACCGTTGTGGGTCCCAAGGAGAGTGTCTTCGACTTTGTTGATGATGGTGCTATCGATGGAGATACTGGGTGTGGAGGGTGCAATATTTGCTATGGAGGAGATTAGACGGGAGTGGAAGAAGTATGAGGTAAAAATGCTTACATGTATCGACAAATGAGGAGCCAAATGCGACAGCTTTTTCATCCTTGAACGCTGCATTAGCTACTGCATTGGCGAAAGGAACGCCATCCTGACACAGATCGAGGTTAGATACGATCAAATTGGGAAATGACAGACAGGAATACGTGGTACTGCTTGACATATGAATAACGTATGTTATCAACTGAATGACCCGACTTGTAGACAACGGAGGTTGGGTTGACCCCAAGTTCAGACGCGATGAATGAAACAGCTGATGACTCGGGTGATTCGGCCTTGAACGAGGCTGCTCCTGAGGTATCCTTGCCAGAGCCATATGTCTATCCAAACAATCAGACTAGCTTGGAGAAGTGATAGTTTGCGTGCCGTATAGGTAGACTTGGGATGATACGTTTCCACCTTCAAGTCCCGTCCAATGGTCCTGATGCGGTGGGTAGCATGTTTCGAAGAGGTGGGCCATGGAGCGGCGTTAACCAATGTCGAAGCGCAGAGAACGGCGACCAGGATTGTGGAGAAGAAGCTGTTGAACACCACCATTATCTTCGTAGCAGCCAAGGGAAGACAACGAGCCCAGGAGAACCCTAGAGATACAATATGGCGACATGGTGCGCTTTTAAGGCAGAGGGAAATGAACAGCCAACTGAGCATATAACGGTCCTATAGCGCTGAGCACATGCGGTCGTCGAGGGTGTTCCTATCACATGGATACAATATTACATGTTTGATGGAGAAGAAGCAAGGGCAACTCGGGGGTTGATAGGTGAGAAGCACGAAGCAACGAAGCTCCCAACCGTTCCCATGAGCTTATCTTCGCAAAATGCATCCATGCTAAAGTCCTCAGATGTCCCTATAGAGCCAATGTCGCAGCCAAGATAACTCAAAGCGATACAGGATGAGGGCCAAACAAGTAGGACGCTTTTGTGTGTAATTTTAAAAATGAGATGAGCCCACAGAATATAATGGCATTGGGATATTGGTTTTTAATTTGAATGAGAACTTTGCGAGGCTGGAATAAAAAAAGGGAGCCATCGTCGTGAGACTTTGATCGTTGATGATCGATCGGCCACGCGGACGAAAAGTTTGTTCGTGTTTTGCTACGTCCTGAATGACCTTGTGCTCTGCTTCCACCACCGTCGAGGATGATAACCAATATGCTCATCAAGCTTTGCCAGCACAAGTAATGATACCAGGAATTTCTAAAATATAAGCTAATTCTCGGTGAATGTACGAATTGACTCGGAAAAGGGCATGTTCGCCTTTGGGGCAGCATGGCTCGAAACGCCGCCCTCGCCGTTCCTACCATTTACTTGTGGGTTGGCTGGTACTATTCCTAATTTCTGGAGTCGCTGCGAGGTATCGGGGTACCTTGGTCCTTAGAGTGAAGCAGCGATAGTCGAAGGTTTTGATAAAGTCGTGACTTCCTGAGCCTCGTACGATTCCTCGACGTTATCTTCCTGTACCTACTTTTTACTTAATTTGTAGGCCTACCATGAATGGTACACGCTATGATGGTGCTGGGGGACTTTCTGGCATGAAAAGCCTATCTCTGGTTGCTGGTGGACGTGTGAAGGAGTAGTGAAAGTTCTGCCCTGGATCTGGAAACCGCATTGATACGCTCCTTGAATTTTTTGGTACGTGAAATTTTGTATCCTTCCTGCGTTTCCTCACCGTTTTGGCTATATTTCTGTATGTCTCCACCAGGGGGTACCGATTGGTGCTGGTCCGCCACAAGAATCGTGATACTGCGTTTCGTGTCCTCGATTCCCAACATTCTGAGGCTCTGCAATATTTTCAAACATCGTGCAGCCCGACGATTTGTGAGGATCTCTAGTTTCATAAGACCAGATAATGTGTGGCCTGGTAAGGAGGTCCCTGAGCTGTGTGGAGGATCGTATGGATGCGCATGGCCAGGGGAGTTACTGGGGGCCTCTTCTAAACTTGTAAGTGAGCTTTGTGATATCAGTCGTTATTTTGCTTACGTTTAACTAACAGTTGTCGGGCGGAATGATTCTTTTACTGGATCAAACTGCCGACCTTTCTGATGTATCAAGTGGTATACATTCTATATAGACACTCTTTCATCTTGATTTAGATCGCGATATCGGACCTCAAATTCAAGATTGAGAGGTGTGATGAGTGTAACAGCCTTCATCCAGAGCTGCATGGTCGGCCGGATCGTTCCCTGGGCTCGCCACATTGTTCAATATAGCCTTGGCCATGCAGAACCTTGGGCAGCGGTAGGACCACGAATGCGCACCTGAAGTCGCGTCCTTCCTTCACTGCTGGTGAGAGGGTCAAAAAGTAACCTCGAGTACTGACGCAGTCCAGCACAATTACTGCGTCATAGCTCGTGTGACGTTTCCGACATATGGAGTTGTGCTTGAATCCCTGATCGACGGCTACCATGCGAATGTTCGCTTGTACCCTCGAGGGACTGCCAAGCCTTTATAATCATCAGCCATCAGCACTCATCTTTAACTGAATGGCGCAATCTCATGCAACGGCTTATGCAAAATAGACGCTGGTATCTCGTGGGATCTTTCAGATATATTGAGGGCCGGAATCCATGCTGATAAAAGTCATCAGGCATTGTACCATACGCGTACGTCCTTATCTCTACGTGGTTCTACCCGCTCTCACATATTATCAGGGCTCGGAAGGACCCCTTATCTAGGAATATGCTACCGCCCTTGTGGTTTCGATATTGAAACCATCTCCCACAGTTCCGTTTGTCAGGCTGACTGCATTGCCCATGATAGAGAACGTGGACAAAATCTATGATCCGTGACTCCCGAATCCTATACCGATCTCACACCCGGGCGTCTTAGCCCAGCCAAGATTTTCAGCCGTGGGTTTCCCGCACATGGAAAGTCTTTCTATTTCCATACTTTCCCGTACTGTTCTAGCATTGCACATGCAGACTTATGCTCTCTACTGCCGGATAAGAGAGAATAAAATGGTGGACGAAATGAAGAGGAAGAACCCCAGTCGAGCTTCAAGTCATGGTTGCGCGTCACAGTACTCTCTTGGTGATTTCCCTGGCGGTGGGTTCGGCGATGGCGGCTCCTTGGACGGTGTCGTCCAAGCACGGTACACATCGTACGCGGAGCATCCGTCGTGACCTCCAAATCGATACTTTCCATCCTCCTTCAACCTTTGAGGTATGCTCCGTAATGCGAGTGCTCTTTCCGTAGATGCTTACTCTGAGGTCTGCAGACTTTCGGAGAAGGAATCGATCACCCTGTTGCGTCATTCGTCGCTGCGAGCATGGAGGACAGCGCAACCTCGTTCGTCGCGTCCCGCCTTGGTGTTGATCCCAGCACCGTTACGTTCAAATCTGGCTTCGTTGGAGAAGTCGCTAGCCATGCGTTCGTTCGGCAGACCCATGTTTGTTCTGTCACTTTTTGGGGAAACACAGGGTGCTTACTTTTATGTTTGCAGGATGGTGTCCCGTTCGCCAATGCGGTTGCTAATGTCGCTATGAAGAATAACAAGGTTTCTGGTTTTCCTGGATAACAACAGTCCTTGGCTGACGTCTTATCTTTTATCTAGATTGTATCATTCGGGTCATCTTTCGTGTCTCCGGGTACGTAGATTCCCGTCCTAGTCAGTAACTCCTCTCGACTGACACATACATAGGAAGCGTCGCTTCATCGACACCGTCTGTGTCCTTGGAAGATGCTATAGCCTCTGCCGAGTCGACGCTCTCTGGAACGTTCAACCAATTCACGCCTACTCTCGAGTACCTAGTCAAAGATGATAACACCGTCATTCTCACGCACGTAATCCAAATCGAGAACGAAGAAACCGGGGCGTGGTACGAGGCGTTTGTTGATGCCCATACTGGTGACGTCGTCTCGGTGACAGACTTCGTTTCGAAAGCATCGGTATGCACGCTTATTTCATGTTCACATAAATTGTTCTCTGAAAACACCTATACAGTATCGTGTTCTTCCGTTCAATCGCGAGGTTCCCAGTGAAGGTTTTGCAACGGTTACAGATCCTCAAGATCTCGTAGCTTCTCCCTCGGGCTGGCATTCTACTGGAACGACCACTACTACGTATGTTACTTAAGCTTTTACTTGACTGATCCATCTTCCTTACCCCTTTCAGTGATACATCGTGAGTGTAGAGTTCCGTTATGCGAAGTAATATCCAACCAATAATTGCAGAGGAAACAATGCTATCTCCTTCAAGGGCACTCAGTCGGCGACCACGCAGCAATCTTCGACTGGGCTGAACTTCATCTACACGGATAACGATGGCTTGGCACCAACCGTCGCCGCGAACCTCAACGCTGCGCGGACTAACGCGTTCTACATAGTGAATAGTGTCCATGACCTCCACTATAGGTATGCTTTCCACACCTATCATTTTCATGTGTACCTTACCCATTAATCGTCCCCAAAGGTACGGTTTTACCGAGGTCTGTCCGGATTTGTGTCCTCGTCAGATTTAGAGTAACCCAATCTCCATTCATCAGTCCGCGTTCAACTTCCAGACGAACAACTTTGGAAAGGGAGGTGCCGGGAACGATCGTGTTACGATTTCCGTCCAAGATGCGAATGGTATTGATAACGCTGATTTTGCTACACCTGCCGAGTACGTTGTTCCGCTAGATACTACTAATCTCTGTGCTGATGTCTATTCGTAGTGGACAGTCCGGCCGTATGAGTATGTCCTTCTTCACTTTTTCGTACGTCGCATATCCTGAAATTTGATAAGGGATGTTCTTGTGGGACATTACTAGTGTGAGTACATTTCTTGGAAAGTTATTGATTTTGGTCACATTCTTCCTAGCCTCAGCGCGACGGCGCCCTGGAAAATGATATAGTCACGCACGAAAACACTCATGGACTCACGAATCGTCTGACTGGTGGAGGCACTGGACGGTGTTTGCAGACTCTTGAAGCGGGTGGTATGGGAGAAGGTTGGTGACCAGTATCCTTGACGCAGAACTTCGATCCTGATTCTCTCTCTCCAGGTTGGTCGGATGCGATGGCCGAGTAAGTGTGCTATCGATTTTCTTGAAATACTCGCGCTGAATAGGCAACGACAGCTGGATTGAGAAAACGTCTTCCGCTGTACCCGACTTCGTTCTGGGCCAATACGTCATCAACAGTCCGGCTGGTATTCGGTCTCATCCGTACTCTACGAGCGCGTACGTTCATTCCCTCCTCCAGTACACGTATTCTATACACTGACATTGTCTGGTATAGCACTGTCAACCCTCTCCGTTATTCTTCTGTCGGCACTCTTAATGAAGTCCACAATATCGGCGAAGCATGGGCTAATATATTGCATAACGTCTATGCGGCGCTTGTTTCTCAACTTGGATGGTCGGCCACTGCCAAGACAGATCCCACCGGTACAGCCGGGAATGTCGTCCACTTGCATTTATTCCTCGACGCGTTGGCATTGCAGCCTTGTAACCCTACATGTATGCCTTTGTATTTGCTTGTTTTTGAGGATTCTGGCTGATGAAGCTCTGATTAGTCTTGACGGGCCGAGATGCGTGGATCCAGGCTGATGCGAACCGGTATGCTGGTGCGCATAGGTGCACTTTGTGGAGGGCGTTTGCTAGTCGTGGGCTTGGTGTTAATGCGGCTAATCACCGTGATGATACGACTGTTCCGTCGGGATGTTGATGTGGAAGCAAGAAGAAACTTCTTTTCGTATAAATGATAATTATCATAAAGGAATGCAGTTTATTTTGTTGTTTATCTAGTAGCAAGGTTAGGGTCTGAATCCGATCACGGATTTTCTATTTTCCATTTTCTGATCCGTAACATCTGGGTATTTCTACCGCGAACTTAGCTCCGCCGGGAGTTGGTTAGTATGCTCGGTCTCATCGGATGGGTGATGTTAATACTTATGTCTTGTTGGATCACCGCTTCAAATACGTGAGAGGTAGCTCGTTCACTCGCCATTACTTTGACGACATGAATTATTTCTGCGAGTAGTTAGAATAGAACTGGTCGTTACTATGCTGCGGGAAAGGATTTTCGCCAAGTGCCATAAGTCCAGAGCCCTTTTTAAAAATAGAAACGTTTCGATACCTTGCCGCTTTGTTTGAGCGAGTTTAATGGCACCGAATGCAATGATACGTCCGGCATGCCCAAGTGGTACCGTGGTGTGTAATGATGATGATTCACGTACCTGATCCATGGCCGCAATGGCGCTGAAATTTTGACTCTAGACGTCGCCACTATGGGAATACAAGGAGAAATATACAAATACGGTCACTTTCCAATTGTGTCCCGTCGGGTCGACAGACTCCGGGTTAAAAAAAAAGTAAGAAACCATTTTGTCGGCAACACGCGGCACGGCAAATGCCTTTGGAATTGTGATTCGTGTCACGCGTAGCACCAAGTTGAACGCCGAACGGAACACTACACTGCATGACATTTTTCGAGTTACGGAGGACATGATGACCTGTTTTTGCCACGAGTCACATAAACTGCTACACTTCTGTTTCCGATTTTTATCTCCTCTAGTACAACTCAAGCCGTAGCCTGCGTAAAAAAACCGTTTGTTGATTCCTGAACCTTCTTCCATTTTTCCTGTTTCACGGAGATACGGTCTTTTGTCCGCGGAGATAATAATGCCTGCGCTTATGTTTCATCACGGCCTCGAGGCTGCAGGTACGGTTTTTGACGCCGTCGCGGAATGCTCGAGACTCTTGTAAGTGTACTAGTCTCCCTGTAGCTTCGCCTTAGCAACTTTTCATCTCTAGGGGAGGACTACCATATCGAAAAAAACCTCTTATTCGCAGCGTACGTTATTCTCTTCCTCGTGAGTCATACACAAATGTTAGATTTGTCAAGACTTATCAAACTCGGCAGAAAACTAAATTAGGATCCGGAGACGGGTTGGATCATTAATAATCCAGTTCAAAATTTGCTCCTCGAGTTCGTACCGGCATACCAAGAACTTGACCTAGGATGGAAGCCGTCCGTTAACCTCCCGCAAGGTTGTACACTTTTCTTCTTGCTTAGGTGCCCGTGATAGGTCGTTGAAAGCGCAAGAGAGTTTGTTTGTATTTGATCGCGACTCTCGGATCTCCATTTTGTTTGTGCCGTTAGCGCCCAGAATAATTTTTTTTATTTACCGTCGAACGGCCAATCAGTCAAGACACACGGAACATAGCGAAAACCGCGGAGACTGTCATAGGCCTCGGACATATTGCACGCCCCTGTTAATCAATGAATGAGTCTTCCACCTTTTACCCTCCGCTGAAGCGCATTCATCGCCTTCATATACCACAACACAACGACATTACTCATTCTTTCCTATCTATACAGCTACCTTTACTATAGCTATGTCATGGACACCGAAACGTTCCCTTGCTGAGAGTAAGCGAGCTCTTTTCATATTGTTACCTGGCTCTCATCATGTCTTCTCCCAAAATCCTCGCAGCCGAGGACATACTTTGTGGTCCCGGATGCCCTCACGAAGTAGAAACTCGCTTAATCGACGGCAAACTCCTCAAGGTGTACAAGAACTTGGCCCCGACGCTCCGCGACTTCTGGGTGTCGGCGGTAGATAAAAATAGCGACAAGGATTATATCGTCTTTGAGGGCGAACGGTACACTTACCGCCAAGTTTTTGTTCGATCGGTGCGCGTGGCGGGCATTTTCTATACAGTTTATGGCGTTAGGAAAGGTAACCTTTCCGTCTTTTATTTCTGGTTCCTTGTTACTCATGTGGCGTTTCCTATTAGGTGACAGAGTTGCCCTGTGCTCCAGAAATGTATCCGAATATTTAGTGATCTTTTGGGCCATTCGTATGTGGTTCTCAATGGTACTTGACTTTCTAATGTTCATTCTCCCATAACAGACCTCCTGGGCGCCGTTCCAGTTCTTGTCAATGCGTAGGCCATCTTGTTTGTCCCCATTCTCTAGGTGTCAATTGATCATCCTCCATGAAGATGGCTCCCCCTCGAGCCTCTCACATTTTGTCTCGTACATACCCAGCCCCGACTACTCGTCGTTGACGCTGAACGTGCAGACATTCTCGCAACTGCAATCGACAAGACATGCGCTGAAGCTGGAATCGCTGCCGTCCTCGTGTTGCATCCTAAGGGTATTCCTCAAGGTATGGAGAGTTATCACGACGCCGTCGACAAATATCTAGGTGCCTACAAGGACATTTTCACAAACTACCCTACGATCAGTCCTGAGGACAACGCTGCTATCATGTTCACTTCTGGTAAGCACTTTGCTTTTCTCATTCATATATTCATTCACTGGCCATTCTACGTCATAGGTACGACCGGATTACCAAAGGGTGTACTAAGCACCCAACGCCAGTTTCTCACAAACACCCTTAACGTACGCTGTTATGTTTGGTTTCATCGTGTAATTCTCAGCCCTCATATGTGCTGCAGACCATCGTTGGCGGAAGGCGCGCACTGCTCAGACGGGGAGGGAATCTCCCAGACCCCGCAGCTCCTGTTAAAGGGCCCCAAAAGGGTGCCCTCATTGCCGTGCCCCTCTTTCACGTTACCGGGACGACTAGTTATACTGTGCGTCGTCTGCTCCATGCTAAGTTGTTTATCCATCCCATCGTATGCAGATGTTGGCCACCATGTCTGGAATGAAGATCGTTCTCATGACTAAATGGATATCTGAAGAAGGTCAGAATGACTCATACACATGATTCCTTTCTCACATTTGTTATTCAGGCGCTCGGTACGGTTCCCATGTCAACATTAGACACCTGCCACTTACACAGATTGCGTAGATTGATCAGACAAGAAAATGTCAGTGTCGCTGGCGGGTACGGACACTTTACCTTTCTGTCGCCGATACCTGATTCTTGGTGTTCAGTGTCCCAGCGATGGTCTCCGACCTCATGGATAGCTCTCTCATCGGTTACCCTCTTGAGGGCCTATTCTTCGGTGGATCTCCAGCTCCTGAAGCTCTCTCCTCTAGGGCGAGAGAAGTGTTCCCAACTGCAGAATTGTACGTTTTTGAAACGCGGCCCCGTGTGATGGTCTGATCATTAAATAGGAGCCAAGGCTACGGATTGACAGAGACCAACTCCATATCCGTCGCAGTGAGTTGGTCTACTTGTGCTGAAAGAGAAGCATTCTGACAAGTTTTGTAGATCGCGGGAGAGGATTACATGACTCGGCCAGGTAGCACGTAGGTGCGATTCTTATTTCATTCCCTTTAGATACTCATACAATTCACCTAGTGGGCTTCCTTCACCTGTCAATGAGATCGCTATTGTCTTGGACGGAGTTCGACTTCCCAGAGGACAGACCGGAGAGGTTTGGCTGTGTGTTTGCTATTACCAAATGATTTTCCCATCATTAACACCGATCATAGACGCGGACCCAATGTTATGAAAGGATATTGGCGTGACCCAGGTTAGTCCCCTTTCTCTGAACGCTTACACTGTGCTACCCTCCTTACCTAGTGGCCACAAATACCGTGCTCACATCCGATGGATGGCTCAAGTCGGGAGATTTGGGGATGCAGGACCAAGATGGATTTCTGTACATCAACGATCGAAGTAGGTCACCTTGCGAAGTTCATTTCCCTTTAACTTAAGTCAGGCACCAGTCAAAGATATCATCATCCGCGGCGGTGAAAGCATCGTATGCCCGATCTTGCCTGCTTCATCATCGTGAACTCACACCCGTCCGTATGGTAGTCATCGATCTCTATTGAAAATGCCCTATACAATGATCCACGACTGGCTGAAGTAGCTGCCGTGGGTCTTCCTGACCCTCGACTAGGCGAACTCGTTGCAGCCGTAGTTTCTGTCAAACCTGCTTTCAAGGGCAAGGTAACAGAGGAGTCTATCCTGGCGTTTTCTCGAAAGAAGTTCGTTTCCTTCTTTCTTTTCTTTGTAGTATATTTCTTAATGACTACTTTCTAGCCTCCCGAGATTTGCCATTCCCGTTATGATTCTCGTGCGGGAAACTCCGTTCGGTACGTAAAAGAACTCTGTTAATGATGTTGTCTGAACTGAAATTTATGATACTGTATATTATAGAACTGACGCCGTCCGGAAAGATCATTAAAGGCAGTCTACGCACGCTCGCTCTGCAGGAATGGAAGAAGCGTAACGGTGTGGCGTCGGGCGTTCAAAGCCGATTGTAAGACCCGATTGGCCTTTGATTGTTGGTGTATGATTTGGAGAATGGTAGGATAGTATCTTGAATATTAGATTTATATGCATTCGTATCTTTAGGCGGAATTCTTTTTTTTTTCTTGTTTCAGACGAATCTCTCCGCGAGGTCTGGCTGCTCTCGTCCACACGTATGGGTTCTCTTCAGTTCTGGGAAGTGTAGTTCCCATACATTCATCGGCGCGCTTTCTTTCCGGCCGATACAGGAGTACAAAAATCTTCCCTTTATATAAATAGGTTCCGATGGTTAAACTGTAGCATGAAATTCTTCAGACGCACGCGTTTAGAAATAATAGAACCAGTATGATGCATTATCTTTTAAAATGCATTCGGCACTCCTCCGTTCTGATTAGTATCAGGATGATCCAATTGTCGCGAGTCAAAGCTACAGCCACAGATGGACCGCTGTTTCTGACTTCCCTATGATAGACCGACTACCAATCACTGGAGACTGGTCTTAAATAATTACTATTGTATATTATGCGTGTACACTCGTCATTATTTGTATAGTCCTAAAATACTCTGACGTCTCTTTCAACAACATATTCTAATTTCTACTACGCTGACCACCCAATAACCCTCCACATTTTATTACATTCTGGAAACCTGAAGCAAAAGAAGTTGACCCATTGCTCCCTCTCATCTTTAAGTGTATCATCGAACCGCTTCGATGCAAATTTCTTCTAATCTTTTGAATCTTCTCTTTCCTGCTTACTCATTCCTTCGACAATGATTCTCAGCAAGGAGCGGATATCCCATGCGTCCGAGGAGTACTTCCTTCGACGGCGCCATTCCGTAGAATCCATGTTCTCTTTCCACCCGTTGAGTTTATGAAGAAGGATGGACATGGGGACAACGGGAAATTCTTGCTTCTTGACAATAGCCTCGGAGAATAATATTGGAAGCTGGAATGTTCTAGCTCTGAGGATATCAACTTTGATATTCTCCATTTTCCCGTCATCTATATCGCAGTACCAAAGCACGTTCCACGACGATTGTTGGGTCTTGGAATGGACGAGGTAGAAAGGAGCAGGGCTCACTACGACGAGAAGCACATTGATCACCTCAGGATCGCAGATGTAAGACGATATCACGATTTCGACGTCCTATTCATTCCAAAATTAGTATCGGCAGTCGGATCAGATGAGGAGAGACAGCATCACGATTGGCATGCGGTCGTTTCCATAAAAATGACAAGCTAAACTCCCGAATGTTGCAAAAGTGTAACCCAGTTCTTTCAAGATCCGAGCAGCTGCTCTCGCAGCCCGAAAGACCACAGCATCGTCGCCATGGGAGGGAATGGTGGCGAAAGCTGAGGTATTTGGTGATCGCTTTCGCGTCATATTGTACCTGTCAATTCCTATGAGCGAGAGAGGGTTTAAATGTGCCTGAGGCGGTACGACGGAATTCTGGGATTTCCTGATAGACTTGTTCGAGATGATGGTACTCTCTATTACTCGAGGGATTACACTCAGTGTAATTCCGCTTCGAACGGATGGATAGCTGGTGACGTAGATGATAGTAAATAGGCAAGGACTAGTGCTGGAGGCGGCATGTATTTGGGTCGGAAATACGCACATGCAGAACCGGCCCGTCTTTTGGCGCAGCTGAAAATACGGCAGCTAAGGATCTATCCAAAAATGGTAGTCTTTTTGTATGTCTTTCTTGGCGTGTTTTCGGGGTGTAAGAATACGCGAAAAGACAGGTTTGTTTAGTAGATGTTAATCAGATGTAAATTACCCTTGGGTATTTTACCATCTGTAGAAATAGGTGCTCTTTCGATAGGTTTTTCTGAAGGTCACTGTTCTTTGTGCCACAAATACCCCCAGAATAACACTGATCTTCACAGAAAGCGCACCAAAAAATGGCAGGTTTTGCATATGCGTATGTCTAATTTAATTACAAGCTGGCTGCAGCAGTGGAGGACACTTTCAACTTCGGCATCAAGTCATGACACCTCAAATATGCGCAGCTCCTAGAAGTAACGGAGGCGAAACTCATGGTGCTGTGTAGCTTCATATGTGACAAAGATGCTTTCGGAGGAAGACAAGAATCGGACATACGTGGATTCCTCAATGAAAGGTCCGCGAAGGACTTTTGCCAGACTGTCAGAGAAGATCAGGATCCGGATGGTCAATGTAGGATTTTTACCAAAGATAGTGAAAGAGATCCCCCCCCTACGAGTTTAGTAAGAATAACAGCATGGATAACTGGTAGAGGACTATCACTTTATCTCTTGCCGCTTGCGTGGTCAGGCTTTTAGGCCTTCAAGCTTCAGGAACAAGCATTATCTCTGCATTTGGTTTAATGATTCCATCGTACTGCGGTTCAAAAGTGGCACACTTGAGAACCATAAGTACAAGATTGAATAGAATTTATAGCAATTCTGATGAGAACAGCAGTATTCCTATGGACTTGGATACAATGCCGAGAGCGTTGGATTTCCATCGGTCCGATGACTTCGTTGAAAGAGGTATCATGATAGTGTTCTCATGCAAGGTTCAGAGCATTTCCTTCTCCGTGCAGGAGAGCGCTAGTCCACGCGGTGAAAGAAGAAAGCTGGAAATAAGCGGTCACAAACGCATCCAGCACATGCACGGTTGCTCCTCTAGTACTCACTCCCGTATTCTCAAACGTGTTGTGGGTAACTTCCAGCAGAGAGCCTAATATTCGCACAAGAAACAGACGATCACATCATAATATCTTCGTCCTCTTGAACTGTTGTCGGGCTGCTACCCGTATTGGTGGTAGATACATTGCGAGTGCTGAGAGAGGCGATCTCCTTGGCAGCGAGGTTGGTACGGGAATAGGAGCTAGTATTGCAACGTTGAAAACGCGTGCGCTCTTACCGTCAATGTGAAACAAAAGACGGGGCCTCAGAGAGAGTTCCGGAAGGAGAGATATCATGAATAAGATAGATATCTCCATCCTGACTCCAAGGAATGTGAGTGATGATCAAAGATCCAGTCATGGGTATTAGCGGACGCTACCATATCTCAAATCTGTTCTCTTTCTTCACATTTCATCCATGGATCTGCTTATACCGCAAGTAGCTTGATATCCTGGTCTTCGAGTTGTATTGTGCTTCATCACCTTCCATCGCTCCCGTCAGTGCTTGTGATTCCAGAAGTCCAACCAACATTTGTCCCTGGAGCTTTGTCAAGCACGATTTTTCCCCTGAGTCATCGTGTTTTAAGCACAAGTCTAATCGAAAAAAAACCGGTCCAACTCTCTCAATAATCCCACTGTTCATCGTGGATGAGATGCTCCAAGTTCGGGAATTGCGACAAAATTGGGGTTATAATTGGACTGTCGAAACATCAGGCTGTACGTTTGCTTCTTTTCTTCCAGTATGAAAGCACGGTCCGAGATGATTAATGATTGCCTGCCCTGAAGTCTCTCTGTTACCCCTATGTGCTCCCACGGAATCACGTAGCGGGCCCGTGTGCACTCGGTGTCAGAGGTATTGCTTCCGTAGTCCGTCGGTCCTCACCGTTACCTTAACCACACTCCCATTTCACCGATAGATCTCGCTTACCCAACGGTGTAACTCTCATTTCAATGGACTTCTTCAATCGAACCTCTACTGCAGACTCAAACGCAGTCAGCAACCGAGAGAGTTGAATTGAATTCCTTCCACTGGAATGAACGAGATGCTTGGTCTGGGTGAGTTTCAAGACGTATGTTATCACTCATTACTTGTCTATGTGTCTCTTGTGTTCCAGAACACCCTCACACAGGCTAGTCGTTACCCGGAGGTCTGTATGATTGAAGGTTGAGTCAGAGGTGGATAACTCCTTATTTCAGGGACAGGCTAGATTTTCCTCCAAATCTTGATAAAGGGGACTTCTCGTCTTTCTCGAAATATTTTCTTTCTCATACCTTGCCGTTGCACAAGTTTTTGTTTTCCGACTCGAAGAACAAAATGGGCCGGGACAGAGTGCCTAACATGTCCTCGACGATGCTCTTCCGCATAAATCTACTTTTGCATCGCTACACGACGATCTATGGATGTTGCCCCTGCTGGCTTTGACGTGCAATGGTCCATTCTTCCCTAAGGATTTATGAGGTACATATCCTATTATTCCGGTCATTTATCCCTTATAACCATACGATCTAAGGCGTTTTGGAGTATTAATCAATTGTGGTACATCCACTCGCATTTCGCGTCTTTCTCCAAGATGGTCTGCCGTCGTGGACAGAAACGCCTCAGTAATACGATTCAGACATGTGGAATAATGTATAGTCTTACGTCTTTCGATAAACCTCGATAACAACACACCCTTCATTCTTCAAGCATCGAAAGGGCCAATTATTGACCTGATATCTTGATTGCTGCTTGTTTTGTTCATCAACGCTCCATCTCCTTGGTAGAGGATGTATCTGTGGCTCGTTGCATCAAGCATGTTCAGTTTCTTTTTGCTCATGGTTAGAAGGAAGCAGAGCGGACTGATGCTCACGCCATCGAAGAGTGTTACCGTCAGTCATGATAGACGCCCAATGATATTTCCAGGTGGACATATTTAGCTGTTGAAGGTACGATGTCAGTAGTCGTATACGCGTAACGAGTCCAATCAAATTAATGACATACATGAAACACCTTAGGGCGGGATCAAGTACTATGTGCTAAACGCTAGGTTCACTCCGCAGAAACACATTATTCTATCATCCAATTCCTTATGCACAGCCTAGCGCCCCATTCACATACCCCAATCTTCCAAGTTCCCATCAAACTCACTCGGGCAGAAAAATACCATTCATTCTCATCCGAGCCGTGAGATCGAACCAGAGAGACATAAACAACCCCAAGGACTCACATTTCCCGAAGATCTTAACCTCTTGCTAACGGCTGAGCTCCAGGCACCCCTTGTTCCGGTATTTGTAGTATCTTTCTATTGCCTTCCAATTTATGAACATTGAAGTTAACCTTCCAACCTTTGAGCGACAAAAGTAAGCAAGACAGAGAAGAATGCGCTTACCAATCAGATCTCTGGCTCTATAATTTCTAAATTCACACATTCATCACTGCCTGTACACGCTGCGCATCCTTCCATCAGTACGTATCACAGCCGGTCTCTTTCGTTCTCCTTGACTTTACCCACTCCTCATTGATTATGTATCTTGGTATACACCTTCCTCTGACGGGGAGCGGGGATATACAGGAAGATACCCGGTCGTCCTCATCGCCGTCTAACTCTGCTTTGTCCTCATCCATGTCACTCTCGTCCGAATCAGAGGGTCTTTCTTCATGACCGTCACTGCTGCCTGGGAAACAATGGCCTAGGATGAAACGAATGTTAGATTTTATTACATCTCTAGAACTGCCTTGTCTTGTAATCGGTCCTTCAGCACCTCTGAAACTATCTGCGAGAGCTTCAGCATCCTCTGGTTCGCGGCTTGCTCACAGTTTTCACCAGTGCTTGCCTAATCTCACTTTGTCCACGATTCCACACCAGTCTCGTTTTCAATTCACCTACATGTCGGGCCTTGTATTCCAAGATATACATTATCTATCTGCTTACTTTACAGCGAGCTATACACCTCATTGTCTCTGGCTCTTGATAAACACACCTCCAGGGTATTTACACTCAGAATAGTCCTATCTGGAAACAATCTGACAGGGCTTGGTATCCCGAACATAATAAATTATTTTCAGGCGTTCCTATACCAAAGCATTGAGTGCTTATAACTTCCAGCGACGACCGATGCCTGCGTATTCGTTCGATTCAATGAAGACACGAGGTCAACATACGTTGATCGTTCGTTTGAATCCTTAGACCTCAAGACGCGAACCAAAGAATCCGTGAAGACTCCATGAAACCCCGTCTTTCCCTGTTTCTCTTTTGCAGTTTCATTCTCCCTACACGCAGCCAATATTACGTGTGAAGTCATATCGGGGCACCATTCCGCCGCAAACACTGATTGATACTCAGGGAGATTCCTTGCTGTGTCGTCTGCGGCGTCTAGCATATACTTAAACAGCGTGCTAGACATCGTAGGAATATTCTTCGCTGAAAATTCTAGAGGGTCATCGGTGGCGCCTCCAGAGTGAGAGCAATCGAGAATGAATGTGATTCGATGGCCCTTGGCACGGGAAATTTGTCTGAGAATGATATTGATCTCTCGATCGCTGATGTCTGGTACGGGGAAGCTGTTTCCCTCAGTACGGTCTATCGGGCATAGCGCTTCGATGGTGGGAGCTGATTTCCCGCAATAATCCTTGCAAGAGTATACAGAGCCATGTCCCGAGAAATAGACTAAGATATTATCGCCGTTCTCGATCTCGGAATTGTATATCAAACCTGTGAGGGTCTGAATAATGTTGGCACGGGTGGGTATGGAAGGACTGTTGGATGTGGCGTACGCCTTGGACCCCAGGAGGCTCTGTATTCGACGCTTCGGTACGCTGAGGTCCTCAATGAGAAACTTCTTCATCAATAAGGCGTCATTAACGCAACCCCGTAGAGGATTCGACGTGTACTCATCAATACCGATGAGGACGGCCCAAAATCGAGAGGTATCGACATAATGTGCTTGTGGTAGCTGAAAGTTGGTGATCAATGTTCAATGTCGAGCAGACCATCCCAAATGGACACGTACATGTTCAAGATTGCAGTAGCGAGGAAGCTTTCCGGACGAGACGAGGACGCGAAGCTTATACAGCGTGTAAAGATCTTTCACTGCTGACACAGAAATTTCGTCTCTTTGGGAAAATGCCCTGGCCTTCGTTTCGTCGAAAACGTCCACCGAGTCTATATCTCCTGTCATCCCATAGTCGTTCGCCAGTCGCGCTTCTAGGTCTTCAAGGCGAGACAAATCTTTGATAAGATTTTCCATTTCCAAGGCAGAAGGCTAGTCGATAACATTAACGTCAATGTACGGTACTCTCGAAACTGTGCCTACATACCGGAGCTCTATTCTCGCCAGAAAACAGTGGCTTTCGGGGACGGTGGTGACCATACTGAAAATCAAGACAGCACTTAGAGAACGATAAAGAAAAAGTGTTACGAACACCTACAGGGGAAAAGATGGGACGTAATATAACCTGGATTCCAGACCAAATTGCGTTCAGTAGAAGCCATAACACAGTGTTGACTATCATAGCATTACTGGAAGAACCCACGAAGGACAGCATCACGCTCCTTGTCAAAGATGTCAACGATTTAGATTGGGGAGACGAAATTCAGCTGACTCTGTTCACCGCGTCTTGTTTCTTGCTTCTCGCTTCAAATAGGGTGTATGTTTCCTGCAGAGACGACGTGAATGGAGAACCCGGTTTGACCTGTCAAGCGCTTTGTGTACAGACTTTGTTGATGACTTGTGGCTCTGGAAACAAGTGCGCAGATTTTATTAATGGTGGTATCAGATCTGTAAGATTTTGCCGCATGTTCAGCGCCAGCTTCTGTGCTTCTATACACCCCTTGTATCAGCGCTGTTAGTTTGAGGTGAATATAGTTGGTTACGGGGGGAACTTGAACGAAGTTGGCCACATACGGAATAAGTAACGGAATTTAAACAGCGGGAGGAACCACTTAGGAACGGGGTGCGAAACGATGACTGAATTACAGCGTGCCTTGAAATATGATGTGGCTTTATGCGGGCAGGGTCTCGCACTTAAATGGTGTTGCTTTTTACGTGGCAATTGGTGGCTAAGTTACTGTGATACATGGTCAGCTATGTACGCTTGTAAATACCTGGACGAAGTTTCTACCTGCATGTTTGTTGGAATTTGAGAGTTAAGCCGAGATGATGACAATTCGGCATCATGCCGAACTTGCTGATTAGGAAGTTAGTAAAATATTATAGTACTGTACATTTGCATGAATTTTCAGAGCTCAGCCAAGCGCAATACTATTGGCCTGACACCACGCATGTACTAACTGGGAACGAACTGATCCCCCGTTTCACAACAATGTTGTCCCTGAATGTCACATCTTGAGAGACAGAACGCTAAACTAGCGCTAAAGGTAAAGGTGATTGATGACTAGCAACTTACCCGAACGAACGGTCAAGCGCAACGAACCTTCCCTAAACAGCACACGCACAACCTGGACCACATTTGGTGTTCGTGCGTCCGGATGCAGTGTGTTTCAAACATCCAAATCAGACAACTGATGTTATAATATCTAAACCCTCCCAAATATTAGGTGCCCAAGATGCAGATAGTCCATGTATTTAAGACGTCTTATATTCCTAGTTACGATTTAAGCACTATTTTTTATAATGGAATAGGGCTACGCAAGTTATGCTGCAGACTTTCCTGGTTCGAGATTGCACCCAAGCGCTGCCGTTCATCTCCAGACAAAGGGAAATCCAGACGCTTTGAGTTAATGTCTCTCATATTTGAGTATACGTAATGGATGGAAATGTTCGACAAGATATTCATCAGCGCCAGTCACGAAGGAAAGCTTTTTCCCACTTATTACGTGGAGGTAGCCGACGTTGCTTGCTATTATTACCAACAATGACTGTACGTTTGACAAAATCTAGAAGAATAAGAAATTAGCGCCGTATTAACGTTATTAGACCCTAGTCTGAATTCTGTCACAGCATTTACTTGATTGCATTGCCCTAACCCCTCGATAGGTATAGTGCTTTAAATATACCTCCCATATTCAATTCTTCCACCAGCTTCAAAATATTCCAATCTTCGACACATTCACGGGGATGAATAAGGCGGCACCGAATCTTGACCCATTATTGGGCTTCTCAAACAGCGAAATTGGTATTTTTTTCGAATTTCTACTTGTGGTTTACTTTTGCATAGGCAAGTTTAAAAGGACTGTGTAGAAAATCTATGGCTGATGGTTATGATAGCATTCATCTGGTCTATTTGCATCAGCTTCGAGTCCGCTTTCATGAACGTTTTTGTACTCGCTTGGTACCTAAACGCCCCCAACCATTTCTACGACGGCACAAACCAATCAACCTTGACGCGGAGTTTCACAGAGGTATGTATTTATTTCATCTGTAATGATGGGACTGTAACGGCTCACCTCAATCACAAAGCCGATGGCGGAACAAGATCTCGCAGCACTCAGGACGACCATTAAACCCATGGAAGAGAAAGAGATGACCCTCGCAAAGAAGTATGGCATTAGCGGACAGTCTGGCACGATCGATTCACATGATGTCTTTGAACAAGCAAAGATGCTACGAGATGCTGAGAGCATGGCTGTGCTAAGCAAGCTCCACACCTACCGTGGTCAAATTGCTGCCATAGAACGCCATCTTAATGAGGGAGAGAGACGGCCACCCATAACCACTGACCGTGGTACTGTGAGTGTGTTAATAGCTCTGTACATTGCAATGAGCGCTAACAAATCTTCAGGATCGTACAAACCAATTTAATATTGATCCCTCTCGAACTTGGGCTTTTCTCATAGGCATTGATGCCTACAATGATACACGGGATTCGTTACAGGGATGTGTATCAGATGCATTGGCCTTCAGGAAATATTTGACAGAGGTACTGAAGGTGCCCGCAGAGAAAATCCAGCTCCTTCTCAGTCCCAATCCGAAACGTGTACCCCATACCGATGTCATTGGAATATTTCATTCTGCGATTACTACCACCGCTCGCCTTCTTTTTCCCTTCACAATGGACTCTGTCCCGATTCCGACCCGAGCGAACATTATCAGAACTCTTATTAATATATCTACGAGCACTAAAATCCAACCGGGTGATCAGATCATCCTCTACTTCTCCGGACACGGCACAAGCTACCCATGTGCGACATACTTCACGGATACTATCGGAGGTCAGGGAAACATCGAGGCGCTGTGTCCGATGGACCGGGGTTCTATTATCCCGGACATTAGTGACAGAGAGATCAACATCATTCTGAAGCAGATCTGCCGCTCTAAAGGCCATCGAATCACTGTATTTTTGGATTGCTGTCATTCAGCAAGTGGGACTAGAGGTCCGAATGCTGAACGCGCCACCGTTGCGCTGGAGAAGTCATTGGGAGAAGATATGCTGGAGGCTGCAGATATGCAAAGAACCGATGCTGATGGGGTGTCTGTTCTGTCATCCGAATGGCGACCAGATATGACTGCCCATATCGTTGTGGCTGCCTGTAAGGAATATGAAGTTGCGAAAGAGGTTAAAGGCAATGATGGGAAGCCGAGGGGTATATTCACGAGCTCTCTTCTTGACACTCTTCGATATGGGAAATTGACGCCGACATCTACTTATGTTGATCTCCATAAAGCTTTGCCAAAATTTCCCTTCCAGACACCAGTGGTTGCTGGTAATCACAAGGACGAACGAATCTGGTATCAACAATGAGCATGCTCTGCTTCTATTGCGTCTTCCTGACTTATACTTAGTACCACATATCTGATCATTGTCATGCAAGACTGATGACTGTTATTCTAGAATGTGATTGGAATATAAGTACTTGAAGAAGGCTGTCTACAGGTCCGTGCTTGTAAGGAATAAATAAGACTTTATATTTCTTAGTAGCTCTACCATTTGTCGATTCAAGGAAAGGGTAAATGATATATTTATGAGTTGAACCGTTGAAACATTAAAGTTCGAATCCACTAACGGGGTTGGCGCTGCTAACCTTCATATGAATTCCAGTGCATTTATGGGCCACCATAAAGACGGAACGTCGGTTCCGGACACTGCATGGAGAATGTAATGTTTAGTCTGAAATATTGAATTTTATAATTAATTATTTGTTTGATAAATTCAACCAAAATATCGAGATAAAGATTTAAAATATTTTGAAATATTTGGGAGAGTTTCAATATTTTGCCAGTAAATATGAATATTGCAACAATATTGCAAATAATCTTTCTACATTTTAGCCAAGATATTAGAACAAATAAATGGTTACTTAACTCAATATTTTAGGCTAAAATATTCAAATTTCCATGTAGTGGGATGGTCTAGGGTGCTTGATATTAGTCCAAGATAGACAGCGGAACTGTTTCCGTCCTCGTGACACCCTTATTGCTGTTTGAATATTATTGATCATACATGTATCCAATAATATCTTAACACGAGGAGTTCCACCATAAGGGAACAAACTGGAAAGGGAGGGTAACGCGTGCCATCTCCATCTTGTGAAGCTACAGCCATAGATTACGTCACAGCACAGACCATCATTCAATTGAACAGTCCCCGGTCCAGACGTCGAACGTTGATTGTGCTGTACTCGTACGAAGCCAACGGCATACAGCCGAAGCTTCTTTTGCTTATCTAAAAACGAAGAAGGGCATGTTGTAGGCCCGCCAGACTCTCAAACTGCGAGGCCTGCTTGAGGTTCGCTCATTCTCTGATCGTTACAGTCATTCGTGATACATGGGAGACATCCTGCAGCTGTACCGAGGCGTATATGTCACGCTCCCCAGAGCCTCTATCCATTAGAGTTTGATGAGAGTCATACAGCATGAGCATATGTAAAAGGGAGCCTGTCGGGATGTATTGCTGTGCGAGAACCTAAACGATCTATTCTTGTTATCTGGTAGACATTCAAGGCACACGTTTAACCGGGAAATCGTAAGTCATCAAAGGACGCATGCTGAAGCAGCGATCATAACTGCGGGCGTGTTACAGCCTTTTTCCTGGAGTTGACATAAAAAGTCTGATATTACTCCGAATAGTAACACAGAATATTCTGTCTGGGAATCGGAACATAATGGGGAGATCGTCGCTGCTTTGCAGCACGCTCTTAGAAATAGAAATGAGCTGAAGAGAGAAGGAAAATCTTGTTTGAATTCGATTACGACGTTTGGATTCTGGCAGTGTAATATTAAAATGGTGGATAGCGTTTCGGTCAGCTACCGACGTTTTAAGTGCTTGAACTGCACGTAAAATAATGGCCTTAGCATCCTCTGATGAATTCTGGTACAAACCTTTTCGTCTTCTTTAATGATAACAGGGAAGTTATGCAAAATGAACTCGACGTCTGGAGGATAAAATCTTCGTGTACTAGAGGTGTGGCCTGGAGGAATTGTCATCAACGTCGGTACTGGTTAGTGACTCTTTTCGAGAGTGCAGTGTTGTTCTGTAATTTTATAGGTCCTGGCGACGGTTCCGGACTTCATAGCGCCACTAAAACGTTCGAAAAGCGTTGGAAAGATGCTTCCTATATCTGGACGATAGGCATTCCCGTTAAGCGCCGTCACTACATTTGAAGAAGACCCTAATATGACTTCTTGGTGAAAGCGTGGAAAGCCTATTGTTATTCGCATAGACTTGGTGTTGTACCCGGTGAGTCTCATATTCTCCGTTCCCGCGAAGAAATAATTCAAGGATGCTGAAGTCTAAACAAAGGACCGGTTCAGACGCTGGACCCACTCTGGACATTGAGAGCCTTTGTGGATGATATGGTATGTGATCTCGGCTGAAATCCTCTCTCTGCGTATTCGGAAACACTTGAAAAGCGTTGAGCAAAGTTTTTGAGAAGGGTTATAACGAAACACATGCCAATGTCGTGGCGACGATGCCGCAATGTTGTACATCTGTTGGCCTTCATTTCGTCTCAGCTTTTATTTGCCGTCGAGATCCCGTTTCAAGTGACTGTGCGAGGCTTCCAGGTCCCAGCTGTGCGTGTTTCTTTAGAAAGAACTTGATACTAAAGAGATGAAATACACGTGTACCGAACTGTGGACCTCTCTAGGATACTAGTGGGAGCGTTGGCATGGTCCGGTTACTCCGTGATCACGTGTACATTAGGCCATAACGGCGACTATCAATTACCAGCTATACCACATTCTCACTCTTGGACGAAATAGTTCCCATTCCAAGCCGGATTTCCTGCAGCTTGAATTTTTAAGAGGTATTTACCTGGATAGATGACGAGTTCAACACTTGCCTCGCTCTAGGAAAGCTGTCGGTGCGCATGGCAACCTGACGCCAACTATGTTTGCTGAACTTGTTACGTAGATTTGTTTGCACTAAATGACAAACTACGATGAAAGTGAAGAATACTAGGGTAACATCACCAAACCACAAATACTGTCAGATGACCCCAGGCTCAGTGCGTGCGGCGTGAAGTTCGTAGGGGATGGTGCGTTGTGCTATTTCTGTCAAACCCCATAGAAACGTCGTATTTGAGGCGTGATCATCGACATGGTGTACGCGTTATTTACTGAATCCGTTCTAGGCTCACTAGATCCGGAAAAATGGGCGGACTTCGACATCCTGTTGCAGAACACCATGTCGGTCCCAGTGTCCGAAATCATGAACGCGAAGTTCCTTGCAACGGTCAAAGATGGTATTGCTGTCAATGGTGAAATTTAGACTTGCTCAGAATTTAGAGACTGACTGCGAAATGTGAAAGTACTAGTACAACAAAGGCCCGCTTTACGAAACCCAAGATGTTACATCAGATAGTATGTAATAGAAAGGTGGAGACCTTCAAAAATAGATGATATCCCAGTGCGATCCTTCATCCTATGTAAAGCAAGCAGCTAAGCAAAGTAGGTGTTTGATAACGAAAATCAAACCTACGCAATAGATATTCCCGCTGGGGGCCTGCCACTGAGGATATCCATCGCTTCTATTTGCGATTTGATTAAAATGCTTCTTGATGTAATTGTCGACTGCTGGCGCATGACGAATATCCACTAGGGATCAGTCAGAACTTGGTCCGGATGCTGCATGAGGCTTATAAAGAGAAACGTGACCTTTGTAGCCATTTGCATGGGAATATGTTCCACTGGCATGACCTATCTCGGTACCACCAGTAATCACCAGGGAACGAGAGACCGAGGCTCTCTTCAACGTGATGACGCCATTGACTGTGCCAGAAAGTATGCCGTCGTACGACGTACACGTTGGTCTATTCCTGTTCAAAGTCTCATATTGGCGGATCCTGTAAAATTGTCATTCAACGGGGCGTACTTATCTGTACATCCTCCAGTAGAAGAGGCAATAATTCCCTGAGGAATGAGACGGGCTTCAGCTTGTGCCTGTGTTAAATGGATCCCGCTGAGAGCTTCCATTGGTGATTGAACACCAGCAGCTACGTTCAACGCGAGGAGAAAGAAAACAGAGAGTGAGAATACGAGCATATTCAAGTTAAGGGGTTCAATGTAGAAAGTGAAGTAGTGCATTACCTTTCATTCGCAATGCTTTTATATCCTGGCAAATAATGTATCATCTTTCCGCCAAGGCAGCCTCTGATAGGTGCACCTAGACATGATGCAACAGGTGCATCTAATGCTTGACAGGAATCTCACTTCGAGACGTGCTTTCTATCTCCGGCGTGGAGCAGATCTGTTTGAATAGCGCATCAAAGACGCTTCAAGCTGTTGTGAAAAACGGGGGATGAATAGATCAGTTCGTTCCCAGTTAGTACATGCGCGGTGTCAGGCCAATAGTATTGCGCTTGGCTGAGCTCTGCAAACGCATGCAGATGTACACTACTGTACCTACTTATATACTAAATACTAATTTACTAGAATGTTCTACAACTTTCCTAATATTTCTCTCTTAATCAGCAAGTTCGGCATGATGCCGGATTGCCATCATCTCGGCTCAACTCTCAAATCCCAACACAAGCCTAGTAAGGCACGTAACATATCGCAAGAATGCTAGCTTTACGCGTTATAAATGAACGCTAATCTTGGCATCCCCTTCGAACACCGATAAAAAGCGGGAACGCCTAAGGAAATCATATTTGGTACTATTTGTCGAGGCTTTTGAAGCTGAGACTTGTAGGCCGAGGTTTCGGCAGACTATAGATAATATATATTTAAGTCCAAAATGGTATATTGTGGCGGTACAAATTATTACTAAAAATTATGTCTTGAACAAACTCTTCAGTTCTACTCTAGAGCTATTTTGTCTCCATAATGCGAGGCAAAATATTCTCTCTGTAAGGAGGTACAAGGTGCTGGCAAGATTTGTGATGATGACGCGTGACATGTCCGTGACATATGTGACAAATACGGTCAACACTAGCCAAGACAGCAGTTAATAGCAGAATAAATATCATGTATTTACGCTCTTGAAACCCAGTCAAAATTCCGTGTGTTTGGTTCTATTCCAGTATGTATATCAGACACTCGATCGAAACCCGTAGCTAGTTAAAAATGGGGGTTCCAATGGTTTCGCGACTGGCACCGAAATCGATGGATGGAGTTCTACCAATCATCACGCACATGCCGATTCACAAATATTGTCGACGACGACAAGGTTTCTGCCCACCCTCTGCAAAAAATCTACGCCTCGCTCACCAGACTTGAGGCGAACATTTTTACCCAACTCCGTACCTCACATGTAGGCCTAAACGCGGACCTTTTTCGCACCAATACTATCGAATCACCCAACTGCTCTACATGCGGAGTACCCCAAACAGTCACACAATACCTCATCGCTTGTACCAAGTACAACACTCAGCGCCAATACTTGCGATGCCGAACCAGAATAGGTAACCTACAGATTAGAAACCTCTTCGCCAGCCAAAGTAGGCATCTACACACAACGCTGGCGTACGTCAAAGCCACCAAAAAATTGCCCATATTCGAAACGTTCAACTCCCAAATCATATCACCCCCGTAGTCACCTGGGGACCGCAGCGGACATCAAATTCGAGTGCCTCAGACACGCGAGGGGGGGGGGGGGGAAGTAGTTTTGCAGGGCTACTTCTCCCACCCTCGACTACGAAGGCAGTAGATTTCACGCATTAATTCTCATGTCACCAAGCTGATGAACTCTCACACATTCACGACCAAGTGCTACCATATACATTTGCGAAACCCCGGACCTGGGGAGCCCAACCCTCCTACCCATAAAAAGCGGCAACTCCAATCTCAAACCCTAATGCTCAATACCCAGGACCAACCATTCCCCCACAATTCTCTAAAGAACATGACACGGACCCCCATCTCGTCTCTTAGAAACTCAGATTACAAGTTACCCACCCCGCGGGAAAGACCTTACCCACTACGATATAGCTCTTAAGATAGTTTACATAAAATTATGATACCAGCGTACTATGCAGTGACCTAACTCCTAGCAACCTACAGTAGCGATACGAAGCATGCAGTGTAGCATGGACCCCATAAATGGGGCGCGAGGCACTGTAATGGATACCATCATCATCATGCCACTGGTACCCATGGATGCCTCATGCCTTTCCATGATCATAGACTACTGTTGATGTGTATCGTTGTGTGTCGATAGCTATGAATGAAACACGTATTGATTCGTTTGTTATCTATATACATTAGTTACAGCGGCTAGTTACAGATCACATGTTAAACTACCATTACGCCACAAACCCATTCATTGCCTCTGATCACTGCCATATGACCACTCTCCATTCTTAATCAAGTGTGTTGCTTTTAGAGTGGTCTCAAGAGACAACTTGAATAACTTTAAGCAGATACCTGTGTATGTAAAGCTTGAATGTACGGCATCCATGAGGGGAAAGGTGTAGTCAACGAAAAATTGTAGTGAGCAGTAACCTGACGTTGAGTAACATCGAATTTCCCGTCTGTAGGCTAATCAGTAAGTTACCAGGAAAGATTGTGATGGCTTTGCGCTTATACATCAAACAAATGAAAAGGAAGAAATAACGCGAATATATGCCATTATGTAAATAATTCAGCCTAGCACAGCATAATGGGAAATACGACGACAATATAGCGAGGGAAAGAAGCTAACTCATCATATTCTGCAATCAAAATCACGTCCAATCTTGTCACCACATCAACTGCGAACGAAAATTCTGGTTATATGCGGTTGCGTTGGGGTCTTTACGGATCTGCATCGTCATTCCAATTAGCTGGACGCCATTTGCAACATCTTAGCCATATAGTTGCTGGAAATGAACTAGATGTCGACAGTATCAAGCGGAAATGGTAGGGTGGTAGGCGACAGCAAGATGTTGGGCGATAGTCATGATGAAAGGGACAATGTGTTCGGACCTTGCCAGAAGCGCCAGCCCACCACCTTATTACTTGCATGCACGCGTACACTAGAATCTAGTTAGCAAATTTAACCGTTGAAACATTAAAGATAAAGTTTGAATCTACTTACGGGGTTGGCACCCTTCACTTCCATATGAATTCCAGGGAATGTACGGGCCATCATATATACGAAACCCCCAGTTCAGATGCTCTACGGTCCTTGATATTCGCACTTAGTAAACAGCATAACACTTTCCGTCAATAATATTCAAACAGCAATAAGTGTATCACGAGAATCATATATTTCTCCAATAATATCTTAGCAAGAAAGGTTCCACCATATGGGAACAAGTTGAGAAGGGAGGGTAACACGTGCCATCTCCATCTTGTGAAGCTACAGCCATAGATTACGTCACAGCATAGACCATCATTCAATTGAACAGTCCCCAGTCCATATATCGAACGTTGATTGTGCTGTACTGGTATGAAACGAACAGCATACAGCCTAAACTTTTTTTTCTTGTCTAAAAACGAAGAAAGGCATGTTGTAGGCCCGCCAGACTCTCGAACTGTGAGGCCTGTTTGAGGCTCGCTCATTCTCTGATCGTTACAGTCGTCCGTGATACATGTGAGAGGTCCTGCAGCTGGAGCGAGGCGTATACGTGATCTATATCACGCTCCATAGAGCCTCTATCCGTTAGAGTTTGATGAAAGTTCATATAGCATGAGCATATGTACGGGAGCCTGTCGTGATGTATTGCTGTGTGAGAACACAAATGATCTTATTCTTGTTGTCTGGTAGACGCTCAAGACACATGTTTAACCGGGAAATCGTAAGTCATCACAGGACGCATGCTGAAGCAGCGATCATGAATGAGGGCGTGTAACAGCCCTTTTCCAATATATCAGACGGTTGACATAAAGAGTATGATATTATTCCAAATATTAACATAGAATATTCTGTCTAGGAATTAGAACTCAACGGGGAGACCGTCGTCGCCTTGCAGCACGCTCTAAGAAATAGAAATGATCTGAAGGGAGAAGGAAAGTTCTGATTGAATTCGCTTACGAAGTTCGGATTCTAACAATGTAATATTGAAATGGCGGCTAGCGTTTCGGTAGGCTGACGACGTTTTCAGAGCTTGAAAGGATGTCGACATTCCCAAGCGGCGGTGGGAGTATTGGCACGGACTGTCCGTGATCACGTGTACATTAAGGCAGAGTTTCCGTAGTTCTCCGTTTGTTCGTAGTTAAAACGGGGACTATCACCAGCTATTCCGCATTTTCCCTCTTGGGCCTAGCGAGACGGCTACTTGGTATGTGGATATATTATGCTTGAACAAATCTTATACCATTTTACGATAGGAAGGCATATACGGAAAGGGAAAATACACATATATTAGATGGCCACGTATGTAAAGGCTGAAACTTGAACGAAAAGAACAAAGATATCATACACTCTATCTGCCTAATCCTTGTACCACAGACGATCACACTTATGTTTTCCAGCAACAACGGGAGTCTGTCCACGCCTCAATGGAAGTGAAAAGAGGAGATCAACGTACGTCGACTCTTCACGCAGATTCTCCGACCTGAGCGTACCAATAAGCGCCTGAGTGAATACCCCATTGTACCCCGTTTCGCTTTCGACTTCTTTCGCAATTTGGTATTCCTTGCACGCAGCGAGAATGACATGAGAAGACATGTCAGGCTGCCAATCCGTTGACAAGACCGATTGATAAGATGGGTACTGGCCAAGGGTCTCGTCAGCCATGTGCAGCATACGTCTCAGAGAGGCACGTGGCAGTGGCGGAATAGTACGCGTCCCTGGTTCTGGGAAATGTCGGGCATGAGAACCAGAATGGCAGGAGTCAAGGATGAAGGTAATTCGATGCCCTTTGCTGTGAGAGATCTGCTGGAATATGGCGTTGATCTCCCGGTCGCTTATGTCGGGAACACGTAACCCCCTGGAATCGATGGTATCTCGGTCGATAGGGCAAATGGCTTCGATGGATTCATCTATTGCACCAAGATTGTCGTCTTCCTCATCTGAATCGGCGTCGCGGAGGTAATAATCGCTCGGGAAGTAACCTGAGCCGTGCCCAGAAAAGTAGAAGATGATATTATCGCCATTTTTGACTTGAGGGTTATTAACGAGACTAAGAAGTGTATTGATGATGTTGGCACGGGATGGGAAGGAAGGGTCTTCGGGTGAAGCGTGTTGTGAGCCAAGAAGTAGCTGCATTCGTTCTTGAGGTATGCCGAGGTCCTCTTTCAGGTATCTCTTTACTAAGAGGGCATCTGATACGCAGCCACGTAATGGATACGATTCATACGCATCGATGCCAACCAGTACGGCCCAGAACTTGGACCGTTCGAAATTGAAAGGTGACTAAAAATCCGTAGGTCAACATCAGACTGACATGATAAACAGTCAGAATAATCAATCACCTTTGTCTTGAAGGAGCTAGCCTTTTCCAAATCGGTTGGCAAGTTCAATCGATGCGTGTATTGTAATCCCAGCGTGATGCTGAAGAGTAACTTGTTGCAGACGTATTCTCTGAAGGAAGGATCGTCTGCGTTGTATCGTGCTGTAGCATTCTGTTTCAACGGCGCCGCAGAATCGACACCGGAAATAATTCCGTATTCAATTTGAGGGTCCAAATACTTCTCGTGCCATTGCGGTATATCGGCCTTATCTGCAGATATTGCCTTCATCCCGATTTCAGCATTTTCTTAGTCGACAATTGAACAGTTACCAACAACACCATCTAGTGCCTTGAATCCCAAGACATCTGCTGCTATCTTGTGTGGTAGGATCCATTGTCCGATGGTCTGTTCAGGTCGGTATAGTGTTCGTCAAGTGGAGAAACGGGATCAGAGAGAAGTAGGGCACTTACAAAGAGGTTTATTCCAGAATAGAATCTCGTGTCCATGGTCTCGTTCAGCGTTTCAGGCGTATTTCCTGGATTCTGTAGGAAGTAGGAAGTAGGGCCTTTTACACAATGCAGGGGGGTTTAGATTCACGCGGTCCCAGCGAGGCATCTGTTTATAGTAGAACGGAGAAACAGCTATTGCACAGCTTAACAGCCGAATACATCTTTGTCATGTCACATGTCGAAAACATAACAGCAATACGTGCCAAGCCATTAAAAGTGAAGTCTAGTACAGCCTGTATGAATGCTCTGCAGAATCGTCCCTCATCATACCAGTCTAGTATCCTTTCTATGGGACTGTTACCGCCTAGGTTCCTGAAAAACATCAAAGCCTTGAAACTGGCTCAAAGTATGGTAGCGCTTAACTGCTAGCAATCACGAGTCGTCACTGAGTATGCAGGCAGCATGACGGGGTAGTTACTTAGGCAGAACAAGCATCAAGCTTGCCGGCGAGTGGATGACATGATCCTAGGTCCGACGATACCCGATGGGCATACCAGTGTTTCTGCATTCTAGGATGACGGCATATCGATAGGGGGAAATGTGGTTTCAGATGATGTTGCGTTCTCGGTTGTTAATGTCATTCATTGCGGAGGAGTAGACGGCAACACTAAGGCTCGCTAATGCAAAGAGCCCTCCAACACAGATACACGGCAAGATGGACTACCACTAGTCCGATGTCGAGTATGGTAGATGGCTAGGTTTTCACCCGACCGAATATGTGGGTCACTGGAAGCTGTGCCTGGAAAATTGACACAGCGAGGAATAGCAAACTCCTTTATCGAGCTGTCCTCTTCCCGTCTGAGATGGCCCTGCTTATGATCTTCCAGAAAGCTTCCACGGTTGATCACCAGGAAGCATAAATCAGATGTGCACTCGCATCATGGATACGTGCGCGCGTCGACGTTAAGTGAAATAGACCGAGAATTTAAGGCATCGACGCACTAAGTCCGCTATAACCATTGATTAAGGTTCAAATTTCATGGCGAGAGATATACGATTATGGCTCACGCTTGGAGAAGAAGAAACCGTCCCCAATTCGTTGGAGTGATACAGACGCATGGTCGCATGCTGCAGCCGAAGGTGATATAGTTCGTCCATTCGGTTGACTTCCAACTCTGACTGCGCATCCCCCTTTGAGAGTGCTCTAGCCTTCGCCTCTTGGAAAACCTCTACTGAATCAGGATTCCCGACCATTCCATACCGCATTTCAAGTATCGTCTCCAACTCTTCCAGACATTTTATTTCACGGCAGATATCCCGAAAAACTGCCTCGCCACCATAACCCTGCCTGGGAGTGAGAATGGCGAGGAAACAACTTGAAGATAATCTACATACCGAGGATATGCCATCGTGAGCAAAAGCACGTGGTGATGACTTGTTGGAAGCATCCTGTATACGCACAGTACAACAATGATTAACATCGCCGGTGGGATGTAAAACAACGATATCGTGGAGGATGGGACGGGGTTGTACCATCCCGACAATCCGATCATGCACAGTCGTGAAACCGGATGCTAGCATACTGATGACCTCAGATGGATGCATCGTATCTCAAGTGAACGCTTCAATGCAACCAGCGTTAATCGAACCAGACCCAGCGTCTGTCGGGTATTAAACGAGGTATTTCTGAGAACTATCTTGGTTCCTATTTCGTAGGCAAGGGGAGCTCTGCAGAAGATGCAGGCGGAGAGATGCTAAAGAAAACTTAAGTTTCTGCATGCAATATATGCACGACTGACTCCTACCCAAATCATGCCGCCTAACGCTTCACACGCTGTAGCCACGTTTTTCAGCGCTCCGCAGCATGCGAGTGGGCGGTCCGGAAAGAACAATAAGACCGGGCTTGACCGGGATGAACATTGAAACATTTGACGATAGTTAAGCGAACTATTCCTCGTACACGTAGAAGTATCCGTTGTCCTGTGCAAGTCAGCTTCGGCTGGATGGAGGATCATCAATAGTCGTTGACCTTGCGATATGAAACCAAAACCACACTGCATCGTAGTTCATGATCATTTCTCATCCTTCTTCGGTGACTATAAGGTGTCTTCATTCATTGTGGGGAATAGGCTCCATCTGTTGGTATAACGGAGGTTTTCGTGGACATTTGCTGAACATCACTCCAACAAATTTTAAATGATGCATCCGTTGGATAATATCTAGGTTGAAAATTGAATCGTTAGCATATCATTCGACGGCCCCACTTCACCGGAAGTCATCTGTAAGCAATAATAGATTAGAAAGTAATACTACTTCGGGAGATGTGACTTGAACTTAAATAAACCTAAAGTCAGCAAGTCAACTGCAATTCTATATTGATGTCAAGGTAGACCTGACCTGCAGCAGCGGGTTGATTCAAGTTCGCCATGTTCACATTCCCTTCGTGGTATTCCTTCCTCCCTCCTTTCCAAAAAATGTTGTGTAAACTCGAGCTGAAAGAATGGACCGGAGTTCAGATGGCTCAGAAGTAGAGAGACCGCCTCGTGTTATCGAATACGTTACACGATTCATGCGCCATCCCAAAGTTGAATCCAATGTCGATGTCGTGATGGGAGATACGTCGTCGTCAGTTGGTGGAACCAGCAAGATAATAGTAGAAAGCTTGTATCTGCTTTCCTGTCGGCTAGGGGAAGATAATAGAGTCGTATCAGCTGAACCATGGCACTCGTCTGTTCACCCCCATTCATGCTGACCTGTATTTGACGGCACGCAAACATCTGATCAAGTTAGTGTAACATCTGATAATTGACTATGTCTGACTCATCAAGCTGATCCTTTCAACTAATAGATATTACTTCATATACTTACACCGCAGAATTGCCGAAGAACAAAATACTGCATGGGTACGGCCCACTTATTGTAGTCACGATTCACGCGTTGGTCTCAAAGTCAAAGTATCTCATATGGGCTGCGAACTTTGTATCACTAGTCGTGAGGTAATCCACATCGCCGGCGAAGCACTTCACAACAGTTGACGAATTGGCCAGTTACCAGCTTTAGTTGATAATCACCCCGCCATGGAACCTGAGCGCCACGTAGCTTCACCTAGCTACAATCCTAAAAAGAACTGACGTCGCCTAACGGACCATAGAGTTCGCCTTATGTTTCTCATTACATAAGTATGCTAAACATCAAGGCACTGATGAAAGTTCGACCAGTTCCAAGTTGCAACAATTTTACGCTACGAAACCAGTACGATAGGGACCAATTTGTTAAAAATTCATTCGAAGTCCCGGGAGTATATGAAGTCGAAAAAAGACCATGATTAACATCAGTCCGCAATTGTTCTTTATAGTAGTGATCTCCTACTGATAACCGCCCTTCCCCCGCTTACGTGCCCCTCGTGCCGATTAATACGGCAATTATCACACTCTGTATTGCCGCCCATATCTACTACCGTTTGACGCTATTAACTATAGATTTAAATTGGTACCTCCGCTCTCAACTCACCTGGAGTTTATGTGCCGGAAGACAAAGGAAATTTGTTCGCATTTTACCGACTTGGTGTCCAACAGAACAGAAGTGTGACAGCTAATTACCAGGCCCTCCCGTTTGGTATTATACACGTCTTCTATTCAGTCAACGTGGTGTAGGCGGCTCTCGTCATATAATATTTCCATTAAAATACAGATTACATCCGTACCCTCACTTGTTTAGGGCGGTCAGTACCCCGACTTCGTCTTAATCCTTGTTTCAATGTGATGTAGAGCTATTCAAGACTACGGCTACAACAAATAACTATTCGGAAAATATCAAATATATCAGAAGATACTAATGACATATCCTTCATCTTTTTCAGAAATGTACATGTGTTAGAACTCGCGGTTCAGAGGTGAGCGGAAAGGAACTAATATTCACGGCAATCGCGCTAGCAATGCCCTACTAATTAGGCTACTTTTATACTACTAAAATACGTAGAATGTACTATAATGAATGAGAAGTGTATCACTAAGAAAATGAGTAAGCATTCGGAGGAATATGGGCGAACGAGCCAGAATATTTATGCAAACTCGTATTTCCAAAGTATGGATCCGTATTCTTACAGCACATATCTGACAAATGTATAGGGCAGTACTATGGTATATTTCTCTCCGACGCTCTACTTTCTGTAAGTTCAGTGCGGAATTGACCACCAAGATTTGCCTTCCACCGAAAAGCTTGCTACCTGTGACTTTTATTGACAATCAGCGCCTAGTGCGTCGTTTTCTAGCAGGAGATCTGAAAGTCTGGCCAGAAAAAATTGTGGATACAAACCCTGTGATTTCATGATACCCGTCAGAGATTGGCATGTCAAAAAAAGCTCAGCTGTGGAAGATCAACATCGAAGATATTTTATTGAAGTGCATAAGGCCAGTACACTTGCATCTTAAGATTTCTGCTGCCACCCCGTCATATTTTGATTCAACACTGTGAGTAGCTAAGATATTGTTAGATCCCCCGCGCTTATCTTTCTTGGCAGTACGCGTCCCTCGGATAAGACCGCCAACAACTGTGATTACCGGACGCTGGTGCAGATTCGTCGAAAAGATAAATGCAATTCAATGCGATGAGACTTGGCTTTCCAAACTTTCGGGTGATGGTAAGAGTATTTCAATATAAATACGTCGAAATGTTGAAGGTCTTAAGTCGCAGGAACATCTATAGGAAAATCCTCTCCAGGATGCACTCCTCCCCAAGGATGTCAGCGGCTGGAACCCATCACCGTGTGAGTCTATCCTCAAGTGTCTAGTTTAAATACTATGGTATTGATAAGGAATGTTTTGAATTCTAGCCCCACCCCCACGCTGACGGGTCTCGATTTTGGGCGGTTCTCATCGGCATTGATGCGTATTCATCCTCGCCCTTACGCGGTTGCGTGTCTGACGCCAATAAAATGGCCGAATATCTGATGAATGACCTAGGCGTCCCAGAAGATCACATCCAACGCCTTCTCAGTACATGCTCCCCGTCACATGTTGTACATACGAGCAGTACGTTTATCGACACCATTAGCGACCGTGTCAAAAGGCATCTTCGCTCCTACGGCGTCACCATTGATCCCGTCATAGGCTCCGAAGCCAAGTCTACCAACGATGATTGCATTTCCCCGACACGTGCTAACATTATCCATACACTACTACGTATCTCTGCGGATACTCGGATAAATAAGGGCGACAATATTGTGATATACTTCTCTGGACATGGTTCGAAATACTTGTGTTCGGACTATCCCCATTATAGGGGCACTATTGCAGGCAAAGGAACCATAGAGGCTCTGTGCCACATCGACCGCGACACTCTTGATAAAAACGGCATCACGATTCCTGATATCAGCGATCGAGAAATCAATACTATTCTCTCTGAAATATCTCGTACAAAAGGACATCGAATTACCTTCATTCTTGACTGCTGTCACTCGTCAAGTCTCACCAGATCAATGCGAAGTGAAGCGGGTGTGCGTGCTATCACACCGCTCCCTCCTGGCTCAATTCAAGCTATGTTCGACGCAGCCGATAAGAGTTTGGTAAATATCCCTGGATACCAATCCATTTCCAGGGAAAATTGGCGTCCTAACATGGACTCGCACGTAGTTCTTGCGGCGTGTAAGGAATTTGAGTTTGCAAAAGAGGTGAAAGGGAAGGAAGGTTACAATGGAGTGTTTACTCAAGCACTCATTCCTGCTCTAAAGTCGGCCGACTACAATGAAATGGATTACGTCCGCCTTCTTCAGGCTTTGCGCCCGAGCGTAGACCAGACTCCAGTTGTCGCTGGAACACACAAACATGCGAAACTTTGGCACTAGGTATGACGCTACTCCCTGCCATTACGCGGGAATTTATGGACACAGCTGACATGAATTCTGGATTCCAGCTATAGCGATACGGAGCTATGAGACAAGGAAGAATAGGTGCTGGAAATAGTTGGCGAGTCGATAACAAGACCCAGCCTTACAAGATTCCTTCTGCTTGTTTTTCCCTCTCCCTCAGTTTTCTGGTGTGCAGCACACTCTTTATTTATATCACAATGGACATACACTTCTCAATTTAAACATTTTACAGTTCGGCAATGGCTGATGACACCAGCCTGAACTCAGCTCCACCTTAGCGAGCTAAGGTTCATCGACCATGAAATTCTTGAACCAATTAATTCGGGCAAAATCACCCTGGTTTGAAACTTTTACTCACGCTTATCGGGGACATCCCTTGAATTCAATGGCAAGATGAGCAGCATAGAAATTGAGTGCAATCTGACAGTACCTCGACTGTCTTCCTCAATGGGGTTGATACCATGCCTTGCCAAAATATAAAATATCCTTGCCAGGGCCGAAAGGAGAGAATGACGCCTGTCATTGAGGAGATAGATCTGTGGTGGAACACAATGAGCAAAGCAGTATTTAAACAGAGTATTCAATATTCGCTACTTTCTATATGGTCCCGACATCAGAAGGAGCAAGGAAAAACCGGAGGGGAGTAGGAATGAAAAGTTGACGTTAGGGATCAGATGGATCGATATAAGGCATCACATTCATAGTGGTTGCTGCCTCCAGGAATTTTCAGGAATAAAGACCTTCTATTTAGTCTTTAGGCGCCCATGATGCCATTGATGTCTTAAAGCATATATTTATGCTGCATGACCCGCCCTGCCATAGCTGAGGTTTCTGAAGAAGTGAACAGTGAAAGAAAACCTTCCCAGCCTTTCAATTTAGGAGTGAAGCAAATGGATCAAGGGCCAAATCACAAGCGTCCTGTGATCTACGAGAATCGCAGATAGAAGGCGGGTATATGTCTATTCAGAATGTACCTGGATGTCCTTGAGAAACGGATATTTCGGCATTATTATGCGCCTCTTAGCGGTTACTGTGGCATATTCACTTTCATTTGAAACATGAAAGTGACAGGAGTTGCATTGCATTCGTTCACAGTCATACGACACCAAAACGATAAGTAAATATTGATGGAGAAATGTCGTGAATGGTGGAGTGGTCCGGTTTTATTACTTGTGATACAGAATGGCGGACCAGGGAAAGCAAGCACATCGGCAAACGCAAATCTCCAGTAAATTTTTGGGAAACCTTTGAATGCAGACATCACAACGAAAACATTGCATCAACAACTCTTATGCGAGATATCCAATGACGAATAATCTAGCTATCACAGAAGATAATATCCCGATAGCTAAGCCAGACCGAAATGATGAGTTACGAATCGAGCAATTGTGATTGACACTGCAGTGCCTGCAGATAGATGAGTGGGGAATCCAGGAGCTGACTGACTACATACCTCAAAGATTGTCACGCAAGCGATAGAAATAGTGAAGCTTAACCAGCAGCGATCACTTTCGAAGTCTCCCAGTTTCAAACTCAGTGGATGTCCCAATCCGCTGAAGCAGCGCTTCACTGGCGCATCTCGATACACCGCTTCGATGGTAGGCACGTCCACCTTCCAGTCCTCCAGGATACAGTCCGAAATACAACACGCATGATCCCATATTTCTTCTTTCACCGTCATAGTGCAGGTAGACTAGCCGTTACTGCAACGTAAGAAAGTCTTTCAACTTTGCGTAATGCCCAATGGCTGGAAAACCAACATTCTTGTCTTCATTTTCTAGTCCACGCACGGTACGCATCATCGTATTCTCCCAGTTTCGCGATCCAAGGTTCAGATAACAGTGAGATCACGGATAAGCAATCATCGAGCATAAATCAACCCTTATTATCCGCTCATACTAGAGGATCGCAGGTAGGAGGATACCATAATTCTTCAGGTGCGTAGCCGAGTACTATGATATGGCAGTCCATAATGATACAGAGGCCTGACGTTCAGCCGCAGCTCATCAGCAACTCAATACTGTGCATCTCTGAGTCCAGTCCCTACAGTTGGAGATTCAGTTCCCTTGATTTCTTGACCAGGCTCGGATACACCGCTAAAACGAAGTGACTGGAACAGGCATATCAGATGGACAAGGCACGATGTCGACGGTGGAGAAAGACAATGGCTCTAGGGCCTCAATTATCTAGCAAGATAGTGCGGAGGATAAAACCTAAAGGATAATGTCGATTTGCGCAAGGCACCAAGATGGAGGTGGATATGCTCTATTTAGACTTTACGAAGCTTCATCGTCGTCACGTAGATTATCATCAAAGGAAATGACTAGATTACCAAGAATACGCAGTTTAAGATGGGTTGGGTAAGCTCGGCACTTCCTGTATTCTCTGTATTCGACTCATACTTACTGTTGCTCGAAGTTTCGAAGGTTATGTTCAGTATTCCTAAACACAGGACGAGGAGAAGAGCTGACAACACGACAATGCGACAAAAGCTCGTGTCCAGCAGGGAGCCCCTGCGGCTACTGTTGACCTCAAACATCGACGGGAATGGTGGAATGATGTGGATTATGTGGACAACCAAAGGTACAGAAGATCTCGTCCCCAGCCGAAGCCGGGATATGATGGGAATTGGGAGAATGAAGAGACGCATCAACACCAATGTCAGGTTCCGTCGCGCTTAGAGTTCACAAAATCTCAGCTCTTTTGTTACCTCTCCCGTAGCCTAAAGAGAACCAATGAAATGTGATGTTCACTATCCAAAGGAAGGGGATAATGAATGAGTCGGATGATAATGTGGCGAGATCCTGTCGAGGTTATTTCTTCCTGACAATACATCGCACGATTAGCACCTACAATGTCACTAGCGTTTATTATCCTACAATTGTCAGAGAATCACTATTTTATCTCCCCTACATCTCCGGCTATGTCTGCGATCCTCTTTATTGAAAACTTCGATCTGTTGGGTTTTCGTGCAAGTCAACTTCGATCGCCAGCGAAATCTGGGGCAAGAAGAATTCTGCGTGGTAGCGTGGAGCGTGGAGCGTGGCTGCGTGGCTGCGTGGTTATCAGCGTGGTTGACAAATCACAGAGGCAATAAAAGTTCCATTAAATACGACTCAATGCACTCCGCTCCCTCATACTGTTATGTTCACTTGGTCATTTTCTGTTAGTACTGTTATAGGCTCTGAATAAGTATCCTTGTGAATTTGTCAGACCTCAGACCTTGAATCTTTCTTCTGGTATTATCTATGCCGGTTGCTTGATCTCATCGTCTTGTGCAACTTATGTTTGGAATAGGCGACCTTCAACTCATGGTTCTAACATCATTCAACCATGGTATCTACGTATCTACCTTTCCTCTTCACTACAGAAGTATGGAAACAGATTCATTTCAGGCACTCGATCGGTTGGAAATGCTGTTGACAAGTGTTACGCAAATATCTTATGTATTTCATTCTTCTTTTCTTGTCTTCGACAAACTGAAAGCATATCATTTATTCCAGTCAACAAGAAGCTTTATACGCCATGTTTATGCTCCTTGTATGTGATATTTGTGATTGATGATGTGCTCATGCAAATGTTCACCTCCCAGGATAAATTTAAGCAATATCTACGTCACAGGTTGGAGGAAAACTTGCATGAGCATCAAAACGAAGACCCGTCAATTCCTGGAGGAATTATCCCCTTCAATTTTCTCTCAACACATGTTTCAGTGTTCGATGCAAGTGGTAAGTATCTGTTGTAACTCATTGCTTCACCATACATGGCATGATTGACAAAAGTGTATGTATTTTCTAGGAAATGTTCAATGTTACGTACCCAAACCAGTGAAACAAGTCGACACTCCATTGCAGAATTCCAAAGAAACCAAGATTCTCAAACACGAAGTCAAAGCTTCGCCAACTCCATTGGAACTGAAGGCTACTCCCATGCAGCCTGGACCAGACAGTTCTACGAAAACAAAGGACAATGGAGAATGGCCATATCTTCAGTTCCGCACTAAGGATGTATACACTACTATCGATAATTCCAAGCTAATACATGACAGCAAAAATACGGCACTGGATCTGATGAAGAGTGAAAATCTGCATGAGACATGGGATGGATGGCCGGATGGTGATTTTGAACTTGATACTGACCATGCCACGTTTGAGGCTACGAAAAACCTCATGGTTCTCTTGTCTATGAAGGTTAATGGAGGGGATAAAGTCCATTTTTCAGATGCCGAAACTTGGCAAGCTGGAAAGAGATCGACTCGCCTTTGTCTAGGCTATATGGAGTGCGACAAGGAGACTTGTCACATAATTATTCGTCCGAAAGTAGACAAGCCTTCACGAGAGAAGCAGCTTGGAATTTTCTGCTGCTGTGGTGGAAATATGGTTTGAAAACCATGTTCTGGAGAACCTGATGGCAAGGGTATTCGCTCAGTCTTGCATCACTGGAGGGGTGGTGTGCATTATTCTAATGGTGGATATCATCACCATCCACATCTGACACACAAGATTCATCTGACACCAAAAGCAGAACTGGAATTTAGGGAACTTGCATCATCACAGCCTCATCTCAAAGCTCTTGCTTTGATCATTGGTCATCCTACACTGCAGGGTCCACATGGCAAGTCTGTTGCTGATTTATCCCAATCCTTGATGAATGCTGGAAGAGTTCAGTATGAACGCAATAAGATTCGGAAGTCATCTGGGAAAAAAGGCTCATCTACAGATGAACATTTTCTCAACCTCTATTCTGCTTTCTGTAAAGCGCATCCTGATTTCATCATCTGACAAATATTTGGAGAAGTCATTGTTATTTCTCTACAGTCAGCTTACATGTCCAGCACAGTGATAAAGGATACAATCATTGGCAAACCGGTCAATGGGATGGTTTCTGATGCTGCCCATGGCTGGTGGAGAAAACAAACATCCCTTCTCATTGTGACCTCGACATACTCCACAATACTGATGTGCTGGGTTCCTGCTTTATTTTCTTACTCAAATGGCGCATCTAAGGAGCACTACATGTGGCATTTCTACCCATTATTCAACTCAATGGCTCAGCAAGCTGAAAAAACAAATACTAAGCTCACTGATGAAGTTTTAGCACAGGTATGCATGCTACCCAGCCATTATATCAACTTTTTGCTTATGAAACAACACTACAGGTCGTTGATTTCAGTGAGGCTGAATGCTCTGGGTACCTTCTTGCATTTTCCAAGTTCCGCATCAGGCAAGATGATTCTCGCACTCAAAAACAACTCCTTGCAGATGGTGCAAAGCTTCTCAAGGGATATGAGCAGCACTTTCACAATGCAGTGACTCATATTAAACGCATTGGCTCTATCATTCCGGTCCAAGATGAAAGCAAGTTCAAGAAACTCACAATGAAACTCTTCTCTGTTCCTGATCAAGAGGAATTTGAAGCAGTTGCACATCTCATTGTTAATAAATGGCCACATACATCAACACATGGCTTGCATGGTGGATGAGGGAGTCACATGCCTTGATGATCTTCAAGTCACAGCAGATTATGGATGCAAAGGTTTGGGATTCTATTCCAGGAAGTACAAATGCAGAGGAAGCAATGCATTGGAAACTGTACTCAGGAGTTGGCTGTAATCATGATGTGATTGAAGGGTTTGAAGATCTTTTGTCTATGGCCAATTACTATGAATGATTGAACAAGGCTGCACTTGGTGAGTTTTGAAACCCCATATCTCCTTTTCCAACTCAAACTTGTAAACTTCAGTTGGATCTCCAACCCACTATGGACAGTCAGAACCTTGGAAGGTATATTCTGAGACAATCGGATGCACTAAACCATCTCATGTACCCCAACCAATTGTCTCCCATCACAAGAAAAATGATGGCTGCCCTCCAGATACATGGCAAGAACTTCATCATGCAAATTCAAAAAATCGCATATTCAGTTTGTGGACAATCTCAGACATCTATCATCTCAGAAAATGCTTCCACCACAGCCAGGCTATCCCTGGTCAAACAATTCCTGTTGACTTGACCCCTCATTAATGGCTCTTTCTGCAGCACTCACTCCACATTGGCGACTTTTCTCATCATTATTTTAATAGTCAAGTGAGTTCAACCCACCTCTTCTGAACAACCTATACTCTGTTCTGGATAGTTTGCAAATGTTAACCTTGCCTAATGATGCTTCCCTTAACCGATCAACACTGCTAAAAAAGTGTGACTGTTTCCACACTATCCTGTGGAGAAATAATATGCTTTATGGTAACATCCACGATGTGCAACCAACAATAGTATGTTTCTAATTCATCTTCAACAATATGTGTGCCATATTGATGGTCTATACAGTCATGGCTCAGTGATCTTGTGTCTCACCAGTTTATTGGAAGTGACATTACTATCCAATCACTATTCTTTGGGATATATATAACAGTTCGAACATGCCAAGAGCCGCAAGATGAGTCTGAAAAAGATGAACAAACTGCATTTACTCATGTACATGTCCGTCATCCTCGCAAGACAACTCTCTTCTATCCACCAGAGTCTGTAGAGGAAGCTAAACGCTGAGGTGGCAGTATTGAAGCGCAGTTTAGGGAATTGACACAGGTTAATCAAGTTGGACATGTCATGGATAGATGCTGGCATAACGCAGAGGGGGTATCATCCTGTCACGGAAACCCTCAACTCTTGGAATTCTACATATCTCTTCCAACCATTCTAATGATCTCTGTTGATGACCAGGATCCAAGGCAGTGGGACTTTCGAGCCTCTTTCATCCCTACATCCCTAAAGGATGATCAGAATTCTCGGCTGGTATAGGATATTGTAGCTCGGATCGTTCTCATCAACGGAAACCATTTTCAGATATGCTACATGACCTCTACCCCTGATGACAAAGGCTGTGCAATCTATCTCTACGATGGGATGAAGAATAATGGATATGCTACTCATGAGCAAAATGCTACATTGGCGACGCATCTCACTGGAGGAGAAGTCATTAATATACCTGAAAAGTCTGCTCGTACTCAAGCAGTTCTTTATCAACTCCGTGGAGGTCAGATTGCACAGAAGGCTTTCCTTGAGGCGCAGTTAGGTATTGCTGAAAGGGTACATGGCCTTTTCTTTGATGCTCATGACATTAACATCATTCCCGATGCCACATTTACAAGAAACGGTTATCGAGAGCTCACCAATGATGAAATCTGGTGGCGGACGATAGATTTCCAGAAGATTCGAGAGTATTCATCGTTAAAAATTCATACAGAAATCAGTTCTACTGATATTAAAAAAATTCAGCCAAATTTAAAAGCAGGATCGATCATATATGAGCAGTCATATAGTCCTGAAGGATTGTAAAACTCAAAAAAAGCGTTTTTCAATTTCTTCTGATGCTGAATATGGTTCAGAAAGTCCTGCAGCAGAGACCTGGTCCTTGAAAGCTCGACACATCATACCCTCCAGTCAATCTCCTTCTGAACTAGCATCATCAGGATCAAGTGAACCAGACATGATTTTCCAGTGTCGCTGCGGGACAACAGGCAACTCAGATTATTTCACGTCACCAGAGAAAGGCATTTGTTGTGATATTTGTGGATTTTGGTCTCATGTTGCATGTCAACGTGGTCTCAATGGCATGGCACGTCCACCTTTCTTGAACTCTCCCAAGGTCAAGTTCCAATGCCACAGATGCTGTCTCGACACGATCCAGGGGCTCCTGCATGGGCATAGAGAATATACCAAAAGAGAATCGAAGCGACTGTAAGTACAATGCGATTTTGGTTACTGCATCTAGAGGAATTCCGCCCATTCTCGTGGATTATCAGTTCAAATGCGTCTACTGTAAGCGCTTTTTATCATGCTTGTATAGATGGACTCACAGCTGCAATAATAACAGTATTGGAAAAGCAGCTCTCGCAAGAGATGGGCTTTTCTGGTATGTAGTTCGCCTTTTAGATGTGGAAGGAAAGATTTGGACCGTAAAATGGCTGCGCTTCAATTGCTTCATCCAAAGTTCCATCCATATATCTGGAGAAGTAACCCAAATTCATGAGAATGACATCGTTGATGAGCTGTGGCAAGACCATAAAGGCCGTCGAAACATCCGGGTGAGCATCATATTATGTATATAGATGTACATCTTTAACAAGATTCAGTTGGGCAGTTCCAGCATGCATGGGAGATCAAAGAACAAAATATCAGGTGGTATCTCACAAGATGATCAAGCAGCCATGAATTCCTGGTTTAACGACAAGATTCCAGAAGCAAAGCAAAGTCGCCTCAACTGGATTGGTCTGCTTCCAATGGCTCATTGTCGTACTCTCCTTATGGCAAGTCGGCTAAAAGACACACTATTATCCAGATACCGGAAACAGTGGCCTAATCTCTTACAGAAGACATGGAAGTATATGGATGAGCATACGGGTACCAATTTCACTGTCATTGACATTGATCTTGAAGCACTCGAAATTTTGGAGTCCCGATTATTCAGCCAAAGCGAAGAGGCAGGCATAGCGGGTAACCAGCAATGGGGTCTTGATGTAGGATGCCATCAAGACAATTCGTATCCTTACATGTCAGATCATGATGTCGATCATAGAGTTGTAACAGACTCTGAAGTATAAGTAAGATATTGTTCTGCGATTAACAATGTGTGAACTCTGATCCCCAAAGTGTAGCATGGACTGCACTATGTGTATGAGAATGGGACTATTCACGAGCATCAAATGAAAGACCCCCCAAAACGCTCTGCTACTGAGGACCCTAAGGATTACTTCAAACCAATGCCTCGACCAATCCTTAAGAAACGGCGTCGGAAAATCTAATAACTCAGTTTTACCATGATATTGGAACTTGATTACAATTTATCGCACTGGTCTTTAGCTACTTTAGACTTATATTGTCCAAATTCTTCGAAGTCTAGAGTCAATATTTTGAATTCTCTCTGGATTAAAAGTTTTTAAAGCGTAATTGATGTAGGATATACTATTATAACTATCAGAAGAGTATAATAACGATGTACTCTCACAAAACAATGATATGCACACCTGCGTGGTGCCTGCGTGGTGCCTGCGTGGCGTGTGTGGCGGCGTGGTTGGTCAGCGTGGTCATGCGTGGTAAGCCTGCGTGGCTGCGTGGTACGCTAGTGTGGTCACTTTCGTGGTCCAAGGTTAATATCTGCATAAGAAAGCGTAGTGTTCGTATGTTTAGACTGGGTAGTTCCATCGGTTTTCGGGCGGTTCATGCGGACTTTATGCCGGGATTATGTCTATAGCGGTGTACTAGTGTTAGTTAAAGAACTTTGAGTGATCAAAATGGAAAATTAGCCGTCTTTGACAATATTGCCTTCTCTAAATTATAGACGTGTAACTGTATGATACATAAATACCTTGGAAATATAAATCCAAAGCTCGAAAGCTTTTAATTGACTGTCACGAAGTGCACTAACATTTAACATCATTTTGACAAATATCGGATATCACCCTAATTGCGACCTGTACACTGTGGAGGATATGTTAATGATGAGCAGGATATACTCTATTATCATCAAGAAACATGTAAAGTAAAGTCGACTAATAAGTCACTTCAACTAAAAGTTGAACTTGCGTGGCTGCGTGGTCGCGTGGCACGCAAGCATGGTACCACGCAGGTGACCACGCAAAATTTCTAGTGCCCCGAAATCTGCTCTGTGATGGAGAGCTCGCTCGTGTAGTCGGATATGAGAGGTAAGAAAGCCCTTTAATGTTCGATAGCTGTGACTTGGGTATAGTAAGCGATGTATTTCCTATCCTTGAGACTGATATTGGCTGATATGATTACCATATATTAAAAACGTGTTAGGACCTTAAATTGTCGTACTCACATTTGATACATCTATCTTTGTGCTCCTTCTTCCAGTGTGTCTATTGACACAACATAGAAAAGTACTGCACACTTTTGCACCGCATTGTATATTCCTCGCATATAGGTGTCGGCACTAGGTAGAATGCAACGAGAAGAAATTGGTAATATCTAAAGAATGGAAGACTTACCGCAAAGCAAACATTGCGTAGTTTATCGCGCTCCTTCTTGATCGTGTAATGGTTTTGAATGATAGATTTAATATCTCCCCAAGCGCGAGCCATATCCGCTGTATAGTATTTAGTATCCACAATAACACTTTTCTTGTCCAAATAAGCGATAGAGCGAACAACGCAATGGGTGGTTGATCTGTAGGAGGTGTAGAGTATAACAGTGTCGGTGATCAAGGAAATGACGTGCTGCACGCCATGAATCTCAGAAGGTGGGAGAAGTGGCCAGAGACGTAGCAATATCCCTAAAACGTGATTATTGACCATCGCAAAGACTATAGGGAGATTGCAGTATAAAGGACTAGCGCGTACGAAATCCACTGTGTTGGAAAATCAGATCAAAAGTCTGGAATCTGGGAAGGTCGAATACGAATGATCTTGGTAACATATTGTCGCACAAGAGTACACGGAAACCTTACACTCGCCTCGTGTATCATCGCTTCTGCTAAAATCGGAGATTTACATATGATTCGCATGGGGCTCAGACAATAAGGTAATCATCGTCACATCAAACATGCTCAACGTAGTCTTCCAAAACAGAGTTAAAGCAAAGCCTCGCCGTCTCCTCTGGGACCACTTCCAGCGGGAACCTACCGTCCCATCGCGTTTCCTGCGTGGCCAGAATAGATTACAATAGGAACTCAAATTATGGACAGCAACATGGCAACAGGAGCGGCACAATTCGCGCCAAAATTCGACAAGTTGAGGGTGCATTGTGTCATCAGCGGAGATGGTTCTGTAATCTGAGAGGTTTCCGACAAGGGATCGCAGGCACACGGCGGTCGCAGTATTCATAGCCGTTAAATCGAAAACCACCACCGAGTCTGACACGGAACGACTCTTGGAGGTGCATATACAAGTGAAGTGTAGACTCCATGCACGTATCGCCGGCCATAGACCGAGAAAGTCCGCGCGCCTGTTTACAAATCCCTGATCCGATTCTGGATGATAAAAGTCGTCTATATCCCTACAGATGGCTCGAAAACATGCCATAGCCATAATAGTGGAGGGTCTGTTTAACGAGTCTCTATTACTCAAGGGAATTTTGTGGAGGGAAAGGTGGCGTTGAAACACTTCGATCTACGCCAGAAATATCTTAGATCTGTTGGAATTCGAACACGGGAGGGAACGAAAAGAGCAACTCGTTTATACCTATATGTCGACATGGTGGTAAATAGTAAAGCAAGGAAAGGTACGGGTACGGTAAGTAACGGCTCTGCGAAGCCGGTTCATTCCGATGGCTCCTACAGCCACCAGTAACTCTAATAAGATCCTAAAACCTCGTCCAGAGAGGAGACGGAGCCGTTCATTTATTGTTTCTTTAAGCTATTCCATCAAACCCTCTTCATCAACAGAAGTTATCTGCTCCACCATCCTTCCAAGACTTGCTATTGTAGATCCTTCGCTATAACCGGATAAATCAATCAACTGATATCCCCTTATGGTAACTAGGTTCAACCAGCTGCGTACTCACTCGTACCAAGCTCGTACTCTCGGATATGGCACCATTTGCTCCTATGTTAAAGTTTCCTTAGATGATTGTGTTTTTATGATGTTCAGATATGCAATAGATTACACAGGTTTATTTGAATATGACTGTAATTTCTGATATTCAACAAGAACTTCATTCATCATGCTTGTGCTCAAGTGCCCGCCATAATAAGGATTTTAATACTTACTGCTGCAAGTTGTTGGTCACATAAATTATGCAATCATAATATTATCCTGCAAATCTCACACACTAGACATTGGAGGAGCCGTATGCAAAGACTTTTGAAGAATGAATAAACTTGCTATGGTAGATTGAGGATGATTCGGATGAAGCATGACTCTAACGTCTCGTCAGTCGGATATAAGCAGACAAATATGAACTCTTAATTGGTCTTGAATAGTGGCGTGTGATTGTTTCATTCCATGTCGAAACGCTAAACTTTGTATACCGATGAGATGGAAAGTGTTGGACACAACCGAAAACAAGGGCACCAGAAATTTTGCGCGGTCACCTGTGTGGTACCACGCTTGCATGCCACACGACCATGCAGCCATGCAGGTTCAGCCTTTAGTTGAAGTGACTTATTAGTTGACTTTACTTTACATGTTTCTTAATGATAGTAGAGTATATCCTGCTCATCATTAACATGTACTCCACAGTGTACTGGTCGCAATTAGGATGATTTCCGATATTTGTCAAAAATGATGTTAAATGTTAGTGTGCTTCGTGACAGACAATTACAAGCTTTCGAGCTCGAGTTTATGTTTCCAAGGTATGTCTGTATCGTACACTGACATGTCTATAATTAAGAGAAGGTAATATTGTCAAAGATGGCTAATTTTCCATTTTGATTGCTCAAAGTTCTTTAACTAACACTAGTACACAGCTATAGACATAATCCTGACATAAAATCGGCACGAACTGCCCGAAAACCAACAGAACTATTCAGCCTAAACATATGAAGACTACACTTTCTTATGTAGATATAAACCTTGGACCATGCAAGTGACCATGCTGGTGTACCACGCACAACACACACGCCACGCATGCACCATCCACACCATGCAGGCATGCATATCATATTTTGTGAGAAAAGAACTTTGAGCAATCAAAATGGAAAATTAGCCATCTTTGACAATATTACCTTCTCTTAATTATAGACATGTCAGTGTACGATACAGACATACCTTGGAAACATAAACTCGAGCTCGAAAGCTTGTAATTGTCTGTCACGAAGCACACTAACATTTAACATCATTTTTGACAAATATCGGAAATCATCCTAATTGCGACCAGTACACTGTGGAGTACATGTTAATGATGAGCAGGTGACCACGCAAAATTTCTAGTGCCCATGCTAATACGGATGATATCCCACGTTTAGTATAACCGATGTCTATATTAGTCAACCTAACCCTACACGATGATCGAACCTATCGCAGAGTTCGTCCCTCCTTTCCGAGTGCTTTTTCATGATAGTTTTTGATATTCTATGCCCCTACGATGTTGGTCTCCACAGAATGACGTACAATGTACGCAGAAATAGACCTATTTATTTATTTGTTGAATTATTGAACAGCTATTCTTTTACTGACATGAGATTATGTTAGGATGTCTATCATCTTTGTGTGATAGACCTCTTTCTATGTAGAGGGCCTGGAATGCATAGTGAGACGAACATGCAAGGGAGGGTTTCCCTATGATATCAGAACAATATCACTGGCTCCAAATGCGAGCATAATCATATTCTGAAAAGGCATGATATATCTCCATGTTCACATAGCAACGACATTTAGAAGTCAAGGTTTACTTGATGTTGTAGTATTGCGCCGTTGATGAACGCTCAGTGTGACTTCTTGGAGGACAGCCATTCCAAGAAGAGATGTGTTCGTGATAGGGGGGATGATCTTGATAGGAAAGAGCATTAGTCCGCGGAACGACCCATAAAGAGGAGATTACTCACTTTCTTCGTGAAAGACAAAGGGAGAACACATATAGCCATAACCCGACTTGACATAACTAATGACGCGTTCGTTCTCTCGCCATTGGAGCACACAGTGGAAACCCTCGCAGAATCCGATAGATGGAATGACTCGATGGAGGAAAAGCTAGCTACGACAACTGGAAAAATTGTCTACTGCCGTAAACCATCACGCGAGCCGGCCCGAATCGGCCTTCGTCTCCTCTTGTCTACGCTCCCAACAGCTTCAGTCCCCTCTCTCTGATCTAAAACTGACAGTCCGCACCGAAATGAAGCTGAAGAATCTGGCTCTTTACAGCACTAGCTCCGCAAGTATCGGTATTTGGGAAGAAGATTTGAGCCCCCTGATAGTGCATATCCTCGCAGCGGGCATAAAAAAGCTGACATCTCTTCATTGTTGGTCTCTATCGGAAAACAGCAACTGCTTCGGATCACGGCTATAATTCAGCGTACATGCAACCGGCGAGAACGTGGTGCGCCTAGCCAACATTCAGAGTAGGAATCTACCCTATATACCATGTTGAAGGGAAAACGGACGACGATGCCAGCATACTAAGTTTCCGTAAAGTGCAGAAAACCGCCTCGACAAGTTGTTGGATCGTGGATCAAACATGCTCCATCAGTTGGCATCTGTTTGTATCGTGTCTGTGAAGTCAACGATTACTGAAAGAACCTCACATAGCAAGTAGTTGCTACCTCATACACAATGGACGCCGCGGATGATCGATTTACGTGTACTGGGAGATCTGAAAAATTTGCGGACCTTTAGCAGAGGTCGGTGATTGAAGAATCGCAGGCCGATTCACACTGACACCGCAATAGCTGCCGTTCCGTCCAAACAAAAACGTGTCAAAGGGGAAACCGACCGAGAATCGCATTCTACACAGCGATCATCGATGTGGAGTGATATATCACAGGTCGGATAAAGATAAGACAGACATAGTACCTGTTCTGAATTAGCGATTTCGTTCCATGTGGCTAGAATACTCGCCTAATCCTGATACGACATCAATATTGCGTCTCACCATCATTCGACCATTCAGCTTATCCGAAACAAGATAGCTTATAGACTCTCCCACTGAAAGAGTGATACCATGGAGGGTGCGACCGATCAACGTGGTGATGGTTAAGAACAGAATGCTGATATGGCTGTGCAGGCCCATGCGTTTAGGTACGAGTTGTTGATCGATGCAAATGATGAATCTTGGCAACCCATCTATTCTCACCAGATATAAATTCAGCTGACCAAAAAATATTGTGCCGCAGCTATCTGCATGACTCTGTCATACCGGCTATACACAGGTTCCGCAGACTTTCAGACCCTGTGGCCATCCACTTTCCAGACGATAAATTCTATTCGGGGAATTTCTTCTGAATTAAATTAGCTACCTATGAATCATGAATCATTCCTTCTCATGTTAGGTTGAGTAATAGTTAGGGGCTGATAAGAGCACATGACTATCTGGTGGACGAAGAAGCTGAATGACCACTTCAATGCAAAGGGGATGCGCTGATTTGTGCTATGTAGTAGTAATTCATAACAGCTTGTGTTCCTACATCAAACTGCAGTATAGGCGCCGCTGTAGAATGCTAAGACGAGTCTGGAGATCTAGTACTTTGTGAAAAAGGCATCTCTATCTCGCAAGATTCACAGAAATATGGTCACTCGAACCCCACACGTTGACTACCAGGCAATCATGTTAGCAGTTACACTAACAAGATTACGTCGTGATCCCTAGGGGGTCGTAGGAATACATATAGAACCTCTGAAGGTCAACAAGGTTGATAGGGAGATACGAATAAGGTATGCGTTCGAGGGTCGCTTCCGTGATAGGCGATGAAGACAAGAGGTTGTTCAAAGCCATGGCTACATCTTCTCAAGCGACCAATAAGGGAGATATTTATCCTCCTTAAATTGGTCGCCGGGAGAGAGACCCAGGACAAGAATGGGCATCACATTTCCAAGTTCATAATCAGGTCCAGACTTAACCAGCGCTGATAATATAGCATTAGAGCACTTAGAGGATACAGGATGTATTCTGAATCACACTCCACACCCAACTGAATGGGCCGATCACAGGAAAGAGCCGTATTTTTGGAGGAACGTAAGACTGTAGAAGGGCGATGGAAGAATACAGATTTTTGTCCACAGAGTAGGGCATGAACGAGAGATGGTTCGCCAGGTAGAGCAAACATGGCAGAGGATCTATGGGGATAAATCGGGACTATGAGACGAGAGGAGGCCAAATATCTGGAGCAATGTTTCTCGAGCCAAACTACGTATCGGAGCCAAGAAGGACCTACAACCAACAAAAGCCTTGAGGAGTTTTCCGCGTTGGTTTCGGGTTTTAGAGAACAGAGGATCAATCTTCCAGAGCCCCTCCTCAAGCCGGGTTATATCATTCGAGATGGAGGCTTCACAGATGTCAAAGGATGAGAATCGAGATTGCAAGAGTTCAGTAGCATCTACAGAAGGAGAATAAGGGTGTATAGTGTCGAATTGACATTTAGCACAGATATCCTGGATGACGTTCCTAATACAAAACACAAAGATTGACGATAAGATGTGCGTACCATTATCACTTTCCTGGCTTGTGTGAATATACCAAGATGAGAACGAAGCTGAAGTAGAAATGCTTTTCATTGCTATATATCATCCTGATGCGAGGCTGTGAAGGTAGCGACCAATTTTCTCTCGGCGCGAGCCGGTTTGAGCTTTCAAAACGTCTTGATGGCACGTGATCAAATCGTGGCGACGCGTCAAACAGAGGAATCAGAAGGATAATGATGAGAATGAAATAGACTCCTCCAGTTTTTACAGTTGCCATTTTATCGCTTAAATATTGAACGAGTTTTATAAATGCTAACAGGAGCGCCTGAAGAATACTGCGTTTTACTATATTAGCACGTTTGTCTTGTTGTTATTCGGATTTTGAGCTGACATTTTGTGCAGCGCATGCACGTGGGAAGAAGTGCAAGGGAACTTTCAAAGTCTCCTGTATAAGTTTTTAAATCCTCAGCGTCGCAATTTGTGCCGATATTCACTAATGATCAGCGTCTCTTTTGGGTGTGACGACAACATAGATACCTTACTATTGAGTAATGGAATTTCTAAATCACAACCCTGACCTGCTGCATCGGGCAGTCATCTGAAAAGGAAAGGTTGCGCTTGGATATGTTATACACGCGAAGAAGTAAAAACTCGATACATTTACGATCGGCACAATTATGCCCGGCCTGCTTCCGTTCCCCGACTTGCCTCCCACGTCTCCGGTCCCTATCATGAAACAGTGAGTAGGAAAAGTGGACAGAGAATGCACTGTACGCACAGTCCTATTCTTCATTCTCTGATTTTTGATCCTCCTCGTGAACCACTCGTATGCCGTCACAGGAGTGTTTAGCTGATCCGAATTCTCGACTGCGGCAGCAATTATTGGACTCTCGTCTACTAGAGGTCGAAGGAGGACGGAGTTCCCGGGTCTGGTGAAATACACAAGGGACCAGCGCTCGAGATGTGCTTGAGGACCGGGAGGTGGACTGCGCGCGATGGTTGTTAGGTGATAAAGGGAGAGAATTGGAAGTCACATCTTACACGACTCGGTGAATATTAGATCGTAGGATTCCCCCGCTGAACAGTGCCAGTGCATCACCAACATTGCAGATGGCGTATCCCGGAATAGGCTATCAGCGGTTTATCATTAGCTGAATGTAAACAACAGCCTCAATTCACCTTCACATACTGCCACTCCTCATACCCAGGCGGGAGCACCTGCAGCCCTCCAAGTCGGTTATGCAAGAAACTCAAAGAACCGAAATCCGTATGCGCCCCGATAGCCATGCGATCGCTGGTGTAGCCCGCGGGGCTCTTGATTGTCCTAGCCTCGCTCGCGCTGAATTCTTCCTGACTATGTTTCTCCGCAAGAGATCCTTCCGGTAATCCGAGCTTCACACTGAAGATGGCGAGGACCGTGTCGTTGATTTCTACAGACTTGGTGATAAAGGGCTGGATAGTGCTGGACATTCGGGCGTTCACGGTGCTGGGGTACTCTCGTCGTACGGGAGTGGGGTACGCTAGGGCATCGTCTTTGGCGATGTTAATGAATTCGACGGTGTCGGTAACTCCACTGGCATCGACAGCGTTCAAACCGGCAGCTTTATACCTGTATCACTGATTAACGTTAGAATTTTCGGAAGGCATGTGACTCACCCAAAAGACATCCCATCGTCGCCTTGCTCGTACTTCATCTTCTCCTCAATTGGTAGCCTCATAGTCTCTTCGCCCATATCAAACATTCCATCAGCTTCTTCCTCCACACCATGATTCTTCAGACTGTCCAATGAAATCATATCAGTCCACGTGGAGCCATGATTAGAAACTTGTACTCACTACCAAAATCCCAGCTGCGTGGCCGCTCTCCATAATCTCTCAATCTCCCCCTTATCGCCCGCCTTCAGAAGGGCATAGTCGATAACGAGAAGAGGGTGGGTGGGGACGTCGTCCGGAAAAGGTGGGAACTTAGATATAGTCATGATATGATTAAAGAGGATGGCTCCACGGCTTAAAAGGTTTCAAGCACCGGTCACGAGTACCAGCTATGGTGTAAATATGAAGCCACCTGAAAGAATTTGGACGGAGATTTTCCCATTCGAGATATCCTATGGCTTCTATCACCTGATGGGAGCATTACTTGGCGCCCTCAGGAATGCTCAGACTTACGACCTTTGCGTAATGAGAGCACAATCCGCCAATTGTCTCTGATATAGAGGTTCTGAGAAGAGAGTTTGTGACTAGTGGTTATTGTGCGGAGTACGGCCACAGGCAGGAGTGGAAGGAAATTGATTAGTCCCACGATAGAAACGCATTGCATGCCGGCATCGGGCTTTGTTCGTAATACCTGTCTCGAAGCACAGTGCACAGTCCGGAATATTTAGTTGTCCGTGATTTGTCGAAGTTGCAAGAGGTGTCTATGGAATACATGAATACTTGTATATGGAAAGAAAAGCTGCTTACTTTAAAATGGAAGAAGCCATCACAACGCAAGTCGTACGTAGGCTGGCGGATGTAATGTTAGAAATTGTCCGCACGGAAGCAATAACCGAGTACATACCATATGATAGTAATCCTTTGTAAACAAGTCAACGGCGTAGTCGAAATGTAAACCGGAAATTATTTTCTCTTAAAAGACAAGCGTGTGATCCAAAATATTGGCGCGGGTTATGGATGTGGAATACAAACAACTGAGCAATGGAACTGCTGATCCGTCCGACGGCAAAGAGCTGGGCAAAACCTTGACATCAAGCAGAATACCAGAGACCTGAGTGTGCCTTAAAGCTTAATTGATTGCCGTTACATAGGGGAATGATATACCATGGCCAACAAACGGGAGATTTGGGTGAGGTCCTTCGGAAAGGGTACAAGACCCGGGACTCCGGATATGTCCGAAATAAATATGCTGTCTGATCACGTGCACTGATGCACGCTTAATTCCATTTTTCCACCGCAAATTCTGTTCGTGCCAGGTTTGAGCATTATATATTGTTGTCATGGATCTTGAGTATCTGTAAACTCGGTGCATGAGTCAACGCATGCCTACACTCGGCCTTCTCGGTCCTAGCAGTGACTCACACATAATTTTCTTTTGCTTTCTCTATTCTTCTTGCTCATACTAGAATATAATAGAACATTGTAGAATATTCATGACTCGAGCCTTTTAGTATATAAATACCATCTGTAACCTTGTAGAAGAAGGAATCAAGCTACTCATCTTCAAGTCCACTTCATTGTGTGAACTAAGCATCTGATCGGTTACGCCTAGCGCTTGCCAATCTCCTCGCTTCCTGACTACGCCTAGCGCTTGTCAGAAACCTCATCAGTTACGCCTAGCGCTTGCTGAACAACTCGTTGGATACACCAAGCGCTTTCCGACACCAATCCGAAGACTACGCCTAGCGCTTGTCTTCATCTACAGCCCATAATAGCTCCGCGCTCACCGGCTGCTTCCTACAGTAACTGCTTCGCACTTACTGACCCCTTTACCTCGCAAACTGGACCTCTCAGGTCTCCTCACGAACCCTTGCCGGAATCTATTCTATTCCCTAACGACATACATCTCTATAACATATCCTACCTCGCTTCGATCATCACTTGTCGCCCCTCACTCTCATATCCTGATTTCGGCAGATTCCTAACAATTGTTGTGAAAAACGGGGGATGAATAGATCAGTTCGTTCCCAGTTAGTACATGCGCGGTGTCAGACCAATAGTATTGCGCTTGGCTGAGCTCTGCAAACGCATGCAGATGTACACTACTGTACCTACTTATATACTAAATGCTAATATACTAGAATGTTCTACAACTTTCCTAATATTTCTCTCTTAATCAGCAAGTTCGGCATGATGCCGGATTGCCATCATCTCGGCTCAACTCTCAAATCCCAACATATATTCCTCTAGGAGAACTCTCCTACTCATAAACAGCTCTATATACATTTATCTAATTTTTCACACCATGAAAAAGGAATGCTCGCTTATGTCGGTTCTTCAGTTTCTTGGTTACGAACAACCGGCGCATCATTGAACACTGGAAAGATTTCGATGGTATCTCCCGTCAAATGTCTGGGCTGTAGTCAACTTAACACAACGACAAACACTTTCTAGAAATATCCCTGCCTCCACTTCCCTCTGAAGCCTTATCGTGTTTGTCTTCGGGGCAGCGATCTCTCAGCGAATTCATTTTCGTTAAAGTCTCCCTACACTCTTTACCAATTTCTAGAGCTCCTTGTCATGGCAGGATTCCATGACTTCGGGCAGCGTGATGCCGGGTTGAACCATCTACGGAGGAACGATGATTGTATGCTTGTCATTCCATCACACAAACTTTGGCGATTAAATATTTTTATAGACTGTTCTACCGGGGGATTCTATATTTCGCCTTCAAAGGGAGTTATCATTAACTCCCTCGAACCTACGAACATTACCTGGGGACCGTCATGCCTGGATGCGAACGCGGTCGACATACATCTATACGCCCCTTCCATTTCGAAACCGAGGATACACGTTTGGGAGCAAGTGGAGAATGCGAAGGGATCGTACGAAGCAATACTCAAGCCTCGGTGGTGGAATTCCTCAAGCACGATACAGCTCCAGCTCGTCATTCTACCAACGGGGAAACCCCCTTTTCTCGCTATTCTTCCCGCAGGACCTCTGTGGAACGCAACGTATGAACAACCGAGGTCGGGTACGCCGGACAGTGCGGACACCTCCAAACCAGATTCTGGAAGTGAAGTCGTCGGCTCAGTTTCAAACTCCAAGACTATCTCTGCGTGGCAGATAGCTGCCGCAGTTGTTGCTCCTATCGCGTTCATTGCTTTGTGCATAGCGGCGTGGCTGATATGGAGACGCAAGAAAGCGCGGAAGGAGCGGAAGACGTGGCCTGAGGCAGTGGATAAGAGAATGTCGACCATCAATGATGACTGGCCGAGTGTGACCGCTGCCGGGGCATCAGTGGCTGTTCGGAGTAGCTTAGTTGGAACGCCTACTCGATCGAATCTGGGAAATCGGCTGAGTTCCAGTTTCTATGCTGGTCCTGGCCAAGCAGGAGTCGGGGCTGGGTTGTATCGCTATAAGAATGCAGAGGATGGTACATCTTCGTCATCTTCGCATCACGAGGATTCGTTTGCGGTGGGTACGGGAGAGTCGAGATTCTTGAACGTAGAAGCTGGAGATCCCGAGATTTTAACACCAGAAATTAATAGGGCGGGAGTTAGTGATGGGGTAAGCTGGTGGGCTACCTCCGGGAAAGGTTAGTAAGGAGAATTTCTTTCTTGTCCATCTGCTGAAGTCAGTTTTTCTGCAGATTCACATGTTGGTCGTATTTTAAGAGCACCCTCGAGGGCCTACGGCCATGATGAAAATAGTGGAGAATCTTATCGTGAGATGATGATTGGTGTCGACCATACTCAGACGATGGGACCTGATAATATGATGCGTGCCTACGCGTATCAAGGGTGAGAGGCCATTCTTTGATCCGTCGGTGATGGGAAGTTGTACTCCCTCGATGGGAATCTTATATTGGACCATGTTGCATGGCGCCGGGGAGAGGGGCTCTCCCGTTACTGCCTTAGATGGTGATTAGAAGGTTTAGTCTTCACTGCTCATACTCCATTTACAATATGTATTATAGCAAGGAATAAATTAAGATAACTGCTTTTCATAGAGGTCTTATAACCATAAATGTGCCTATGTGCGACTGGCTCGTAACCATCCTTCTCAGACGCGCTCACTCACTTCAATCTGACAAAATTTTGTTGTAGTCGCTTTGCTGCTGGACATGCTAGAAGGAGATGAGATGTTCTATGGTTAACATCTTTTTTGCTGTGCACGGTGAATAGACACATAGCTTGCTTTGTATGTATTAACTTATTCTTAAGACACGGGGACGCACAATCTATCGTCAAGAACATTTCTGCTTTCTACTTGAAACATATATCAACAATCGATACTAAATAGTAAAAATGATTGTGTACTACTCACGATGGTGCCGACTCTCCCAGAAATATTAACACCAGTACGAAAGCTGAACTGCAACATAGGATTGGATCTTGTCACACGCACTGGACAAAAATTAGAGTATTTTTGCTTATGAATATGGAAAAAATACTGAAAGTAGTTGTGACTTTACTGTTTTATACCAATCTTACAAAATACAATCAAATGTTCTAAATATGTATATCATCGTTTCTGCAAAAATAACAAAAAGAAACATTGTATTTTTTTCGTGTATTTATAGGTAAAATTAATTTCAATTATTGTGCAGTGACGAGGACTGTGAGAAAAATCGTCATATTCGCCTGCCCGAAAAAATTTAGGAATTGATGAGTTCGGGACGAGATGCCAAAGGTCGCTTCAAATTCAAGCGGAGTTTGCTTTGATCAATCTTCGTTGCGTTGTCGTACTTTTCGTTGGCTTTCCGCGAAGCATTCACCAAGGCAGGCTTGTCATACCAGAACAAAGCGTAATTGAGCTGCTCGATACTCCTTGGATGTACTCTGCTCGTCATGCGGTGGGCTACTAATGATCCGTGGCGAATGTGCGAAAGCATCACACAAGCCACCACAATTACGGAGCTAATCGTCGTGAGGGAAACAAAGGAGGTACACGTGAATCGTCAAATTCGACCTTATGATTATCACTCATCACTTTGTTAAGGTGAGCATTTTCGTGGAAATATCTTTTCTACGGCTTTGCCGTAGGCATCCGGACTACCAGGAGGGTTAAAGGCCTTCATCATTAACGGTCTCTGCAGCAGCGTCTTTTCTGTTCGCTTAGTTGTGAAGTTGTGAAGTCAAAATGGCAAAATTATCGAAGCCTCGCTTGGGCAACTTGTCTGTCGTTCCTTCTCAGTCGCCCTCGGTATCGCTTAGCGTGGTCAGTTACTGATCTGTAATACACCTCCGGGAATTTACCGCCGCGTTTTGAAAGTATGTCCGAGGATATACCGTGGCCTGTAGCATTGTTCCACTGGCTCCACTCTGGTACACATCCTTTCCCATATCTAGTATCCATGATCTAAAGCTTTGCCACGTTCTCAAGATGGATAGATGGCTCGGCTCAGGGAATTATCATAGAGCCGTGGCGGAAACACCTATCAGGGGAATGCAGCCTCATTAAAGATTTTCACACGTCGGGTCACGGGCTCTTCCTCCTGTCTTATCATGTTAGACCCGAGCGATTCTCAGAACAGGCGCTAGTACCATGATACAGTTCAACGATAGTGCCGTGGTACCGTGTACCTTCCCCTGCGTCTTATGTGGGGGGCTGTGGGACGGTACTACAAGAGCTACTGGCTGCGGCGAAAATCGTAAAGTAAACGAAATTGCACAACGTAGGGAACATTTTCAGAAACGGTGTGAGGAGGGCTGATGGTCAGTACAGCTTTTTACCAATTATTTGAATGCGTCTTGACGGGATGTCCCTAGTTTCAGGAAAAGGATGAACCTATAAGAATAGCTTCCTGTCGTTAAGCATGAAGATGTTAGTTTCTTTAATACTGTCCCATCTGTGTCTTTCCTGACGGCTTCTTCGTTTACAGACTTGGTAGCGAAGAAGGCAAGCCTGCACCAGAGAGCCCCTTGTCACACAACAATGCCATTCGTAGTCGATCGCCGCATCGGACGAACCCCGGGCATGATGACGTTAGGTTGGGGCTGAAACTGAAAGCGCTGTGTAGCGACATGCGGTTGGGGTTGTGTCGGTGTGGCGGCGGGAGCGGCACATACTTCGGTGCCGCTGATGCCACCACTTTACTCCTCTAAGCGATATCCGGCCTGTGGAAGTGAGGATTTTTGGGCAGTTCGATGACGAATTGAGCGGAGATACAGTTTCGTAATGCGGAACTGTCCCAACAGCGAGACGTATGCTACGGTATGCCAACATACACGACTGTGGTAAACGTAACACTCATTTATCGGAGTAGCTAACAAAGCCCTGAATAACCTGCCAAATCGTGGTGCTCTGTCATCACTTGCGTTTTCGAGTTTAGCGCCATGTCGGCCCCAACGCTTACACCTATGCGTGTCACCGAGGACCGTCACTGCCAGCAGGGCGGCTAAGACAACTGTTTTCTCAGGGAAGCTTGCACGATGTTGAATGTCTCGGGCATCTACACCGAATCGTGATAGTCACTAGATCTCTTTCGCTGAGTACGACGAGGATGATCTTCTTGACCTGTCGGCAACACCAGAGCTCCTTCATATGGAGAATGGAATAGCTTCGAATCTTTCGCGCGAACGATATTCATCAGTATCAGGTCCTCCCCATCTATATGCGTCGTCGACTCTTCGTCTTCTTACCACATTCGACCTATTGCAACGCAATAAACGGCTTTTAGCCAGACCTCTCATGGTTCCCGTGTAGTGACTACTCGAGCTTCTGTCTTTCGGCATATCCGGGAACAAAGGCACTCGATCCGAGGGAAAGGGGTAGCCCCCCGGTTTATTCCCTAGAAGCGGGGACCTAGGTGGCGCTGTTATCCATAATTGGCAACTCTTCCTCACGATACGGACCGGTTGGCGGTCGCGAAATTTTTTTTCGCGGGGATGGTGAAGGTCAGCGATTGGCCAGGGTGTTAATTGGGCTCTTAGGGAAGCATCTTCGAGCTTGTGAACCTGTTTCGAGGGGTTTCTATATGTGTGAGCCCATGGGAGCGCTGGGGCAGATCCGGGACGAAGTCGAGACCCTCCCATACGGCGGATTTGATCCCCGAGGGACGACGGATGCTATACGGACGTTTCAAAAACAGGGCAAGAGTCGAGTCCTCAGTTTATTTTAGACCTTACCAGGAAGACGAGGGCTACAAGAGATGTGGCGGTCAAGGTAGAATCTACGGCGACCAGAAGTGCTTCAATTGCTGAGGATATACTGCAGGTTCTGGCTCGTTTGACCGACATACTGAAGCGGACATGTGCGCGCATTCTTGATGACATTTTTTGTTTTACTAAATTGAACGTTCAATAGCCCGTTAAACCCCAGCTAGTTAGTAAATTTCTATATTCGATATCAGAAAAACGTCCATATTCACCGTGCGCTTGTATCAATCAAGAAATTGTAACATGTGCAAGGGGCGGCATACAGTTCAAGGTCGAGTTGGGACCGGAAAACGCCGCCACAGCCTCCTTAAAATTTAACATCCACTGAGTTGTTCTCACGGCTACACAGAGTTCTTTAAAGATCGCCTCCATTACCAACATTCGTCGACTGGAACCTTCGTTTCTCGTACGTCCAGTCTATCTGGCATCAACCTAAAGTGAGATCGGCTAACGCTCTTTTCTAGGAAATTGGCACCAACAGCAACAACATGGATAATGTTGCCTTCCCCACTGCAACAACGGATACTCTGGGACCCCAATTCATTCATGATCTTCCCGTCGAACTACTCTACGAAATATTTCTTTGGGCTGTACAGGATAATCCTGACATACACGTCATCCAGTCTCCATGGGCTCTCAGTCATGTCTGTCAGCAATGGAGGCATGTCGCGACTTCCTTCCCGTGTCTATGGTCGACCATACACGTAGGACTGACGCAAGAGTCGCCGCGTTATTGTTTCTCTATCAAAAATACCGAGGGACTCGGAACCGCGCTCCGACGGTCTGGAACCACAGCCCTGACGCTCAGGGTGGAGTTTCCCGATCGTGGACTCACAGCAGGCCATTCGCGCCTACACGACTTGCTCAAAACTCTGGCGTCGGCTTCACGTCGCTGGAAAAGCATCAAAATGAAAGCTCCCATTTCTGCGTTCCATGAGCTCTTCGAAGGTGTTATTTTGGGGGCGCTTCCGCTCCTTCAGTCAATTCATTTTGAAGTAACTTCCGACTCTTATTGGGGTGTTACTCCAATGACGGCTCGTCTGGCTGCTACTTTTGAAACGGCACCAAACCTTCTTTCCGCGACTCTCCTCCCATTCTTTGCCATCCGTTTACCTTCATCAGAGCTTAAAGAGCTTACAACCAAGGACCTAACACAGAACGAGTTGTCGTCGATTATCCACGACCTTCCTCACCTCGAAATCCTGAATATAGCTGGTTTGAGAGCCTGGCATGCCATCGGATGGGCCCCCACACCTCTAGTTCATACGGCTTTGAGCCAAATTGAGATCGAGAGCACACAAGATCTCTCTCATTTCACCCTCCCAGCGCTTACCCATCTCAGGCTTTTGAAGCCGTCCTGTTCATCGCCACAAAGTCCGGACTGGAGGACTAACTTCTCGTTGGACGTACTTAAGCGGTTTGTCCTTCGTTCGGGGTGCTCCATCCGTTATCTTCATCTTCCTATTCACGAAGTTGGGCCCGATGTGACCGGTATCCTGTCTCTCCTCGCCGACACCACGAATCTTCGTGTTGATGTTAGGAATCCTTCTGTGTACGGGGATCTCCTGAAGACACTCCGAAGCAGAGAGACGTTGCTACTTCCCAAACTAAAAACTCTCGAGTTTTTCGGAGTAGAGATGTCAGAGGGGCTTTTGGAGAACGTTTTAGGGCTTGTTCAGTATCGATTGAATCATCCAGTGCTGCAACGAATAAAGAAAGTCTATGTCGAGAAGTGGTCGTTCGTATATGGGAATAGCCATGGCCATTGCGATAAAACCCCTGGGTGGCTACGGGCGCCAGAAGATAACGCGTTTAAGCTAGTACGTACACAGTCTTCGGAGTAGACCTTTTTATTCACATTTCAACAGGAAGGACCAGGCGGTACTTACCTCATTGAACATTTCGATACCTGTTCAGCTAGAAAATGCTGTGATGGTCGTCCAAGGATAGAAGCGTCAATCTGATCAACATTATATGGTCCTGAGATTAATGCGCCTGCCGTGCTTAGCGCCGCGATTCAACACCAGGTTGTCGTCGCCATTTGAACGCGATTTTGGTCACGAATGTCGTTTGTGAAGTGCCTTCGGACCGATGTTTCTTTTAATCAAAAAACCAGTTTCTTACCCCATTACGGAAACAATTTCATACAAAATCAAGGGTCCAGGTCGGAAGATCAACTTTCGGACCCACGTTAATCGCGACATCAGGCTTGCGTAACAAACGACATTCAGGATCAAAATCGCGTTCACCTTCCGTTCATTTCTCTCTCTTGGTCTCACCCACCTCCTACTTTGAACTGTCTGATATTGCTTCAGCCATCAAATCGATTGTGAGCGTATTTTTGTCCGCCCCGCTCTATATATACTGACGGCCGCCTGGCTTTGACTTTAGTTATAAGACATATTAGCCATTAACTCAAATTCACTCTGACGGTGACCTGCAATGTCAGTACAGTCATCTGGGCCTCCGATAAACCGCCTACCAATCGAGATACTCTTTGAAATATTTGATTGGGCTCTCGTCGACGCTCTGTCCGACAATCGGTCCGCTGTCCAATGTCCTTGGACACTCGGCCACGTCTGCTTGCGATGGCGACAAACAGCCCACTCATTTCCCTCCCTCTGGTCCAAACTTCGCATCCACATCACCGAAAGTTCCTCATTCATTCGCCTCGGCAGGCTAACACCTGTTTCACCTCATGGATCCATTCGTTTCACGGCAGGTCTCGACTACGCATTGAGCCGCTCTGGGTCCTCTCCACTATCCTTTCGTGTCGAATTTTCGGATTGGGAGGTTTACTCCCAAGAATTACTTAAACGGCTAGTCTCGCTCTCCCATCGATGGGAGGACATCATCATAATCGCACCCGCAAGCACTTTCAATACCCTCTTTGAATTGCTCGGCAGCGCCCAACTTCCTCTCGTCCAATCCATTCACTTCCAGTCATCATCACAATTCTATTGGGACGACATGCCGGCTAAAGATAGATGCACCGCCTTCCAAACCGCACCGAAGCTTCGTTCAGCGATCCTCAATCCAGTCCTGATGTTGCGGCTACCGTCGTCGCGCATAACAGAATTAAGCATAAGCTATCCTGAGCCTGAGGATATCCCTATTATTCTTAACCAGCTGCCTTACCTGGAATCTTTCAGGCTTTCCCACTTCACACCTTGGGATATCGACAACCCACTCCCGACGCTCCATACTGCACTACGAAAAGTTGAACTACCCTCCCTTGACCACCTGGCGTTCTTCACGCTCCCTTTACTCAAATATCTCTGCATCTCTACCATTACTCAGTCATGGAACCGTGAAATAGTCGCTTCGTTTCTTCATCGTTCATCATGTGCCATCCTTCACCTACAAATATCCCTAAGAGGAAACCTTGGTCGGAACGCTCAAGCTGTCCTCTCTCTATTTCACTACGTCACGCATCTCGGTATCGACATAGAAGGATATCGAGATCTTTTCGATAGCCTTCGAAAAGATTCAGCGTTGCTCCCCAACTTAGAAAGGCTTCAACTCCTCGGAGATCGCGTGAATGACTGTAATCTGAGGGATGTGCTTACACTGGGAGACGCGCGTTCGAAGACACTTCGCGTTATTGATATTGGGGCATGTTTTCGCGTAGAGCCAACGGAGAACGAGGACCGTCTTGAGATAGACAGACGACTCATAGATGCAGGACTTCGGGTCAGTCTTGTCGTGAGGGAGTGAGTATTTTATTACCTGCCACAGGCGCTTGGTCCTCAATAATCTTATCGTTCTAGGAAACACCGGTGCGATACCTTTTTTTGTATCAATCATGACCACCGATGCGTTGTGATGTAGGTTCGCTATCATATACCTGCAGTTATCCTGTTATATACACCACTGGCCGCAAAATTCTAACAACCCATGTATCTCCGCAAGGCCGGTCTTAGTTACCTCTTTTGCCTCGGTAGGAGTGGTAGTCGCTAATAATAACATTCTGTCTACTGTGCATCTTGAGAACTGCTGCGCGATTTTACCGGCTCAATACAAATTTGGAACGGGCACGGGCATCGATAGCCGATATACAACAATAGTTTCTGCGTTTGCCTTATTGCGCATAACGTGACGTCTTGTTATGGATGTCAAGTATCCGCTGATTCGGTGCATGAGTCAACACATGCCTATATTCGGTCTGATGATGATGATGATGATGATGATCTGAATTGGTGACCCGCAAGACGCTTCGTGACGGGCGAACAGGCGGGGGTATAATGCTCATTGTTATGTACGTCTACACCACTACTCGTTGTAATCACTACGTTGTAATACTAATCTACTGGTTCAACTCTATGGGATGTGTAACTCTCGGTTAAGTTCTACGTTGCTTTTTGTGTTCTCGTTGGGTGTTTTCCATTTTGGTACTAGCAGTGACTTGCGCCTATTTTCTCTTACTTTCACTATTCTTCTTTCTCATACTAGAATATAATAGAACATTGTAGGATATCAATGACTTGAGCCCTTTAATATATAAATACCGTCTGTAACATTGCCTTAAAAAATCGAACGTATCTACTACGTCACATTACACCTTCACTGCGTGAACCCTCAGCTACGCCTAGCGCTTTCTGAACAACCCGTTGGATATACCAAGTGCTTTCCGACACCAATCCGAAGACTACGCTTAGCGCTTGTCTTCACCTATGTCCCGTAATTGCTTCGTGCTTACAGGCTTTCTATACCGGTAATTGCTTCGCGCTCACTGTCCCCGCTTACCCCGAAAACGGCACCTCTCAAGTCACCTCATGAACCCTCGCTGAAATCCATTCTATTCCCTAACGACATATATCCTTATAATACATGCTACCTAGCTTTGATCATCCCTTCTCGCGTCACCAGCGACTGCTCTTTAAGGATATTTTTCGCTGACCAGGCCTCGTCTTCGTTCCAAGTCAACGAATGGGTCTTTAAGGACGGACATATTACGCGGAACATTTTATGGCAATGTGCTGTTGCTCGCGCAATACAGCATCTAAATACCCTGGGAACATAGTATGGATAAATTCACGGCATGTTTGCGTCTTGCAAGCCCCATCGCCTTCAATGGTCTACATACTATCGTCACTTTCTGACCTTCTTGAGCTGTTGCTAGAGATATCTTTTCAGTCGCAGTTGGAGGCATTCTAAAACATGTAATAATGAAGATCGTCGCATCCTCGATGTGTCTTGTGTCCATTTCGCACTTTGCGGACTCATTCACTCATTCACATTTCTCATTTGCGTTCAAATACACGAATTATATAAAGCACCGACTGTCTTTCTCTAACTCTAACGGTTCAGATTTAAAAAATGCATCGCACAATTAGTTCAAAAACCTCCCCGATTTCGTTGCCGGAAAAACATATACTCCTGGTAGCATTCCTCTTTTAAAAACTGGCTGTCACCTTCTTAAGTGGGAATTCAGACAAATACTGGTCAATAGACCATGATACAAGCAAAGGAGAGGTAATTGGGACTTTTTGCTTCAACACTATTTTCCAGCCGAACCAAGCAGTCCATACATCTCGCGGACTGGTCGCTGTTAGAGGTTGGGCATGCACAGTTGATCCACCAAAGCCTTAGCTTAGCAGGTATAAAGAGCAGTGTCGCTGTCAATGTCGTTCCCTTTCCTATTCATAGCTGCCAAAGGCGTTCAATGCGACTACGCTATGTGCCCTTATTCCTAGAGAAAAGGAATGCACCTGATTAACTCTATCGCAAAATCTTACGTAGTTTATCTTCAGCTACGATTTGCCCTTCAGTCATCTATATGCACAGGTGAAAATTGGGAGCAAATTGAAATCTGAGATCCTTCGCGATGAACTAGAGATGGTATGCACAGCTCTGAGCAGGTTCCTTCTTTATTATTGGAATACACAGTCTAAGTATGGCGCGTCTATTCCGGGTAAATGACAACCTGGTGAGCCAATTCCTCTCGAATCCGTCATTCTAATGAATACCCTCTGTGTGGTTGTCATTCTGATATTGATAGTCATCTGGAGGTTCTGAAGCACCTGGTCAGATTCGCACCCGACCCTCTGGTCAATGGAACGTGGGTCTATGAAAAGTTATGGAGTGAATAGCCTCCACGCCGCCCTTGAACAAGCTTCTGAAAATGTAGTTGTACGACATCTTAGGGTCTTGGCTTTTTATGATTCCAGACTATCATAAAAGCTATAGAGAGAATGGACGGCCCTGTCAGCATAGCGAATTTTGTGGCATATTGCACCCTGTTATTGAACATTGAATGAAAGAACTCATGATTAAATGAGACGCGCATGATAAGAGGAAAGAATTGACCAAATGATACAACATATCAATGTTGTCAGCCGAAGTCGAAAGGTGAAATAGTAGTTTAGATTACCTCTAAACCTTTCCTATTGTTATTCTAGACAATTTTAGTAGTCGCAAAATACGCAGATGATGGCAGTTAAAAATCGATCCTTGGTCCATCGCGACCAAGTGAGAAATTGGATACGTTAAAAAAAGAGCCGGAATTGAAGGAAAAAACAACCAGGGCCGCGGAATTTCGATGTTATAGCATTCAAGAACTTTGGCACGCCCAGTCAAAGATTGAAGTTGAATGTAATGCCGCTTATTATAGAGCGTATATTTGTCCTGATTTTTAGATCATGGTATTCGCCGTCGATGGGCTACTTCCCAATAATGCCAAAAGCGATGACCGTGTTGGGCCAAGTCCATAATCCATCCAAAAACAAACAGTCCCATAGAGTCGAAACTTATATACCTTGTCTACTGATGGTACATGACAACGTGTAATATCTCAGATTGCTTTGGCGGGGTTTCATCTGATGATGCTATCGTGCACTTGAAAGGGGTACGGTCTGCCAAGCGGATTGGAGATGAGAAAGCACAAACCTGCTAGTACGACAGCAGGCGTCACGCGCGTGTCCTGTCATTGTTTCATGCTAACTGCAACACCATATGAGCAAAGAGGGAGCACGTACAATAGCGGACGTTTCATAGGATATGAAGGGTCCAGGATGTATGGAAAGCTTTCTGTCACACGACGATCTATTAGAATTGTTTAGAATATCTGGCAGATGTATTGAATGTACGTGATAATTCTTAAATATATCCCTGAAGTCTGCAGCACAATCATGCCTGAGTATGAAGAAGACCGAGATTCAACTTACACTTGGTTATGTGAGGAACGTCATTAGGGTCGCTGTAAATTTTAACGTATCGCTTAACAGAGGCTCCGGATGCTAATGTCTTCGCAAGATTCTCTTTCTTTAAAACATGTATCAGTGAAAGGCTTCCTGATATTGATGGTGGACCTTAAAAGCCAGCAGCGCCAGAAGCAGAATCGCATCGACTATGATCAAATTAGTGGGTCCCGAAAAATGTGGAGATAGCACTACATACGTCATCAAGTATGGTATCCAAGATGCATGCTGGACAATTATATTTAATTGTTTGATACTCTAAGATATAGAACCACCTACCGACTACCTCCGGCATCCGCAATGAAGAACTCGGGTTCTTTCTCCGTCCCTAACGAGCGCCCTGTAGTCATACAAATTTACATTTGCCTGAAATTCAACGTCATGGCCTACCTGATTCAGCGACGAAATGATGTTCCTCGACTACAATGGTCCTGATTCTTGCCCGTGCGATATCCGCCGAAAACGCAGTCAAGCCACAATCATCAGCATAACCAACGTATTCACATCACGTCGGCACGTAATCGTTCTTCGTAACCCTCGACACATCATCTAGGAAGATATTTCAATGAGTTCCAGCCTTGACAACGTGACAGCCGCAGGGACCCACAATCCAGAGCAATCCTGCAGGTGTATCTCACGAGAGTGTAAAACATCTTGTACTGCAGGGTCGGTCCACAGACAGAGGATATCACCCACGAATGCTTCTAGCACCTGCATAGGGTAGTTCCTGATGAGGTCTCGACCTTGGAGCCCATCCAGTAAGCTGGAGAAGATCCCCACTTAGCGTTGATATCCACCCGCTGCCTACCCGTACGCAGATGTCTCACGCTTCGGGACTTAGAGAGAGGATCTAGCTGGAAGGAGTCTTGTATGCGAGCAAAGGTGATAGTCGCAAATTTAATAGTCCGTGTTCTCTTCCCAGGGATATTGAGACTACGTTCTGTGAATCGCCGATTGAGTGCGATACAAAACGGACAGTGGAGTTCAGAAATAATTACTGTCAAGAGCGGACACCCAACTTCCACACACTTCCCCTGTAAAAATCATACCTGCCCCGACATTAACTGGATAAGAAGAGAAAGAGAGCATGAAGCCCATAGGATTTGATCGAATTTTGACATCGAATGGCAATTGAACCTTGAGGCTTTCCTATTAAAGCATTACCTAGAACGGAAGAGAAAATTTTCAAAGTAAACAGAGATTATCAGAGCGCGAATGATCATTTTGATGTGCCTAGGCTCAGGGAACCATATATCCCACTGAGTGCAAGAGCTCAGCCAGGGCGCGTGTTTCGCGTGGCAAATTAAAGTCGACTTAGTATTTTGATCCGGACCGGTGTCGAACCGGCGTCACTTCAATGCCCAGTCAATGCCTTTGCGTCATAACTAAGTCACATTCACCTCGTCTGCCCTGATGCAGTGTTTAATTCATTTTCCGTCATTTTGCTGTCCATGTGCAACGACCAGGTATGTTCCTCTTCCAAAACAGTCGAGTCACATTTGAAGACTCTGCAAACCTGTCATAAAAAACTTCAAGGTACACGTTTATTCCGCATGAAACCAGAGATGTTGTATGTGACTGCCCCTTTCTCCCTTGGCAGCCCTTAGCTTCTGAGTTATAATCATATCAATAGAGAGTGCAGGCAGGGCAATCATCACCATCAGTCATACTAATTCATGATCAGGATAGGTACAAGCCTTCCACCCAACATAGGCGCCGTTTCTTTCTTCTGTTCACCAAGAACAGATGGCGTTTCTTCGTCCGACAGACACGCTATGCTTGCCTCCGAGGTCATCACTTATTCCTCTCATTTGTGATCGAATTTCCCTAACATGCCTGTTCATTTAGTTATGAAGTATCAGAGCTTTCAGTGGGCTCTAATCCGATACATCCCTCTAGCTTAAGTCTTCCGTCTCCAATAGCCTCTACGGCAGCTGCGCGACGGCAATACCTCGCTGGGTTATCCAAGTAATCCTTCCTTCGCGACCTTATCCTATCGAGCACTGACATATCATCATAGCAATGCAGAGAATTTCGTTAATACGTCGGTCGGAGATGTATACCTCGCGCCCCCGTTGGCTGAGGACACCATTTCTTCCATACAACCTACGCTGTTAGCACTTTTATGCTCCCATTTTCCCTAGGTATACTGAACTGATAGTTAACAGCTACAATGTGGCATCAAGATTTACTGAACGCGTCACTTATTTATTTCGCCCGCTCTCTCCCAATACGATGGTTCTCGTCCCCCCCGACTTACGTCCTCAGTACCACATTTCTGTAGGCTCGAACTGTTTTATACCTAGCTCGTATATCACCAGTGAGCGAGGTGTCGGTGTTGCTCGATAACGATCTTATAATTGCTTCCGCAGCGGTCAGGCGCGGGGGGTCCGAGAACGACGAGTTTGTAGCAGAATTTGAGTGAGTGGTCTCTTCTTGTTTGATGTTATCATAATCAATGAAAACGATAGGATGGGCAAATCGAAGCTGCCAGAGTCGCTTTACATTCGAGGCGAAGAACATCTCATCAAGCAGGTCATAAAAACATGCAAGTCGTTGAATCTTGGGAGGAATGTTAGTTGGAAAGATCGCCAGGTTTGGAGAATATCATGAATTCTTTTTCTAGCCACGTTTCTCACCATTATATAGTTATTCTACAATAACCACCAAGAGTGGACTCTGAAGGTACGCCTAATGACTCCCCCTGTCCGAGATACCCTTATTCTCATGTGTATGTTCCGCAGAATATGGAATGGAACCTCTCAGAAGATACCAAAATCGTAAGCATGCTCCTTTCTTCCCCTTAGTTCCACCGGTAGCCATTCCTTTTATAGTGTACAACATCATCTCGTACTTCGAGAGCACTGAAAATGTTATATGCAAAGTTCACGCCTCGTCGCGGCCATAAGCCCGCCCAGTTGGAAGTGACACCAGAGGGACAGGAACTATTTGACGATATTCTACTTTCGGTCCTGATACTGGAGCGGAGGAGATTGATGCTGGATTCCACTAATTATTAAGCTTAGGTCGGGTCTGTACAAACTCGTAGCTTTACAAAGAATGGATGGAAGAGGAGAAAGACAGAGCTGGCATCGCTTTGATAATAAGTTGCTGCATAATCCTACCCTGTAGAGTATAGAATGTTGTTCCATTTTTAGCTCCTTTGGAATCCTTATCGAGTTCTTGTTTTGGAATTTCAATTTTCTGAGTAAATTAGGGAGGGTAGTGGACTTCTCGGTACGCCTGGAACACATGTGTTCTACACCAATCACTCCATGTTGTCGTGTTCAGTCGCGTCGAGATCGCATGACGTTACGCGTCCAATATGATCCTTTGGACACAGTAAACAAATGTTATCTCCATCTTTCCTTTCTTCCCATCACCCTCTGATGCATTATCTTTCGAGCGTAACCTCTCTGTCCAACACACGTCACATGCCATGTAGGGAGCTATTTTGACGTGCACCCATCCCTCCCCTTTAGTTCCTGTCCTACGATTGAGGCCTTAGAATGTGGTTACCAACCTCGTTTACTGTACCTCCTAGCGGACAAGAAAGCAAATTCAGACTCAATCATCTTAGCTTGGCTTACGATTACGTTGCTTCCTTAGAATTCAACACAAACACGAGAATGCGTGGAAAATAAATCAATGTTTTTTCTTCATATGAAGTAACGACTTTTGCTGATACAGGCGAAAACAGAACATCACGTCGCTTTAGCTGGGTTTTCGAAGAGACTGAGTCTACTGAGCTTTCGTGATGAATCTGCATATCCCAGAATATCGGAAGGGAAACAAGCACCCTGTGATCTCTAATACGTGCATCCAGAATGCGCTTTAGGGACCCTGGGAAATAGATGTTCCAGCCCGCCGGTTGCCAAGTGCCCGTTCGAACCTGCTGTCACACGAGCTTTCATATTCCTTCAAGACGAGAAGTGAACACAAACAGATATACTATCTTCGCAATGTCAGTAAGGCACATCTCAATGGAAAACAACAGATCTTGCATGCATCTTCTTTTTTCACTTGCTCACCGAGTGCGTACGTCCATTTTCTGACATTATGCATATTTTAAAGATTTATTTTGGGTTGAAAAATGTACACACCTTACCGATGGCTTCCCTCTATCCTCTCTGGTCGAATCCTGGCTGGGCAGAATAATCTGTGAATGAAGTTAAACATACTCTGATTTCTTAGCAGCTGATGGAAATGACTTTGGCGTAAGTTGGTTTTACGGGACGTGAAGGGTCGAATGTGAAGACACGGGTAAGATCGTCCTCATACCTTGTGCTGGGTAGTCCTGATATACCCTAATGATGACAGCTTCAGACAGTCATCGTCACTCGAGGTAGAGTTTAATTAGATGGTCGTGATGGTGGAGATCACAACCGTAGGGCATACTATAAACTGCACGTTATGTGAGAGAGTGTGTTAGAAAGCGTAGAAAACGTAATAAAGATGGCATAGCGCTGCGGTCAAGGTTCGGCCTCAATGACTTCGGCTGCGCCCATTCGACATCTTACCGAGAGGATTGATGGGGTTTGTAACACGACGGCAATGAGAATACAAATAAGAATAAGCATTGTGACTTTGAATCTTGCGTCGTTGTGGTTCTGGTGATATAGGAATGCATTTTTCCCATTATCGCAACAGGTGACTGGTCTCTCGCCGTGGTTGATTCTGTACAGGATGTTGTGAAAAACGGAGGACGAGTAGATCAGTTCGTTCCCAGTTAGTACATGCGCGGTGTCAGGCCAATAGTATTGCGCTTGGCTGAGCTCTGAAAACGCATGCAGATGTATACTACTGTACCTACTTATATACTAAATGCTAATTTACTACAATGTTCTACAAGTTTCCTAATATTTCTCTCTTAATCAGCAAGCTCGGCATGATGCCGGATTGCCATCATCTCGGCTCAACTCTCAAATTCTAACACAGGAGTTCTAGACCTCCACAAGCACTTGCACTCAGTTAAGTGAGTTCGGTTCCATTGAGGTCTTCGCCCCTTCTTATGGTGTATTCGCAGCTGGTTGATTATAGCACAATCTAGGCAAGGAATCCTGCGAACGATTGATTACACGGTATGTGGCCACTATTACTGGAAGTCTAGAACGCGGTAATGAACAGGTCATCGATCAATCGCCGCTTGGATTATTTATACATTGGGAAGCGTCGCGCCTTCTGTATTGCTTAGAGCCTGGCGCGACCTGTATTATTTTTCTGACAAGATATGCTTTCATGCCTCCATACATCCTGTCCAAATTCTGAATCTCCCTGTGCATAGGAATCTTCACATGGGTGAAGCTCTACTTTTCACACCTCCGGACGGCTATCATTACAGCCTAGAGTCTAGTTCATCTAAATTTTGCTTTTGATTGCCGTTCGCTATCCCTCGTGCTCGTCGCCACGAAGAGACTATTTGCCGTCTTATGCGGAACAAAACGAAGGAAATCGCTGAACACGGCTTGTTACTTGTTTTTATTTGTTGTAGAGAATGCCCAACATAAAAGCAGAGTCGTCTCTTCTCGAAACTGAAGAACCACCATGTCTCACGTACTACAGAACTTACCAGAGGAGCGGAAGACTCATGTGGTAAAAGGCGGGGCTCCCAAGCTGCTCTGGGGAAGCCTCCCTATCGAAACCCACATTGATATTTGGACTTTGGGGCAAATCTATTGTCCGACCAAGGAATATGTGCTGCTTGGATATTGCAGCATGGTTTTCGACGGCCGTGAGCTGGGCGTTGTTTGTACTTGGGAGTGTATCAAGTCTCGTAAGTCCTCTCAGTGGTATGTTTGATATTCATGTCACCTACACGTCATTGATAGATGTTTCGGATATGAGCAACAAGGTATCTCTAGATTTGTCCTCAGTGCGCCAAAGCCGGCATTTGACGTTTCAACGTAGCCAAAGAGGGACTGCGATAACGAATATTGGAAGCTGTGTCGCACGTAGTCGTCGTATTTGACCTTTTGGATATAGTAATAGTTACGCTTCTGAATGTATCATGGGTGCTTGAAGGGTTCCAAAGAGAAGAGATTTATACTGCAATGAAAAAATCAATGTATGTAGGGAATAAATAGTAGAATATGATGCAGTGAATTTTCAGTAGTGGACAAGAAAGAAAGTTCAGAAGGGCACAGATGCGACGCGATTGCGGACCATTAGTCTGAATTGGGATAACCGGCCAGACAAACAGTCGCAACATGAAGCTGAACAACAAAAGAAAATACTGGTATAGGCACCGCAGAATTTCCTTGCTCTCTTGCCGCCACGATTGTAAACGCCTCTGACCGAATATCCCCAGCTGGAGATCCAACTACTGGCAGCTACAGTCGCGAAAAACACAATTCTCGGGTCATTGGAAGCTTCACTGTCTTTCTCCCGCCTTTTACTTCATGTTAAACTATACGTCCTTGCTACGTCGCAATCCTGTCGCTGAAACGAACGTTGGATGAAATCTGAGGATTCGTTTACGGAAGCATATACACAAAGCCACGAGGCATCTGACGTTGACATTACGCACGGACCCTCGTGGCAAAGTATCACGTGCACATTATCCGAAAGGGTCTAGACAATTCTTTCCTTCTTTATTCTGATCCTCCACCTCCGTGATTTTTCGCTCTCGGTACCACGCCCAACGATGAGCAAGAAGGCTGCGAAAGTACCCAAGACGTCTGGATCTGCGAATATCTACGATTTTCGCGATATTGTGCTTGGAAAAGTACGCGGTTACCCGCCGTGGCCCGGGATGGTACGTGTGCTGAATAATGGCAAGGGCGTGTCTTGTGCTAACGGGAATGGATTTCTAGGTGGTTGACCCTAGCGATGCTCCGCAGCAAGTTCTTGACGACCGACCCGCAGGCAAAAAGTCGAACTTCTACCTTGTACGATTCTTCCCCGCCGGCGATTTGTGCGTCTCTTTTAATTGTTGCCCGCTTTCTTTCTTTGCTGATAATCGGTTATATGCAGCTCCTGGCTAGCACCTAAGGACATCTCAAAGCTCCAACAACACGAAATCGAGGCGTACATCAACGAGCCGTTCAAAAAGTCGGGTGACCTCTTGACGGGGTACAAGGTTGCGCTGGACCCTTCCGACTGGGAGAAACGCAAAGCTGAGCAAGCGGAGGCTGCTGCTTCGGAAGAAGTCGTCGACGAAGTGGACCAGCTCGATAGTGAGAATGAGGAAAAGCCGAGGAAGCGGAAACGGGACAGTGAGGGCGGTGCCTCGGCTAGGAAGCGCAAGACGAGCACGACGGGCGATACAAAGAAGAAGGCACCAGTGAAAAACAAGAAGGGTGGAAAGAAGAAGGACAATGTCGAGAGCGAGGACGATGGCGAGGCTGACGAAGACGTCGGTACCAGCAAGAAGGGCATAAGTCCGCCCCCAGCGAAGAAAGCCAAGAGGGACAAAGATGAGCATGATGAGTGTGCGTCGTTTTCTTTTGTTTGGACTTTTATCCCTGGTATTCTGACCGAGTTGATTTTTCAGGCGACGTAGCAAAGGATCCCGAGGCCCTCAAGGTTCGCGAGTGGCGACACAGGTTGCAGAAAACGTTTTTGAGTAATAAAGGGGACCCGAAGGAGGAGGTGCGTCTGCTAAACGCTACTTGTTTCCTTATCGATTGACATTTTTTGTGCTAGGATATGCCCGACATGGATGTACTGTTCAACACCGTCGAGGCATATCAATCTATCACCATCCACTACCTCACGGTAAGTCCTTTCTGCCATCTGTTATCTTCTTCGAGGCCCATCTGGTCGTTGGATCATCGATTTTATCCCTTTTGCGGCCCTTTTCTGCCTTTTCTTTGCCTGTTCTTCTTTCTCAAGTCCACATCTCCTCTGTCCACCTTACCTATGGGCCTACTCGTTCCAAGTCTCTTTGTTTCGTGCTCCAACTTTTTTTTCGTCGTTTTCCCTTTGTTTTCGTCATTTTTCGTGCCAGAACTCGCTTTCTTTCCCTTCCCCCTTCCTGGTTTGCATTTTACTGCTCATATCTTACTTTTTGGGTTCGACGATGGTCATTTCATTCGTTTTTCGCTCGCTAGGCGGCATGTTTTCGCAGGTCGGTGCACTATTTGCTACCTAGCTTTTCGAGGTTCTGCAATGTCTTGCCTTTGATAACTCTTTCCCTAGCATATACAGTGCTATGCTGTTGATTCCTCCCTCTCTGGATGCTTTGCGCATTCTTTTCGCTCACTTTTCTTAAATTTCGTCTTGTCTGCCCTTTTACTTCTTTCCATGTGCATTCCTTCCTTCTCTTTATCACTTCCTGACCCCCCATGAAGTGTAAGGTGCACCTGTGCAGCCAGCCTATCGCTTAGGTCCTACATTTTCTTTCAATCCACCGGCTTGTCTTCATTGTTTGTCGGGATAAACCGTCGTTTGAACGATGAGCGTTGGCCTCCCACTATCCTTATTTCGGGTGATATCGTTCTTTCGCTCGCTCTTCCTCTTTCTCTCTGCCGACTTCTCCTTCGTCTTTCCCCACATATTAACCTTCTGCCCTCCCAGCCTCCCTTTTAACTCCTGCTGATTCCCTTTCCTCCCCAGTTCTCGAAAATCGGCAAAGTTATGCGCCACATCGCTGCTCTGGCTGAAGAAAAGATCCCCAACGATAACCAGTACAAGTTCCGCGAACGGGCAAAGGCTTTAGTCGACCGATGGCAGCAAGTTTTGAACGCGAACAAAAACGAGTCGACGAATGGCGTTACAGAGGGAACGGCCAAGATGGATTTGAATGGAAACGGCCATGCTAGTGGAGGTAGGACGGTAGTTCTGTTGTGAATGGAGCTAATCGTTGGTCCGGTTTAGAAGATAAGAAGGTATCGGGGGCAGCGTCTGCGGTTCCGCATACTGAAGAGCCACTGAGCGCTCTCCCAGGAGCAGACGGCGCTGGCGACGTGTCGATGCTAGGCGATGTCACGATGTCAGAAGCTGCGGCGTGATATATCGGACGACCTTTGTACGCCCTCCGTTTTCCAATATTTGTCAATATCTGACTTTGGCGATTTGTAGGAACATTGTAGTATCCTTTCCTTTGCTCGTCTTGCATTTCGGTGTTTTAGGCTTTTTTTTTTTCCCTCGTAGCGCTTCCCTCCTAAAATTGCTGTGTCCCCTCGCTTCTTGTCGCTTATCTTGGCGCCTGCTTCTATTTTTGCCCGTCGTTTATGCTAACGTATCTTTCCTCTTCATATAAAGGAGGAATCTGTATTTTCCATGAACCAAATTCATGTCTCTTCTTAAACTCCTCTGTCTGCAGCTGCGCTGCATGCTTGCTTTTCTCATACGTGTGACTCAGTGACGAACGTGACCAACAATTATCTCTCCTCCGCTACGACCGTCGGAAGAATACTCCGATTCGCAGGACGGAAGAACACTCAATGCCACGTGCCCTGTTACCTCTGATCCTGATTCTCAGTTTGAGAATCGTTTTCATCGCGGTCTAACTGTGGATACCGACTCTTTTGTCTCGGCTACTTTTCATTGGTCCGTTAAAGCGCGGCAAGTACCGAGGCATCTACATATGACTCGTGCACTGATGTGACGCGACCGTTCTTTTTCTCCTTCCACCATCTGCATCAGATTAGAGCGTTTGGTTCTCATCTCCTTCCATTGTTACTGGCTCCGCATTTCTCTGCAGGTCATACAGCTTTCTTCTTCCTCCAATGTCTGTAGAATGGAGTCCGACCTCTTGGAAATCAAAACCGATTGCTCAGGCACGTCAATCCTGATTTTTTTTGTTTCTATTTCTCCTGTTAATGCAAAGGCCTATCAGAATGTGACCTATCCGAATCCTGAAAAGCTATCAAAGTATGTCCCTCGTAACGCGTCCAAAACTTTGCCTTCTGACGAAGATGTTTCACAGCGTACTTTCCAAGCTGGAGCAATTACCTCCCTTGGTGACGCCTGCAGAAGTGGGTACCAAAGTCTCCTACTAAGATTTTAGTCTCATTTACTTGTAGATCGAACGTCTTCGGTACCAACTCAGCCTCGTGCAGCGAAACGAGGCGTTCCTCTTGCACGCTGGCGATTGCGCTGAGAGTTTTGATGCCTGCACCCAGGTAGGCCATATTCTTAGTTCCATTCTACTGGTTTTCGGCGCTTAGGATACTGGTTTTCAAGCAAAATATCTCCGCCAAGATCGGTCTGATCCTCTCGTTCTCTTTGATCCTTATTTGGGGAGCACGTCTTCCTGTCGTACGTGGGATTTTGCAAGGTTTCGTGTGTTTGACTGATTATGGTACAGATACGAATCGGGCGCATCGCGGGACAGTATGCCAAACCTAGAAGTAGCCCGACTGAGATTATTAATGGGAAGCAAGTCGTAAGCTTCAGGTGAGAAAAGTATAATATAAAGCCGGAATATCAGTTTTCTTACTTCGTTTCTGCAGAGGAGATAATGTCAACGGGTATGTAGTCGTGCAAATGACGTGTTCATAGTCTCACCATCAACCAGACTCGATCCAAACGATCGCACACCGGACCCTCAACGCCTACTGAGGTACGTTCTATCTTCGTTTGTTGGACCTAAGACTTATTTGTGATACCCAGCGCTTATTTCCATTCCACTGCGACGCTGAATCACGTCCGTGGACTGCTCACCTCCGGATTCGCTTCACTCCATCACCCAAGAGACTGGTCCTTCAATCACGTCAGGTCGCCTGCACTCAGGTAGAACCGTTTCGCTACACTGCGATACTGTGTTGGTGACTCGACCTCTAGAAAGGAACTCGAGTTCATTGTCGATGGACTCTCCGATGCGCTTGACTTCAGCCGGACTATCGGAGCAGAGAGATCAGCTCCTTTCGAACAAGGAGGTGGGAGAGGAACTGTGGGCGAGGTCGACTTTTACACGAGGTAAACCAATTCTTGGTGTGCAATTCTTCACCGTCGCTAACACAGGACTTACTTTTAGCCATGAAGGTTTGTTGCTTGACTATGAGGAGGCGCTTACTAGGCCATCCCCGTCAGGCTTCGGCCACTATAACACGTCCGCCCACTTCCTTTGGATTGGAGATCGTACCAGGCAGGTTGATGGTGCCCATGTTGAGTATTTTCGCGGAATTCGTAATCCGATTGGGATCAAAGTCGGGCCATCGATGGCTGCCGATGAATTGGCAAAGCTGCTAGATGGTAGGGTCAGCTCCTTTCTCATAACTTTGCCACGACTGAACAGAAATATGAAAGTTGTCAATCCATCCAAAGAGCTCGGAAGGATAACCTTGATCTCCAGGTACGGTGCAGATAAGGTTAGTTATGTATGATTCCCTGCGTCTTCCTTTTTTTTAAAAAAATCATTGCAGATCGACGCTCACCTGCGACGCCACATAGAGGCCGTGAAGCGGTCAGGACATCCAGTTGTCTGGATCTGTGATCCTATGCATGGAAAGTACGCATCGCATAAGTTCAGAACACGACATCGTTTCCTCATTATTTATTGTAGTACCCTCACATCATCGACAGGCTACAAGACCCGCCACTTCAGCGCCATCATTGGTGAGATCACGTCCTGCTTGAGGATCCACACATTGTGTGGGAGTCGGTTGGGTGGTATCAGCCTCGAGTTCACTGGTGAACTGAACGACGAGGGATTTAGCGTGACTGAGTGTCTTGGTGGGAGCATGGAGCTGAGCGAGGAGCAGCTCGGGTTGAGATACCAGGTTTGCAGTTCTCGATCAAGGGAACGGCATGATCTAATGAAGTATATCACTAGTCATTCTGCGATCCTCGGTTGAACTTTGAGCAGAGTCTCGGTGAGTATGGTCAGTCCTTTCCGTCAGCACCGAGACTGACTGATTGGAATTTTAAGATGTCGCTTTTCTTCTGTCGAACCATTTCAAGAAAGAGAGACAGGGGAAGCCGGTTGGAACTGATCATGACGTTCTTTATTCTGAACTGGGAGGGAGAGAGTGCAAGGTTTGAACTATTGGTATTATGTCAAGCATAATGTGCTATCATTGTGAGAATAAATGTATCGGTTTCTGCAAAGTCAAGCCGTGCTATCTGTTATTTATTTCGGTCAGTTTTAGAAGACCCTACAACTTCATAGTAAGGGCGGTACGATAAGTAGATGACCAGTGGATGACCATGGATTGTAGCCCTAGACTAGGGTTTCAATTGACGGCAGAAGAGTGGAAGGAGGGAGGAGGGAGGAGGGAGGAGAGGATGAAGGGAGGAGAGCCAGCGAACGCCGGTGAAGACGCGGTACAGTACCGTGCCTTGAGACGGCGACATCTTTATGATCACATGATATGTCACATTCAATATGTTGTGATGTGTTACATAGGTATTATGCAATGGCGTGGAAGGTAGGGCATACATGGCGCGGTCCCAGTATGATTTTATTGTGACATGACAGTGCTCCACTCCCTTGCTAGGTTACTTTTACTCTTTACTCATCACTCATTGACGAAATAATAATACATGTGCTCCCACTCCTATGTGTGAATGAAGACCATGCACGGCGCAGTCCCAGTGGAATTTTGCGAATATTTTTCACTGCTACACTCATTCTAATTCACTCTCACTTCTTTGGAGACAGATGAAAAAGTAAAGCGTCAGAAAGCATAAAAGTGCACGAAAAACAGGCAGGGACCGCGCCATGGAAGGGCAACATCTAATAATATCTAACAAGTGTCAGAATGAATAGAAATGGATAGGAAAGCAGTCGGAGACTGCCCTATTGTAGGACAATGGCTAAACAATTTATTAAAGCATCAGGGGGCATAGAATTGCGATAGAAAATATTAAAGAACCGCATCACTGATGTTCAACACCTAATAATATTTATCAAGGATCAGAGAGCATGGAATTGCATTAAAAGACAGTGAGGGACTGCGTCGTTGAAATGCAATGTCTAAACAATTTATCATATTCATAATTGCTTCGTAAAAGTCCTGGTGTTCCTGCCATTCTCTGATATAAAATTCTCCCTGGAAAAAAATGACACATCCTCCACATGCAGTGCATGGTACATGAGTGTGTTGAATAGAATTAGGCACTATCCATGCTTTGTCCTTGAGAAGTCATCTCCTAATAGCCAGGTCTAAGGGTGGTCCTTCTCAAAGATCCAGGTCAAAGTAAGCACCAGTGATATTGACTTCAATGTGGTGTGTTGGGTCAGAACTCAAAATAGTATGGATAAATGACAGCTCCTGTCGAGTCGACAGAGTGGATGTATCAGAGTTCATTATGAAAGACCATCTGAAGTAGGGAGAAGCTAAGCATAAAAACTTGGTTCACAATTTCAGTGTGCCACATACTGGGTGGGGTACACTCGAGCCAAGTTGTTTTGGAAATCAACAATGTCAAAGATGAATTGCACAATTCTTGTGGGCTTTGATGAGATAATTCCACAGGTGCTGAATATGCTGGCCAACATTGTGTGAGGGGGAATGGTAAATGGTCTTGATTTTGAAAGTGGTGGGAATGTGAGCTTGAGAATAATTTGTATGCTGTTTAAATAACTTGCCTGCGACTGCCACCTAGTCATTTATTGTCTTTGAAGTTACCATTTTTGTTACACACAAAGCTAGATCTTTGTGATCACTGTCATTTTCCCATTATCACTGTCACCCAGCCCACAACAGATGACTTCAGCAATTGTACTATGCTTTGCAATGGTCATCAAACAGGTGATTCCCTATTGTTTCACACATGAACTATGAGTAGCCATACTTATTTTTAGAACTCTCAACTTCATATATAAGTAGGATAGCTTTCACTGTAATATCCCCAGCTTCAAGCTAACATTTATCAATACCAATCCTCTACTCTATAGAACTTGGCTAAAAAATTAGCCTTTCATCTCCAGATCTGAAGACCATAGCTGTCTTCTTGGGTGACTGTCTGAACATGAGGCAGCCTAGAAATAACACATGTCTGCAGATCACATGGGGGTCAGGTCTAACCCAATGTGACTGGAAAGGAATTGGGGTTGGGGAATATACATGACAGTATGTTCTTCTAGGATGGGGATTCTACCTTTTATACTGGCCTGTTGATATGCCATTTATGCATTCACACCTAGATTTTGCGATTTTGTAACAATACTATTGCACATCTATCCTATACTAGTGATACATAGAGGACTATAGCTGAGGCTTTGAGCTGATAGTTAAATGCAGTAAGCAACTGGTAGAGCCAGGACTTAGATGTGACACTATTAGTGGGTTAAATCTACCAGATGGCCAGACTAGTAACTCGAATGCTAGCAGGACTAAGTGAAATACAGCCACTAGCAAATGAAGGATGCTACTAGCACACAAAAACCAGGAGCAGAGTACACAGATCTCGTCAAGTTCTGTCACTAGCAGCCCAGACTGGGCATAAACGCCTAAGTCAGGATAACTAGTCACATGGCAATCTTGAAACAGGACTTAGAAATAAATTAGGAATGGATTAACCTTGAGCCCAGATCCGACTATTTCAATATAGATCTCTTATGATCAATGCTAGTGGAGCCGGACTGCACCCTCAATCATGATCAGATAGCTGTTACAGGCACCAATATCTGGGTATTCATATAACCGCATTACTAGGGCATGTAGTTGGGCCAAGGGTGCGGAAAGACCAACTGTGGAGTCTCTAGACCGAATATTTGAAAAGAAAACAGACTAGACTGACTATTGTATGATTATTCACCATTATTCGTGACTAGCCAAGAAATCCTTACCAATATACCCTATACCCAGATGATATTTATAGTTCTGCCTCAGTAGTATATAAGTAGTGGGATGGGCAGTCATGCAAAGCAGGCAAGCCATCCCTGCAGTTGAGCCCTCACTGGTAGTAACTGGTGTCCCCAACTAAAGGCTTTTGTGCTTAACCTCGATGAAGTGATTAATAGTCGCTAAGTCACCCATAGAATTGCATTGAATTGAAGTCCATTAGAGTCACTGTTATGTCCTGCAAAGGTCTGGAGTGTTTTGAAGTTAGTTCAAGCAAAGTTCTCGGAGTTATAGTTTATTCTTAGGCCAAGAGCGCCACTAGTTAGCCAAGAGTGTGGCTAGTCAAGTGTTTATCACTTGTAGGAAGCAGTATAGGGCCAAGAGTGCCATCAGTTTATTCTTAGGCAAAGGAGTGCTCATGTTTCTTCTTTGTATGTTAGTACTAAAAGAGCAGTAAAAAGTATGAGTAGTGTGGTGCCACTGATTGCAATGCCAAGGGTGATCATTCATTGGTTTGTTTCATGGTTTTTGTTATCAGGCATGGGTTTGTTGCTTCTTTTACAGCTAGCATATAAGATGCGGGAGGTGAATCTTTTGACTAATGTTATGGCCCTGTCTAACACGTGACTTGGGACATAAGCTTTCACTCTCTGGGCTGTTACATGTTCGAACAATCACCCATTGAGAGCTAAACTATGTCTTTGGTTTAATGTAGTAGAAGGTATAAGAATGTAATTTAGTTGAAAGATAGATTACAATGGTAAATACTACTCTACTTATATACTGAAAATATGGCATTATTAATAGATGAAATGATGAGATTCATGAGGAAATCGTGTGGAAGTCAGGTGGATCATAGTCTAATAGGAGTGAACAAGGGTGATAACTGGTGTGAACTGGGGTGGTTGTCAGTGAATGTGTCAATATGCAGTGAAGAAAGTGAGATAATCATGGATTAGATAGGATGTGTCATTGGTATGACTGGATAAGATAAGATAAATGGAAAAATCATAACATCCATTCATCATCTTTCTTGATGTGTACATTGTTGTAACCCCATCATACATCCAATTTGGTGACATATTTGATGCTTCCCAGTTTGTCTATTAGCTCAGATATGAGTGGTAAGGGATATTGATTTTTAATGGTCATTTCATTAAGTTTTTGATAATCATGAACAGGATGCAATTTTTCATTCTTTTTTTTGATGAAAAAGAATGGTGATGCCATTGGTGATTTGGAGGGTCAGATTCACCCTGAGGTGAGGTTCACTTTGAGGAATTTATTGAGTTCCTCTTGCTCTGTCCAGTTCAATGGATAGACTTTACAGTCTAGGGTGTCATCTGGCATTGGGGATCAATTCAATGGCATGATCCCAGGGTTTTTGTTCTGGAAGTTCATCAAAGTTTTCTTTGTCAAACAAGTCTTTGAAATCCTGAAAAGCTTCAGGGACCATACTTTTGAAGGATTTCTTGGCTTTTCCTTCATTGGCTTTGTGGACAGTCTGTCTTTCCATTGCTTCAGTGAAATCCACCACTAGAATGGTTTCTCCTTCCTCTAGTTCCCATTTGTCATCTCTATCAGCATCTGACTATGTGTATGGATTTTTTATACATTGGCAGTCTCCCAGTTGATGATGGGATTATGGTGTAAGAGCCAGTCATGTCTGAGGAATATTTCTTTGCTTCCAAGGTCAGTGACTGCTAGGTCTATTTGTTCACTGTGGTCTCCAAGTTTAAGCTATAATTCCACAAACAATGTGATTTCTCCCACCTTGTTGTGGGATCCATCAGCATTGTATATAGGAATAGGGCTGGCAGTGGGTCATGTTTTGATGCTATGGGCATATATATAGGAACTGTGGATAGAGCATCCTGTACATCCACTGTTGATTAATGTGGTGGCTCCAAGTAGTACTTTGGTGTCCAAGGTGTTGATCTGGACAGGAACTTGTAGATCCCATCATTTGCTATTCTGAGCCTGGATATTGTACTGTATTGGCTTTTGTAATTCATTGAGCCATTCCAATGCATGGGATTGTTCTGCTTTTCATAGTTCTTTGAGGAGGTTGTCAATGACTTTCTCAACTTGGCACTTGTTGATCCAGTTGAGTAGAATGGTTTTAGTGACTGCTTTCATTCTTGCATCCTTGATTGCCCTCCAGATCCATTCTGTCTCAAAGGGTTTAAGCCACTCTGTTGGCTTCTTCTCTGGGGGTGCATCCTTCACTGCCTCCTGAGGTTCTACTTCCTTCTTTGGTTTCTGCTGCTTCTCTAGATAGTTTCTGAAGGTGGTATCATCTTCTTCATCAGGAACTTTGACAAGGTCAACTTTGCAAGTTGGACCTTTATTGGGGACTCTCTGTCCCTGGTTTGGCCTGCTTGATCCTTGTGGGCAATTGAGCAGGTCATCCCCTTTGTTGGTTGATATGTCTTCTTGGTCTTTGGCCAAGATAGCATATCAGTTCTGTGATTCTTTCTTTGTCTGGGTGCAAGAGATGACAATAGGTATATTTGTTTGTATGTGTACAATAGGTGTAACTACAGAAGTACTATAAGTCTGACTAGTGAGTTCCAAATGTGCACCAGAATGTCCTTTTGCCAAGCAAGTGGAATCACTCACTTCCTGGCAGCATCTTTTACCTCTTTGATCTTGGAGTCCATGGTGGGCTCGGTTGTCAAGGCTCTGACCTTCTCCTCCTTCTTGTTCCATGACTGCTCCAGGCAGTCCTTCAAATGGTGTCCCTTCTCCTTGCAACAGAAGCATTTTCCTTCCACTTTGAGGGCATTGATGGTGTCAATATCCATCGGCTGCCCCCTACCTCCATAAGTGTACCAGTGCTGATTTTCTTCTCCAGTGTCCCACTTGTCATGCCAGAACTTCCCTTTGAAGTCCTGGTGATGTGCTTGGTAACGGCGAGTGACAAAAGAATTAGGGAATGGAAATGAGCACCAAACACACTAAATCTCTTACTACTTTACACTTAATCACCAATATTGAATTCGGTGATATGCCGTCTATGCATTCACACCTAGATTTTGCGATTTTGTAACAATACTATTGCACATCTATCCTATACTAGTGATACATAGAGGACTATAGCTGAGGCTTCGAGCTGATAGTTAAAAGCAGTAAGCAACTGGTAGAGCCAGGACTTAGATGCAACACCATTAGTGGGTTAAATCTACCAGCCAGCCAGACTAGTAACTCGAATGCTAGCAGGACTAAGTGAAATACAGCCACTAGCAAACGAAGGATGCTACTAGCACACAAAAACCAGGAGCAGAGTACACAGATCTCGTCAAGTTCTGTCACTAGCAGCCCAGACTGGGCATAAACGCCTAAGTCAGGATAACTAGTCACATGGCAATCTTGAAACAGGACTTAGAAATAAATTAGGAATGGATTAACCTTGAGCCCAGATCCGACTATTTCGATATAGATCTCTTATGATCGATGCTAGTGGAGCCGGACTGCACCCTCGATCATGATCGGATAGCTGTTACAGGCACCAATATCCGGATATCCATATAACTGCGTTACTAGGGCATGTAGTTGTGCCAAGGGTGCGGAAAGACCAACTGTGGAGTCTCTAGACCGAATATTTGAAAAGAAAACAGACTAGACTGACTATTGTATGATTATTCACCATTATTCGTGACTAGCCAAGAAATCCTTATCATGATATAGATCTCTTATGATCGATGCTAGTGGAGCCAGACTGCACCCTCGATCATGATCAGATAGCTGTTACAGGCACCAATATCCGGATATCCATATAACCGCGTTACTAGGGCATGTAGTTGTGCCAAGGGTGCGGAAAGACCAACTGTGGAGTCTCTAGACCGAATATTTGAAAAGAAAACAGACTAGACCGACTATTGTGTGATTATTCACCATTATTCGTGACTAGCCAAGAAATCCTTACCAATATACCCTATACCCAGATAATATTTATAGTTTTGCCTCAGTAGTATATAAGTAGTGGGATGGGCACTCGTGCAAAGCAGGCAAGCCATCCCCGCAGTTGAGCCCTCACTGGTAGTAACTGGTGTCCCCAATTAAAGGCTTTTGTGCTTGACCTCGACGAAGTGATTAATAGTCGCTAAGTCACCCATAGAATTGCATTGAATTGAAGTCCATTAGAGTCACTGTTGTGTCCTGCAAAGGTCCGGAGTGTTTTGAAGTTAGTTCAAGCAAAGTTCTCGGAGTTATAGTTTATTCTTAGGCCAAGAGTGCGGCTAGTCAAGTGTTTATCACTTGTAGGAAGCAGTATAGGGCCAAGAGTGCCATCAGTTTATTCTTAGGCCAAGAGCGCCACTAGTCAGCCAAGAGTGCGACTGGTCAAGTGTTTATCACTTGTAGGAAGCAGTATAGGGCCAAGAGTGCCACCAGCCTGAAGCCGTTTCAGTCAGAACGAGCGCAGTAGCTCAAACCAAGTCACTCTTATCTAATTGTGTCTTACCCACCCCACTAGTACGAGTAGTACTTTGTATAAACTCACTAGTAACGAATAAAACGTCTTAAAGACAATTGTACTTGATTATTGAAGTCTGCAGAGTGCTTCCATCGTACTCGAAACCGCCCGAATTCAATATTGGTGATTAAGTGTAGAGTAGTAAGAGGTTTAGTGTGATTGGTGTTCATTGCCATTCCCTAATTCTTTTGTCACTCGCCGTTACCAAGCACATCATCTGGAGCCCACCGCGAGGGGGGTTTCAGACTTGATAATCCTGTTGAATAAAAGACGCTTATTTGACACTAGTCTTGTTAAATAAACTACTGTTCAAACCTAGTAGCTTGTACGCAATCTGTCTAACCAAGCCTCAGCGAAAGCGAAGGGCAAAGCTAGAACTACAGAGCCCGCACGAGCATCGTCTTCAAGGCTAGCACCTAATAGTGCTACCTCGAGACCAAGAGGAAGATCAACAGCCAATTCACGAGCTGCTGGTGTTGGATCTCCGTCTAACTACGACTTGTTAAAGCAGAAACGAAGTGCAACTGCACCGCCCAATAGCTCACAAGCTAGGACAGCGCAGCGAATCAACGCGAACTTAACAGTTCAACAGACTAGACCCATCGCACCACGCCTAAGGCCAAGACCTTCCTTCCCTAGTGAAGATAGAATATCACTAGTACCTGGACAAACGAACTCACAGTCCATTCAAACCGTTAGTAGACCGTCCATGTCGACTAACAACCAAAAGATGCCTAGACCAACGTCTAGGGACGCGCCCAAGTTTGATAGTGAAGAACCAGAGAACTTGCGTCGTTTCCTTGGGCAAATGGAGGATTTATTCTCTGACTACAGCATCACCGACGACGACGAGAAGAAGAAGAAGCTAGTAAGGTATACGGATGCACGTACCGAAGAAGAATGGCAAACCCTAGAGGAGTATGATAGTGGCACCTTCGACGAATTCAAGGAAGCTATCTTGAAAAACTATCCAGAGGCGGCAGACGCAGAGACAGGCACTTGGGAGAGGCTCACGCGTATATCGCGAAAGTTCTCAAACCTTGGGGCTGACGAGCGCGAGTCGTATCTGAAGTTCAAGCGTAGATTCTTGACCGAAGCTAAGAAGCTGCAGAAACCTCCGGTGCTAGTCACGAATCGAGAACTAGTGGAGAAATTCACTGAGTCGTTGTCTCCCGCGTTTAGAGAAAACATCGCATTGCGATTGAGTATCAAGCGTGGATTCAAAAGCATGACAAGTGCACCTGCTGTTGCTGCTGGTGTCAGTAGTTCTGCTGCACCGGTTGCTGCAAGACCCATGAAAAGACGGGAAGATATGCACACCCTCGATGAGGTTGTTGCTGAAGCTGATGATATTGCTCTCAACAGCTCCACTAGTTACCTTCTGTCGGCGACTAGTGGAAGTATATCATCTACTGGAGCCATTAGTGGTTCTGGATTCAAGGCAGAATTTGAAGAAGTAAAGCAGCAAGTAGCTACTTTACTCGATCGCATTGACGTGAGTGAGAAACAGGCAAAGGAGCGCCAAGAACAAATATTGAAAGCCTTTCAACAAGGTGGAAATAATAGCTCCTGGCCAAGGCAATCACGACCACAGAATGAACACCCAGGAGCAGGCCCTTCTGACAACTGCTGGTACGACTGGAAACCTGGGCACTACGTAAGAGATTGCCAGAATGTCCAGAAGCACTTAGCAGAAGGATTGTTGAAGTTTGTCGACCGCAAGTTCATGATGGCCGATGGTAATCCAATCCCACGCGAACCAGCGCACCTCTGTCCAATGGATCGAATGCTAGCAATGTTGAATAAGAAGCAAGAACAGATGTTCTGGGAGGATGTCAGTGGGCCGGCTGGAATATTTAATGTCAGCCTACCTGATAACACTTCTTTGTATGCCAATAGGCCACGAGACGCTAGGGATGAAGTGATCGATAGACTTCGTCAAGACCTGCAGTATTGGCAGACTAGCACTCATGTTTCAACGCCTGTTCAATCTACTGTTCAGCCTCAGTTGTTACAAACACCTGTTCCATCTACAAGTAGTCAAACATTGAATCAATCATTTGATCCTAATGTTTTCTTGAATCAAATGAAGTCGCTATTCAACCAGGCCAGTAGTCAGACTGCGGCTAGTGACCAAAATTTTGATAGTCAGTATGTTGCCACGCGTGCTAGCAGTGGTGAGTCTTCCCAACAGGGTTTCGAAAGGGTCTGATGAAGGCTACGGGGAAGAATACGTCAATCCCTATGACTATTCCCCATAAACAGCCGGAGGACCATTTTAAAAATAGACCCAAGGGAACTGAACCGAAGAAATATGCAAAGAAAGTGGTTGAACCAGTGTCTGATGAATATAATGAATATAATAAAGAAGAACCTGCACCACGAGTACCCACTAGTAAGACGGTTGTAGTGGAAATACCTACCATTAAACCCACTAGTAAGAAACCGGTGACAGTAGAAGATGCTAGCGGTGATGAGGATGAGGCCCCACATCGAGAACTGCCATTTAGAAAAGTTCCGAGTGTAAGTTTTGCGCCCCTCCCATCAGATAGCACAAACAAAAAGAAAAACCAAGTGAGATTCGAGGAATCCAAGACACCAGCATATAAACATATGGCACCCATCCATAAGGAGGGTAGAGTGCAGGATGTCGCATCTAAAGTATTGAAAACGCCTATAATCTTGAATGCAGAAGAGCTCATGGACCTGTCTGAGCCTCTAAGAAAAGAAATTGCCAAATTAATGGCTAAGAAACGAATTTCGGCTCAGCCAGTAACAGAACAGATGTATAGTGTGGGGGAGACAGAACCCAAGTCTGACCCATTGCCATTTGACAAGTCTATTGATGAAGAAAACGCAGCTAATGAGGCCTTGTCCTTGAATGCAGATGCGATTGACATTTCCGATTTGCCATCTGCGACATTCATGGCAGCGCAATTCAGTATGGGTTTAATTCCCGCTGGGTCCTTGATTATGACCGACCCATATCTACAGTATCTAGATTCACTAGCACCAGGAGAAAAGCCTAAGCAGGTAATAGTTGCCAAAGACTCAGCTAGTCTGCGAGCTGTCTATCCTTTAATTAATGGTGCAGGCGAAGAAGAAAGTGTAGTTGATGGTGGCTCACAGATAGTATCGATGGCTAGTACCATTGCGACTAGGCTAGGAATAGCATGGGATCCTGACATAACTATTCATATGCAGAGTGCGAATGGTCAGCTTGAGAAAACCTTAGGACTAGCAAGGAATGTCCCATTCCTATTTAATGATATAACCGTGTACTTGCAAGTACATATCATCACTAGTCCAGCATATAAAGTGCTACTAGGCCGACCGTTTGATGTTCTCACAGAAAGTGTTATTAGGAATCAAGCAGATGGTGGTCAGATTATTACCATCACTGATCCGAACACTAGTAGGAGGTGCACCATTCCAACCTTCTTGAGAGGGGCTCCTCCTAGATTAGCCAAAATGGCACCTAGAGCAGCTGAAGAGGGTTTTCAATTGAACTCAATGAATTGATGAACGATCAAGGAGAGTTAGCCCTGCAAATCGTACAGACTAGTGATGGTAACTTGGAAATCGAAGCGTATATGAAACCAAAAGAAGGCGCTAGTTTCTCAGAAAAAGAACTACGTGACAACTTTCTTATGGCTTCGATGAGTTGTGAAGAAAAATTATGCCAAGATGAACAAGCCAAGGGACTATTAAACTCCTACTTCCAAGGAAAGGTAGTCCTTGAGGGCTACAAAGCACAATATCATGTGTATGAGCACATTAGCGATGGCTCTCAATTACGAGAGGATAATGAAATCCCAATTTATAATATACTAGTTGATAACTTGCATGCGAGGTCAAAGACTAGTAAGTCTAAGAAGAAAAAGACGACACTAGTCCCTGGTTTTGAACACCTTGGTGCACACATGAAGAGCCCAGACTTTAAACCAGTCGCAGTGCTCGCTAGTAAGAAATATAAACCTGTAGCATTGAAGGTAAAGCCACTACTGGGTGACCTGCCAGAAAAATTCCGAATAGTGAGAGACATTAAGGGTGATCCCCTCAAAGACATCCCACTATTGAGTACTAGTCCACCAGAATATGTACCTACAGCACGCTATACCCCAGAAAGAAAAGCTAAGATTGACGAGAATCACCCAGAAGGATTTCTATGGCCAGAAGAGCGCAAACTAATGCACCATTTCATGACTATCCAAGAACAGGCATTCGCTTGGGATGATACTGAACGGGGGCATTTCCGAGAAGATTTCTTCCCGCCAATAGATATTCCTGTAGTACCACACACTCCATGGGTATTGAAGAACATTCCCATCCCACCTGGGATCTATGAAGAAGTCTGTAGGATTATTAAATCCAAGATTGAAGCTGGTGTATATGAACCATCTAATTCTTCATATAGATCAAGGTGGTTCTGTGTTATTAAGAAAGATGGTAAAAGCCTTCGACTAGTACATAGTTTGGAGCCCCTCAATGCAGTAACTATTGCGCATTCAGGAATTCCACCAGCCACAGATGAACTCTCAGAGCACTTTGCTGGACGAGCCTGTGGAGGATGTTTGGACTTGTATGTTGGATATGACGAGCGCGACATAGCGGTTGGGTCTCGGGACTACACTACCTTCCAGACACCATTTGGTTCTATGCGACTAGTAAAGTTACCGATGGGTTGGACGAATTCTGTCCCAATATTCCATGAAGATGTGACACATATCCTAAGAGAAGAAATCCCACATGTCACTCGTCCCTATATTGATGATGTACCTGTACGAGGACCAAAGACTCGCTATGAAACAGGGGAGGGGAATTTTGAGACTATTCCAGAGAACCCAGGGATTCGTCGTTTTGTATGGGAACATATGCAGAACATGAATCGAGTGGTCCAACGGATGAAATATTGTGGAGGAACTTTTTCTGGACCTAAAACGTTCTTGTGTGTTGAAGAAATGACGGTGGTTGGTCATTTGTGTACGTATGAAGGTAGAAAAATTGAACCTGATAGGGCTGGAGTCATCAGTCGTTGGGGCCCTTGCAAGCATCTCACAGATGTACGAGCCTTCTTAGGCACTTGTGGAGTCTGTCGAAAGTTTATAAAAGACTATTCGAAGATAGCAGAGCCACTAGTCAAGTTGACTCGGCTCAATATACCCTTTGAATGGGAGGATGAACAGCAACTAGCCATGGATAAGTTAAAAGAGGCGGTTGTGAATAGTCCAGCTATTCAACCAATTGACCTCACTAGTGAAGCAGAAGTAGGCCTATGCGTTGATACCTCATACAAGGCTGTTGGGTTCTACATCTATCAAGTTGATGAAAAAGATCCTACCAAGCGCTACTATGTTCGCTTTGGTTCGATCACAATGAATGAAAGAGAAGCACGGTTTTCACAGCCCAAACGCGAACTGTATGGACTATTGCGAGCATTAAAAGCTTGTCAGTATTGGCTCATTGGGATCCGCAACTTAGTAGTTGAAACTGATGCACAATATATTAAGGGTATGCTAAGCAACCCTGGAATGGGACCAAATGCCACTATCAACCGTTGGATAGAGGACATATTGATGTTTCATTTCACCCTTCGGCATGTGAAAGGTAGTACTTTCCCCGCAGATGGACTATCAAGGCGTGACTCCCAACCTGGAGATGAAGTCCACCCTGACTTGGAGGACTATGAGCTTGAAGACCATGGCCCCTTGAAATTCGAAGTAGCAGAAGGGACTAGTACATGGCCAAAGGAACTTGAAGAATTTAAGAATGAAATTGATAGTCGAGGTGGCTATATGTATACGCTAGCCACGAGTATTGACGATTTTACTGTAGAATTGGATGATGCACGCTCACACGAGCTAGAATTAAGAAATCTGTACTTTGCACAAGTGAACACCGATGAAACTCTAGGCCAGTTCTTGAAGGCTACTCCACTAATTCCAGGTCTCAAACATAAGTTTGACCCTAACAAAAGGGAGGACTATCCAGAGAGGCAACGGACTAATAGTGGACTGGCACAAGATGAACGCTTACCACATGTCAGAACCTGGTTGAGAAACCTCAGGTACCATCCAGAGGGACTTAATGACAAGCAGTACTTGAATTTTAAGCAGTACTGTCGTAACTTCTTCCTAGACAAAGGGGGACGACTGTACAGGCGTAGTATTGAAGGGAACCATCGACTAGTGGTCGATAAAAGCCATCGAATGTATATGATGAGATCAGCACATGACTCATTAGGACATCGAGGTTTTTATGCAACTAAGTCACTATTGGAGCAGCGGTTTTGGTGGCCAGAGTTGGAACGAGATGTCAGTTGGTATGTCAAATCTTGTCATTTATGCCAAGTCAGACAGAAGACTATGCTCCGTATCCCACCTTCTGTCACTGAGACACCGTCACTATTCCAAAAAGTACACTGCGACACAATGGTTATGTCTCCAGCATCGAATAAGTGCAAATATATAGTTCATGCACGCGACTCACTATCGTCATGGCCAGAGGCAAGGGCTTTACAACATGAGAATGCTAAAGCTATTGCGATTTGGTTCTTTGAGGATGTGATATGCAGGTGGGGCTGTCCGTATGAAATAGTAACTGATAATGGCGGACCATGGGTTGCTGTTATACAATGGCTAGCAGACAAGTACAGCATTACTGGAATAAAGATCTCTCCTTACAATTCGCAAGCGAATGGAAAGATAGAAAGAGGCCATTGGGATATTCGTCAATCACTCTTTAAGGCAACTAGTGGCAATGCAAGGAAGTGGTTTTACTTCCTACCGCATGTATTGTGGGCTGACCGCATCACTATTAAACGTGGGATGGGTTGCTCACCATATTTTATGGCACTAGGTGCACATCCAATAGTACCGCTTGACATAGTTGAAGCTACCTGGCTAGTAAAACCCCCAAGTGGAATTTTGAGCACTGCAGACCTAATTGGTCTCCGTGCGAAAGCGCTAGCCAAGCGTGCTCAACATGTAATGGCCATGAGACAGAGAGTCAGTAAGAATAAGCTTGATACAGTACTACGCTATGAACGTGAGCACAAGGCCACTATTGTGGACTATGACTTCAAACCAGGTCGACTAGTGCTTATGCGAAACACACGCGTTGAAGATAGTCTGGATAGCAAGATGGAGCCAAGGTACTTGGGGCCACTAGTCGTCATAAGAAGGACCAAAGGTGGTTCCTATGTCCTAGCAGAATTGGATGGATCACTGGTCGGTGGCGCAGTCGCTCAGTTTAGAGTAATCCCATACCATGCGAGGCATAGTATCAGCTTACCAAAGAAAATTCATGATTTAATTGATGTAAGTCCTCAAACTCTTAAAGAGTTGGTGGATAGTGACGAATCTGTCCCAACTGAATACCACTATTGGCCATTAGGCAAGAAACTGTATGGTGTAGACCAGATTAGACTGCAACAGAGCGACACTAGAGGATCTGATAGTGAAGATTCAGGTTCAGAAGCAGAGGGATACCCTCAGCCTGGTGACAATGATAGCGATAGTAGTGAAGAGGACGAAGTCCCCATCACTAGTCGACTTAGAAGCTCGAAAACTGCAGTCAACAACAGTCAAACACAATTGATATTGCTGGGTAATGACAGCGTAAGCTAGATAAGACTATCTAGGCAGTTGATATTCGCAGTAATAACAGACTAGTAATGGAAAAACTGTATAGGCAGTGACTAGTAATGGTCAGCACGACCAGTGGCGAGTCTAAAACTATGATTGTATTAGCAGAATACCAACCAGTATTGAGAATAGAATGAGAAGAATAGAGTCCTATCAAAGAAGATCGGCACTGTTGCATGTGAACCTGAAAATCATCAAGTGAATTTGATGATCTCTGATGGCTAAGTGTCAGCTGGACTTGGTGATGAGAATGTGATCGAGAACTGTGACCTCAAAAGGAAGTAGTAAGGGTCCACTAGTGGGACGCACTGCTAAGTACAAAAGGGACTTAGGTGACTGGGGACAGTCACTATTTCAGTGCGGGGGAGATGATATGCCGTCTATGCATTCACACCTAGATTTTGCGATTTTGTAACAATACTATTGCACATCTATCCTATACTAGTGATACATAGAGGACTATAGCTGAGGCTTCGAGCTGATAGTTAAAAGCAGTAAGCAACTGGTAGAGCCAGGACTTAGATGCAACACCATTAGTGGGTTAAATCTACCAGCCAGCCAGACTAGTAACTCGAATGCTAGCAGGACTAAGTGAAATACAGCCACTAGCAAACGAAGGATGCTACTAGCACACAAAAACCAGGAGCAGAGTACACAGATCTCGTCAAGTTCTGTCACTAGCAGCCCAGACTGGGCATAAACGCCTAAGTCAGGATAACTAGTCACATGGCAATCTTGAAACAGGACTTAGAAATAAATTAGGAATGGATTAACCTTGAGCCCAGATCCGACTATTTCGATATAGATCTCTTATGATCGATGCTAGTGGAGCCGGACTGCACCCTCGATCATGATCGGATAGCTGTTACAGGCACCAATATCCGGATATCCATATAACTGCGTTACTAGGGCATGTAGTTGTGCCAAGGGTGCGGAAAGACCAACTGTGGAGTCTCTAGACCGAATATTTGAAAAGAAAACAGACTAGACTGACTATTGTATGATTATTCACCATTATTCGTGACTAGCCAAGAAATCCTTATCATGATATAGATCTCTTATGATCGATGCTAGTGGAGCCAGACTGCACCCTCGATCATGATCAGATAGCTGTTACAGGCACCAATATCCGGATATCCATATAACCGCGTTACTAGGGCATGTAGTTGTGCCAAGGGTGCGGAAAGACCAACTGTGGAGTCTCTAGACCGAATATTTGAAAAGAAAACAGACTAGACCGACTATTGTGTGATTATTCACCATTATTCGTGACTAGCCAAGAAATCCTTACCAATATACCCTATACCCAGATAATATTTATAGTTTTGCCTCAGTAGTATATAAGTAGTGGGATGGGCACTCGTGCAAAGCAGGCAAGCCATCCCCGCAGTTGAGCCCTCACTGGTAGTAACTGGTGTCCCCAATTAAAGGCTTTTGTGCTTGACCTCGACGAAGTGATTAATAGTCGCTAAGTCACCCATAGAATTGCATTGAATTGAAGTCCATTAGAGTCACTGTTGTGTCCTGCAAAGGTCCGGAGTGTTTTGAAGTTAGTTCAAGCAAAGTTCTCGGAGTTATAGTTTATTCTTAGGCCAAGAGTGCGGCTAGTCAAGTGTTTATCACTTGTAGGAAGCAGTATAGGGCCAAGAGTGCCATCAGTTTATTCTTAGGCCAAGAGCGCCACTAGTCAGCCAAGAGTGCGACTGGTCAAGTGTTTATCACTTGTAGGAAGCAGTATAGGGCCAAGAGTGCCACCAGCCTGAAGCCGTTTCAGTCAGAACGAGCGCAGTAGCTCAAACCAAGTCACTCTTATCTAATTGTGTCTTACCCACCCCACTAGTACGAGTAGTACTTTGTATAAACTCACTAGTAACGAATAAAACGTCTTAAAGACAATTGTACTTGATTATTGAAGTCTGCAGAGTGCTTCCATCGTACTCGAAACCGCCCGAATTCAATATTGGTGATTAAGTGTAGAGTAGTAAGAGGTTTAGTGTGATTGGTGTTCATTGCCATTCCCTAATTCTTTTGTCACTCGCCGTTACCAAGCACATCATCGGGTGGTTTCGAGTATGATGGAAGCACTCTGCAGACTTCAATAATCAAGTACAATTGTCTTAAAGATGTTTTATTCATTACTAGTGAGTTATACAAAGTACTACTCATACTAGTGGGGTGGGTAAGACACAATTGGATAAGAGTGACTTGGTTTGAGCTACTACACTCGTTCTGCCTGAAACTGCTTCAGACTGGTGGCACTCTTGGCCTAAGAATAAACTACAACTCTGAGAACTTTGCTTGAACTAACTTCAAAACACTCTGGACCTTTGCAGGATGCAACAGTGACTCTAAGGAACTTCAATTCAATGCAATACTATGGGTGACTTAGCGACTATTAATCACTTCATCGAGGTTAAGCACAAAAGCCTTTAGTTGGGGACACCAGTTACTACCAGTGAGGGCTCAACTGCGGGGATGGCTTGCCTGCTTTGCATGACTGCCCATCCCACTACTTATATACTACTGAGGCAGAACTATAAATATCATCTGGGTATAGGGTATATTGGTAAGGATTTCTTGGCTAGTCATGAATAATGGTGAATAATCACACAATAGTCGGTCTAGTCTGTTTTCTTTTCAAATATTCGGTCTAGAGACTCCACAGTTGGTCTTTCCGCACCCTTGGCACAACTACATGCCCTAGTAATGCGGTTATATGAATACCCAGATATTGGTGCCTGTAACAGCTATCTGATCATGATTGAGGGTGCAGTCCAGCTCCACTAGCATTGATCATAAGAGATCTATATTGAAATAGTCGGATCTGGGCTCAAGGTTAATCCATTCCTAATTTATTTCTAAGTCCTGTTTCAAGATTGCCATGTGACTAGTTATCCTGACTTAGGCATTTATGCCCAGTCTGGGCTGCTAGTGACAGAACTTGACGAGATCTGTGTACTCTGCTCCTGGTTTTTGTGTGCTAGTAGCATCCTTCATTTGCTAGTGGCTGTATTTCACTTAGTCCTGCTAGCATTCGAGTTACTAGTCTGGCTGGCTGGTAGATTTTAACCCACTAATGGTGTTGCATCTAAGTCCTGGCTCTACCAGTTGCTTACTGCTTTTAACTATCAGCTCAAAGCCTCAGCTATAGTCCTCTATGTATCACTAGTATAGGATAGATGTGCAATAGTATTGTTACAAAATCGCAAAATCTAGGTGTGAATGCGTAGACAGCATATCACCACTATTGTCGAAGTATCCAACAAAGAGGATGACACAGCTTTCCTACAATGGAAAGCAAAACAGTCCAAAGCCAGAACCCCAACACCCAAAATCCTGCCGGTCATGGGAGTATCTGATCACGTGTGGTACAAACCATTCAGAGTAGACTGGACTCTACACACCATCCAAAGTACCAAGAATTTGGCTGTTGCCAAAGCCATTCTCTCTACCTGGGTTCATCCCAAAAGACTGGGAGAGATCACTGACAAGCTCATTCAGAGCCTGAACAATGAAGAGAGTCTTGCATGTGAACAACTCTATGAACTTCATGAACCAATCCAGTATATCTGAGGTACCAAAAGTTGCAGTCAGGACTTCTTAGTGGATATTCAACTTACTCCCTGTATGGGGAAAAAGACTTTGACAACCTGTGCATTGTTGGATAGTGGCTGCACTGGCAGCTCTATCAACTGAACCTATGTCCAACAACACCAGTTGGATACCAGAAAAACCACCACTCTTATACCTGTTTACAATGCAGATGGAACCCATAACAAGGCAGGCAATGTAACTGAATTCATGGAACTCCAAATGATAATTGGAGACCACATCAAACGAATCAACCTTGTGGTCACATATTTGGGTTCCAAGACAGTGTACTTGGGCCACAACTAGCTTAAATGCCATAACCCACTGGTTAACTGGAAAACAGGATCAATGACCTTCGGACGATGCCATTGCACCAAGAACTATTTCACTCTTCCCAATTCCAATGAAGAAGACAGATAGGATGAAGAACTTGAAGAAGGCAAAACCATTCTTGCAGTAAATATGCAAGAAGAAATTATTCTTCGAGCTGTACACCATGCAAATGAACTGGTGGCAGAAAAACCAAAAAAGACATTCAAGGAGCTCATGCCTCTTCAGTATCAAAGTTTTAGAGATTTATTCTCTAAAGAGAGCTTTGACAAATTACCAGACCAGAAACCCTGGGATCATGCCATTGAACTGACCCTGAATGCCAAATCCACATTAGACTGTAAAGTCTACCCACTCAACCGAAACAAAGAAGAACAACTTGACAAGTTCCTTGATGAAAACCTTGATTCCAGAAGGATTTGACCCTCCAAATCCCCTTTCACCTCTCCTTTCTTCTTTGTCAAGAAGAAGGATGGCTCTTTACACCCCATGTAGGACTATCGGAAACTGAATGAAATGACTATCAAAAACTAATATCCACTTCCATTAATCTCTAAACTCATCGACAAGCTATGTGGAGCCAAATACTTCTCCAAACTAAATGTCTGATGGGGATACAATAATGTATGAATCTGAAAAGGAGATGAAGAAAAGGCTGCATTCAGAACTAATCAAGGACTCTTTGAGCCTACAGTTATGTTCTTTGGCCTTACCAATTCACCAGCCATCTTCCAGTGGATGATGAATGATATTTTCAAGGATTTAATCACTGGGGGAAAAGTTACCATTTACCTTGACAATATTCTTATATTCACCAAATCCCTATTGGAACATCACATCATTGTTCAACAAGTCCTCCAGTGTCTGCAGGAAAACAAATTGTTCCTCAAAGCAGAGAAATGCGAGTTTGAAGTACTCAAAACAGAATATCTTAGGGTTATCATCAGCAAGGATGTGATCCATATGGATCCTGTCAAGGTCACCAGAATCATGGAGTGGCCTACTCCAACAAAGAAAAAGGAGCTCCAATCCTTCCTAGGATTCACTAACTTTTACCGAAAATTTATACGTGACTACTCCAAAATTGTATGACCCCTCACCCAGTTAACTGAAAAGGTAGACTGGACCTGGGGACCAGACCAAGAACAAGCATTTACACAACTCAAAAAGTTGATGACTACCAACGTTGTTTTAATGATCCCCTCAGATGATGGGAAATTCCAAGTAGAAGCCGACTCCAGCAATGGAGCTATAGGAGCTGTCCTAAGCCAAGAACAGAATGGCAAATGGAGGCCCACCCAGTCACCTTCATGTCCAAATCATTGATGGTCACCAAACACAATTATGAGATCTATGACAAAGAATTGCTGGCCATCATGCTAGCCCTGGAAGCATGGTGCCAAGGAAATCATTGAGATTTGGACAGACCACCAAAATCTCCAATATTTCTGAAAACCCCAGAAGTTGAACCAATGCCAAGCTAGATGGGTCACTGAGCTGGCCAAATACCATTTTCTCCTTCAACACAAAGCTGGAATCATGAATAAGAAGGCTGACCTTCTCAGTCGAAGAGATGATCATGATCAGGGGAAAGAAGACAATCAAGACATGATTGTCCTATCTCCCAAACATTTCCAGGCATTAATACTGCCCACAATTGAGGAACAAGTAATGTGTATAAGAGACACCACTCGACAAAAGAACCAATGGGATCACTCAAGAAAATGAAATCTTGTAGTATGATGGGCAAATCTATATCCCTCAAGATGCATCACTCCATGGAGATATCATTGTGCAATATCATGATCATATCACTTCTGGACACCCAGGCATCACCAAAACAAAGGAACTTGTTTTACGAGAATATTGGTGGCCAAAGATGAAAAAAGATGTTGAGTCCTATATCAAGAGATGTGAAACATGCCAAAGAATGAAGAGTGACATGCAAGCAAAAGCTGCTCCTCTTAATCCCAATGCCATCCCAGATATACCATGGACTCATATCTCAGTTGATATGGTCACTGGTCTTTCAGAATCAGAAGGCTATGATGCACTACTTGTCATCATTGACCAGTTTTCAAAGAATATACTCCTAATTCCCTGTCATAAGGAATTATCTGCTGAAGGATGGGCTCGCATTCTCTATAACCATGTCTATGCAAAACATGGAATGCCACAAGTAGTCATCTCAGACCGAGGACCTCAATTCGTCTCCTCCTTTATGAAAGAACTTTACCAGATGTTGAACATCACTCAGAATGCATCCACCATATATCACCCACAGACTGATGGACAAACAGAGCACATCAATCAGGAGGTTGAAAAATACCTCCAAATCTTTGTCAACCATCATCAGACCGATTGGGTTGCATGGCTACCACTTGCAGAATTCACTCATAACAATTGAATTCATTCAGCAACTGGCAAAAGTCCTTTCATGATCCTATATGGATGAAACCCCCAACTCATTCCCGAGTCCATCCAAAAAACCAACTTCACAAATCCTGCAGCAGTAGATTTCAGAGAAACTATGGCCAAAGTCCACAGGGAAGTCCATGATGCAGTGGAGAAAGCAGCAGCACAAATGAAAGTGCAATACGACAAGAGAAAACAACTACCAAGAGAATATCAAGTCAGTGACAAGGTTTGGCTCAATACAGCCAACCTTCATCTTCCACAACCAAAGAAAAAACTAGATGATAAATGAACTGGACTATTTGAAGTCATTGAGAAATCTGGTATGGCAGCATACAAGCTAAAGTTACCACCACACTGGAAGATACACCCTTGATTCAATGAAAAGTTGTTAACTCCATATATTGCACCCTATTTCCCCAATCAACAACAACCACCACCTCCCCCTCCAGACCTTGTCAACAGTCAAGAAGAATATGAGATCAAAGAAGTCTTGGACACTCACACACATCAAGTATGCACCAAAAAAGGGCAACCATCAAAGGAAGTCACAGATTACCTTGTCAAATGGAAAGGTTGGACAAGAGAACACAACTTGTGGGTCTTGGAAACTGAAATGACAAATGCCATGGAAGCAATTGCAGAATACAAGGCTAACATTAACTAAGCCTTATTCCATCCCAAAATCATAACCAAGGACAAAGTAGTGGTCAAGATACTGGACCACAAATATTCCAAAAATGGCAATGTCACATACCTTGCTCAATGCAAGGACAGATATCAAAAATGGATCATCAATCTGGACAAAAAAGTATGAAAAGGCCTGATTGACCAGTACTGGATCAGTCAAGCAAAATCACAACTCAACACCCCTGAAGAAGAACCTTAGCAGTTGGGATGACTGCTTTAACAAGGGGGTAATGTTACAATTTTTCCATTTATCTTATCTTATCCAGTCATACCAATGACACATCCTATCTAATCCATGATTATCTCACTGTCTTCACTGCATATTGACACATTCACCGACAACCACTCCAGTTCACACCAGTTGTCACCCTTGTTCACTCCTATTGGACTATGATCCACCCAACTTCCACATGATTTCCTCATGAATCTCATCGTTTCATCTATTAATAATGCCGTATTTTCAGTATATAAGTAGAGTAGTATTCACCATTGTACTCAACTAAATTACATTCTTATACCTTCTACTACACTAAACCAAAGACTTAGTTTAGCTCTCAACAGGTGATTGTTCAAATGCATAACAGCTCAGAGAGTGAAAGCTTATGTCCCAAGTCACGTGTTAGACAGGGCTGTAACAATGGAAAGCAGCATTCAGAACTAATCTGGGGCTATTCGAACCCATGGTAATGTTCTTCGGACTCACTAATTCACCTGCAACCTTCCAATGGATGATGAACAACATCTTCAAAGATCTCATCACCACTGGAAAAGTCACAGTTTATCTTGATGATATTCTGATATTTTCTAAGAACTTAGATGAACATCAACACATTGTCCAGAAGGTGTTGGAGCTTCTTAGGAAATACAAGCTGTTCCTAAGAGCATAGAAGTGCGAGTTTGAAGTACTCAAAACTGAGTACTTAGGCATCATCATCAGTGAGGGATCTATTTACATGGACCCCATAAAAGTCACAGGAATCACAGAGTGGCCAGTTCCAACAAGAAACAGGAACTACAGTCATTCCTAGGATCTACAAATTTCTATAGATGCTTCATCAAAGAATATAGCGATATAGTATGACCAATGGCATGTCTCACAGGGAAGGAACAATGGGTGTGGGGAACAGCCCAACAAGTTGCATTTCAGTGACTTAAAACACAGTCAGTGACAGACATAGTTCTGGCCATACCAATGGAGCAGGGACAATTCCATGTGGAAGCAGATTCTAGTGAGAGGGCAATTGGCACTATTTTGAGCCAAGAACAAAATAGAAAATGGAGACCAGTCACATTTTTATCCAAAGCATTAACCATCACCAAGTGAAATTACAAAATATATGACAAGGAATTACTCATGATCATGCTTGCCCTTGATGAATGGAGACACTACCTCATGGGAGCTGCAGTAGACTTTGAAATCTGGACAGATCATCAGAATCTACAATATTTCCCCAAACCACAAAAGCTCAATCACAGACAAGCATGATAGGTTATGGAACTTGAAGAATACCATTTCACTCTCCATCATAAACCAGGAACTGCCAACAAGAAAGTGAATCTACTCAGTCAATGAGCAGACCATGAACAAGGCAAGGATGACAACCAAGAAGTAATTGTCCTCAATGCCAAGTTCTTCAATGCCATGATCATGCAAACAGAAGAAGAAATCTGGGAACATGTCAAAAGTGCAACTCGTGATAACCAGAAATATGATCAAGGAATTGCCAATGCCTTTAACCATGAAAGAGGAATAAAGATAGAAGATGGACTTATCTTCTATTATCAATGAATTTATGTTCCTCAAGACCATGGACTATGAGGAGAAATGGTGGCCAGATGCTATGATCACATTACAGCCAGACACCTGGGAGTAGAAAAGATGAAGGAGTTAGTCTTAAGACACTATTGGTGGCCAAAGATGAAGAAGGACATGGAAACATACATTCAGGCATGCAAAACATGTGCCCAAACCAAAACCAATACTGAAGCCAAGTGTGCCCCTTTTCACCTCAATGAAATCTCTTCAGAACCATGGACACATATTTCAGTTGACATGGTTATGGGATTACCACTCTCTAATGGACATGATGCCATTCTGGTAATTGTTGACCGATTCTCCAAGGAAATCATTCCAATTGCCTGCAGCACTGAACTCTCATTGAAAGAATGGGCTTGAATCCTGAGAGATGAAGTATACACCAAACACAGCATGCCAGTCACTGTCATATCCAACAGAGGACCACAATTCATGTCAAAGTTCTCAAAAGACTTATATGACATGTTAAACATCAAAGGAAATGCTTCTACAGCATTCCACCCACAAACAGATAGACAGACCGAACACATCAACCAAGAGATAGAAAAATATCTACAGATATTTATCAATCATTGACAAGATGACTGGGCAGAATGGCTGCCTCTAGCCACCTTCAAACACAACAATCAGGTACACTCCACAACAGGGAAAAGTCCATTTCAGGTCGATTATGGACAAAATCCTTGAGTCACCCCAGACTCACATACCCACTCCCCACTCCAAACTCCTGCATCAGAATCATTTACAGACACAATGAAACACATCCATGAAGAAACTCAAACCACTCTACAAAAAGCTGCAACACAGATGAAAACCCAATATGACAAGAAGAAAAGAACAGTGGTCAAATACCAGATTGATCAAAAAGTCTGGCTCAATGCCACTAACCTTCATCTACTGCAGCCAAAGAAAAAGCTGGATGATAAATGAGTAGGACCTTTCACAATACTTGAGAAACATGGTCCATCAGCATACAAGCTGAAACTCCCTCCTCTATGGAAAATATACCCAGTGTTTAACAAAACACTTCTGATGGCATATATTCCTCCCACCTTTCCCAATCAGGAACAACCACCACCACCACCACCACCACCAGATATCATTTATGGAGAAGAAGAATATGAGATAGAAACCATTCTTGATGACAGACCACTCAAAGTTCATAGAAGAAAAGGTCAACCATCAAGAACAGTTATGGACTATCTAGTCAAGTGGAAGAGTTATGGAGCCAAAGAAAATCAATGGGTTGCAGAGAGGAATTTGAGCAATGCAAAAGGAGCAATTGCAAAATACCTCAAAGTAAAAGGAGCAGTAGAAGTCCAAGCAGTGGTAGTCACTCCCACCAAATCCACAGTCATCATCAATGTAAAGAAAACTAGAGACTGATGGATATATTTAGTTAAGAAATATCCCCACATCGAATACTGGTACTATGAAGAGGAAATTACAGACCTTAAAGACCTCATCAATGACTATTGGAAGGTGAATGACCAAGGAGGAGACAGTGGAGATGATAATGCAAGAAATGCAAGAGGAACCCATCTAGAAGGACTGTTGGTCAGGGGTTAATGACAGTTGGGATGACTGTCTTAAATGGGGGGGTAATGTTATGATTTCTCATCACTTTTTACTTTTTATCTTATCTTTCATCTAGGCACTGGATTATCATATCTAATCACAGCACTTACAAAGATGTGGAACTACAGCTTGCTACAGTTGTTCCACTATACCATTGTTTCCATCTGTTTCACACATGAACCATCTATTATTAGAACCTGTACTTTAGTATATAAGTAGCATAGCTCTCACTGTATATTCTACAGCTTTGAGCTAAGTTTAATCATACTAAACTTTTCTTGTTGACTCCTCCTCTCACCTAAAGCTAGCCTTTAGTCTTGACTCTTAGTCGACAATATTAAGTGGACTCATTGGGTGACTGTACAAATGCAATACAGCCCAGTATTTACTATTGTTGTCCAATGGAGTTTGGGTCTGACAGGCATATTGATCCTCATATTTGCCCCACAAAGGGGTTCAGGTCCATTTATTTCACTCACTCTTTCAGTTATTTGTCCTACTCTTATACAGGTGAAAGGGCATTCCTTCAACTCCAATTTTGTTTGGATGAGTGTGTAGGCTTGGCTCTAGGACACCTAGAAGGGTTTTGCTCCAACTATATCAAACATGTGTTCAATTTCCATATCTGCTTGTGAGGCTTCTTCTATGTCCACCAGTGCTCTGCTAATGCATCAGCACCTTCGTTTTCAATGTCAACATTGTGCCCTTTCATCCATTTGAAGTAAATGTGTGATTGCTATTTTTGAGAGTACATGCAACCTCTCACCTTGGTAGGATGCCATCAACAGTACATGATCTTCTCTTGACTTCTGCATTTCTTGCCCTACATCAATTTGAGCTTCTAACATTAGCATTTCACAATGAAGGATCTGAAGAGTAGAGGGAGGAGTAGTATGATGTTAGTTAATAAGACTAATTTTGAAGTAGGAGGAAATTTTCCAATGCTCTTCTCTCTGTAGGATGAAACAAACATTCAGATTTTACTGCACTACTAGAACATAGGTATACTTTGTGGGCTTTGGTAGAGAAAAGAGTGGGACCTTGTGAAAGTGAACTAGTACTTACCAAGTAAAAACCAACATAAAGGAGTCTCTAGGAAAATACACATTGACAGATAAGCAGCTGGGAGCTATTGGTATTTTGCAGCAGCTACGTTTTTTGTGTGGTAAAATCCATTCATTTCCAAGAGGTTTGGTGAGATTGTTTGCCATCCAGAGATGGATCTGGAAATTGATCTGTTGGCTTTCCATGCTTTGTTCCAAACACCCACCACCTTGCACCCACAAGGCTTGCACATGCAGGGCAGACATCCCCAAAATTTCTAAATTAAACCAATGGGGCTCATTTTTTGTGTGCATGCTACCCTTGCTAATATTGTATCACCTTCATGCCCTGGCCTATATCTAGCTTGTAATGACAAACAGGCCGGCAAACTTTAATCCAGTGACAAGGCAAGGTAGAGACATTCACTTTCTTCATCAAAGACTCAACAAATATTCTGTTTTTCAAATGGATGGGCTGTTAATGCAAGATGCTCTGACAGTATTTAGGACCATTCTCTTTTATTGTCTTCAACATATTTGTATCTGAAGAATGGAATAGTGATTGCCAAGTCTTGTAATCGATACATCATCACCTCTGACACTATCTGCGAGCACTTCATCATCCTTTGGTTTGTGGCTTGCTGACAGTGTGTGCTTGTGTTTGCCTAGTCTCTCCTTGTCCACGATTCTACACCCAAGTCTTGTTTTCAATACACCCACATTTTGGGCACTTGCATAGTGAGTAATTCCAGAGTGGAGACTTTCATATATGAGGAATTGTTCAATTTTCCGCAGTATAAGAGGAATTTGTGCGGGGGCATCAAGGATTTACACAGTTCTACCCCCGCAACTTATAATAGAATAATCGAACCACCCAGCTATAAAGCTGTGATCATCATACAACATGTGCCTTTCACTACTACCTTACTGCATTGAGCAGATTGTATTACAAATGTGCCTCTTGAGATACTCTTCAGCTATAACCTTGTTACTTGGGATGACACATTGTACAGATCAGATCATTGGCGCTCAAAACTTTAGCGCTTAGAGATTGAAGTCAAGTGGTTGGCGCTCGGTGTTACAGGGCTGCAGTACAATTATGTTACATACAGGGTTTGACAGCGGTTCTCGATCCTCCGGAAGTGAGAATGTGGCGAATCCATATATTACTTACCCTATCAGGCGCCTGATTATGGACTGCTTTCCTATGCCATCAAATTCTGAGTTCTAGAAGAATGATTAACACCTTGTCAGTGCAAGGATATTGAAGTAATGCCGAACTTTCATAACAGTACTCAGAAGCCAGGCTGTGCCACCCGTAGTAACAATACATAATAGTGCTGTACTCTCATGATTTCCACAGCTCTCTATGCAATTACAGAAAACTGAAAAGATATCCATTATTATAGAAAGAAGTGAATATATTTTCATCAAAATACGAACGAATCTTGAAGGAGTATCACAGCAGTCTTCATGCTCGGACTCTATTACACCCACGATATTGGCGGTAACTTCTTGTCAGTGCTAGGTCATTTAAACCCCAGATGGTCTACAGGTGCCTTTACTTTGCCTTCACCCTGAAGTTTCAAGGAAGTAACTAAGCTGATCTGCTTTTAGTTAGATGCAAACATCCAGAGCATACAGTGAGGAAGCGCCGTGCACTGGTATGCCCGTATTACTGATTGCTACCATTGTCAGCAAATATCCATTGGGATTGTTCATAGCTGTTAAAGGACCACGGAAAATGAATAAATAGGAAAGTGGATGGCAATCTATTCCACACTTATCAACCACATTACATACTGAAATCCTCTCAGTTGCCCCCACCAACGCAACTATGCGATTCCAACACACGCACTTCTTATCTGATGAGCAGCAGGAGCTTATATGTGACTCGAGATCTGACACTGAAAAAACCACCATACTGCCCCACCTGGGGACATTGCACAACGGGGTGCTTCGTGTTGATCCTGGAAAACTCTCCTCACTCTCGGGGACGTACAGCGCTACATTATCCGTAGTCGATAATATCGCAGGGAAATTATCGGACATAGACACTGTAGGTGCCTGTTTTTATCCTTATCCTGCTCTCATTGATCGATGCCTTCCTTAGGGTCTAGATTATCCTGAACGAAGTACTTCGTACCGAAGTTTTGCGCCGGAAGGTGAATCCGTTGCTATGGTATATCTGCTCTTACGGATATCTGGAGCTGTACGTCCTAACTATTGACTACAGGATGACATGGACAATGCGGAAGATAATCCTCAGA